>OX637345.1:14283984-14883984 GCA_951799405.1 Agapetus fuscipes
CGGTCGGCCATGGAGGCGGTCAGGGAATCGACTTCCAAGTACGTACTGGCGGTTCTCCTGGACATTTCAGGCGCTTTCGATAGCGCCTGGTGGCCCATGATCTTGGCGAAGCTCAGGCGTCGTAATATTCCGGCTAATATATACGACTGCATAGCTTCGTACTTCTCCGCGCGACGCGTTACGATGGACGCGGGCCCCACCCTTATTGAGAGGGATGTATCCAGGGGATGCCCCCAGGGCTCAGTCCTCGGGCCCCTCCTCTGGAACATCCTGTTTGATGATCTTCTCTCTCTCCCTCTCCCCCAGGGCTGCGAGGTGCGTGCTTACGCGGACGATGCGCTTCTCACTGTGGAGGCGGGATCACGTGCTGAGATGGAATCTCTATCTCAGTCAGCCCTCCGCGCCATAGCAGACTGGGGGGTTAATAATAAGCTCTCCTTTGCTCCCCACAAGACCGAAGCTATCCTCCTCAAGGGTAAGCTAGACGTCGGTAGACCCCCAAAAATAATGTTCCTAGACACACGCGTAAAATTCTCGCGGACCGTAGTATACCTGGGCGTTTCCCTGAACGCCAACTTCCCCTTCGTTGAGCACGCGAAAGCCATCACCCAGAAGGCGAATAGCGCATTCGGGAAGATGGCTCGACTATCGAACACGTCGTGGGGCCTGCGGGGTCGTGCACTCCGCATCCTCTATGACTCGGTCTTCCTCGGCACCGCCGCTTATGCGGCGTCATGCTGGGCGGACAAGTGTCGGCGTGGAAATGCACGACGCGCGGCGCTTTCCGGTCAGAGGAGTTCGTTGCTCCTCCTGACAAAAGCGTACCGATCCACCGCGACGGACTCGCTCCCGGCCCTAGCCGGGGTGCTCCTCCTCGACCTCGAGCTCCAGTACCGCGCCGCTATCGGTTCTCTCAGGCGAGGCCTCCCGGCCAAGCTTGAACATCAGGTGATCCCGCCGCCGCCGGATGGACGCCTGACGCAGCGTGTCAGGGACTCGGTTCGCGACGCTATATACGCACAGTGGCAAAGGTACTGGGACGTCACATCGTGTGACAAGGTCATCTACTCCTTTTTTCCGTCGATCAGGGAACGCATGGCTGCGCGGTGGCTCGTCCCGGACCACTTCACCAGCCAGTTCCTCACTGGTCACGGGAAATTTGCGCACTACCTTTTAGAACGGGGCGTCATCTCTCAGGGTGGAGGGGAGTGTTTGTGCGGACCCATTGCCCAGGACGTGCGGCACGTCCTGTGGGATTGCCCTCTGCTGCACTCTCAACGAGAGCTCCTCATCGACGCAGTCCGGCCGGCCGGTTCCGGACCGGTCGGCTACGCGGACCTCGTTGCCAGTAGAGCCAACTACCTTGCATTCCGCCGCTTCTGCCAGTCCTGGCACGAGTTCGCAGCCGCGGGCTCAAGACTGGGCAGAGGTGACCATTAGCCCTCAGTCAGTCCTCGCGACACCCATACATATTGACGTATGTACACCCATAACTTACTGCGCTCAGCGCGGATGGCAACTCGTTCGATACACGTCAATGAAGGGCTCCCGTCAGGCACATTAGCTTCAGTAACCTCGACGTTCTGGGGAGGGTGGGACTTCTTAGAGTCATGCGTTAGCCCCTGATTTGAGGATCCTCTTTTTCCTTTCTTGAGTAGAGTAACTTTAGCTGATTAACTTCAACGGGAAGGCCTTCCGCCGCCAAAAAAACATTGCAAGTGAAGTATCACCAAGTGAAGCGACTCCGCATGAGTTGTATGAACTTGGTGGGTGGAGGTGGGTAAAGTGCCTGCTCGTGATGTCATAACCATACCACGGAGAGCGCCTCTCGAGGTATGCTATTAGCTTCAGTTAAGTCGATCTACTTATACTGTAAGGGCGTGTTGTTTCAATGCGATTTTATTTCTATAATCTCTATAATCTAAGTTGCAAGGATATATCAACATTCAAAGCTCATATCAAATGCATGCCCACCAACAAACACGTGTAGTTCGCGCTTACAAATGCTGATTGTGTACTTACAAATTAAAATACAAACCTCAAATGAACATAAGCCCTGCAATTTTTGCCGACCCTCCTTGAAAAAGCGGGGACATTGGCAAGGTGAACCATTTTTTACAGTATGGGTGGTCAGCCGCATACCAACCTATAAGTCAAGGAGTATTATTCCGTAATTAAAAATAATATATTTCAAAAACACATAAAAAAGACATAAGAATGTAAACAAAAAAGTTTTATTGTGGGGACAAATTTAGGGTTAGGTATATATATTTTTTGTTAACCTTTATATAAATTATTTTTGATATTATTTATTGCTGTCACTCTCTTACTAGCACTATATAGTCTAAGAAACATATTTTTTCACAAAACGACAGGTTAAGGGTTTGTATTCCTTGATTTATAGGTTGGTATGAGACTGACCACCCATACTGTAAAAAATAGTTCACTTTGCCAATGTCACCCCAGTGTCAGGGAAGGTTGACCAAATTGCAGGGCTTATGTTCATTTGAGGTTTGGATTTTATTTGTAATTAAACATTCAGCATTTGTAAGCTCGAACTACACGTGTTTGTTTGTGGGCATGCATTTGAGAGCTTTAAATGAATATATCCTTGCAACTTAGATTACAGATTATTATAGAAGGGTAGGTATACAGCACTCTTCACTCTTTTCAATGAGTCAGAAGTATCTGAATAAAATTAATTTAAAATGGAGTATTAACAAGGTATATGGAAAAAAAATATTAGAGTAGCTGTTGGATAAGGAATGCTTAAAAAAAACACGATACAGTTACTCGCGGTATTAGAAAATAGAGCTGTATGTTTAATATTTTTACCGATGATTTATTTTTACAGTAATTCTTTTACACCCACACTGCAAATTAGCCAGAGAGCCTGGCGCGTACATTTTTATTTAACTTCCGTTTTCTCTATCTTAAAATCTAGGTAGTCTGTCTGTTAGGAAGTTTTAGGGTTAAAAATTACTGTATTTTTCTTTTCTTTTCGTTTTTAAAAATATATTTGTGAAGAGAAATGCAACATGTTAATTGTTCCTTGACTTATAGGTTGGTATGCGGCTGACCACCCATGTTGCAAAAATGGTTCACTTTGCCAATGTCACCCCTGTATCAGGGAAGGATGGCAAGAGTTGCAGGGTGTCTGTCCATTTGAGATTTGGTTTTTATGTTGTAGGTTCACATGCGGCATGCGCAAGCGCGAACTTGTACGTGTCTGCTTGTGAGAATGCATGTAATGTTAATCCCCAATGTTACATATCTTTGCAACTTAGATTAGATTAGATTGAAAGTAAAAAAATTGTGAAGAGGAACTCAATTTATCAACCTTTTTTGCCTGGTCAGTTATCTTTATGCGAAAGCAGTTGCTTATGTGCATGCAATGACAGATGTTGTACCAGGGTCGAAGTTATTGTCGAAGAAGGTCAAGGCTGGGCTCAAACCGGCGGTTTGCCAAATCCGAGTTCTGAGGTTTTATCCCTCGACCATCCCAGTGAAATTGTATCAATTAATGCTGGAGTGATGTTTTCCGGGATCTGTTGCCGTGGTCTGTGGGAGCTGGAGCTTCCGGACGTTTCGCCCATTTCTACGATGGCTTTTTCAGCGTGAAGTATGATGATGAAGATGATCTTTGTGAGAACTGTGATGCAAGTGTGGTCCGGAACTGTGATCCAAGTCGGGGTCCGGAAGCTCCAGCTCCCACAGACCACGGCAATAGATCCCGGAAAACATCACTCCAGCATCATCAGCAGGTCGTGTAAACCTAAAACTCTTATTCATGGTATCAATTGTTTTATTGGTTAATTTTTTAATCTAAATCTAATATAATCTATGTTTCAAAGATATGTAACATTAAGGATTCACATCATGTGCATTTTCACAAGTAGACACGTAGGTATATGTTCGCGCTTAAACATGCCGCATGTGGACTTACAATCTGAAAACCCAAATTGCTATACATATTGCAAATACTTTAGAGTTACTAAAGAAGGTAGTCCAACACAAAGAGAAAATTTGAGACTTTGAATTTCGAGATCAATTAAAAAATATAATCGTACCAAAAATCGTTTTACTTTTTTAAGTTTACTCATACTTTTTCTACTCTTCGTTTTTTATTTATATGACGGTTAAGCTGTAAGGGATGTTAGAATCCTAAAATAATTATTTTGTTAGAATTTTTAGATTTCCAGTTACTTGCTCCTAGGCTATAATTGGTCAAGCTTGTTCGAAACCAATTATTCCGTGTCTCCACAGTCAAAACGCACACCTCCAGAAACACTTACAAATTTGCATTAAAAAAAAACTGGGAGTTGTTTTTGTCTGCTATGACCACCGAACAATCAATTAATGCTGTCATAATCAAATTCATCTACACAATTTACGATGCTCTATAATCTATAATCTAAGTTGCAAAGATATATGAACATTTAAAAAACATGTAAAATGCATACCGACACGTGTAATTTCGTGCTTTTAAATGCTGGATGTGTACTACTTCTTGGACCGGTCCGTAGTCCAGTGGCAACACTTCGGACTCGTAAATGAAAGGTTGTGGATTCGAATCTCGGCGGAACACAAAAATATACCATTTATTTTTCCAAATGTGCTCTTCGTTGGGTTGAAAAATTCATAAACCTTTACCAAAGACCGGTCACTGAAAGGTACATCCAACCTTACAACAACTGGGTCTTGCTTGAGTATTGGCGCTTTCTACAGTGACGACCAAGCTTGCAGAGGGCTCTTGAGGTGTGATACACATAAAAACAGCGCTCACGAAATAATTCATCCTAATATTATTATATTCACAATTATTATCCAACTCTCAAATAAACATTAACCCGGTAACTTTTATCGACCTTCCCTGAAACAGGGGTGAAATTGGATAGGTGAACCATTTTTTACAGTATGGGGGTCAGCTTCATACTTTTCCTATAAAAACGTAACTTCTTGCGGCGTTTTCGCCGACGAGGTCACCTGTGGCGAGTGAAACCTATGTATTTCTACATTTAAGAGGGCCGGCCTTACGCCAACCACTTCCGTTGAAGTCGGGGTGTCCCAGCTTCTGATGGGGGGTAACGCAAACGCAAAAAAAAACGCAACTAAGCTACACATATAGTGTAACTTCTTGCCGCGTTATCCCCGAAGGGGTCGCATGTGGCGAGTTGAACCTATTTATTTTTACAGGTAAGGGGGCCGGCCTTACGCCAACCACTTCAGTTGAAGTGGGGGTATGCCAGCTCCCGAGGGGGCTGGTACTCATTTCTTGTGAAGGCTGAGTAAACCTTGCCGGTATTTTTATTATGGGGTTTGAAATAAACACCGAAATAGGAAATCATTTCTGACACCCTCCTCGGTGGGATTCGAACCCGAGCTCACGTGGTAGAATGCGAGCACTCTACCAACTGAGCTATCGACCGGACTAGGGGGTGGTACTCATTTCTTGTGAAGGCTGAGTACACCTTGCTAGTATTTTATTTTGGGGCTTGAAATAAACACCGAACCGGGAAATCATTTCTGACATCCTCGTAGGGATTTGAACCCGAGCTTTCGGCTTGGAATGCAAGCACTCTACCAACTGAGCTATCGACCGGACTATAAATCAAGGAACAAGTTTTTTAGCTCAAAGTCTTCCAATTATGTTTTTTCAATGAGTTTTTTTAAAGTATTTTTAAATTGTTTATGTGTAATGAACGGAACATACAGAGTAGGAGAAAACGTAGAGCGTTCATGAAGAGAGTGGTGAATGTTGAAGGGATGAAATAAATGTTGAAAGACAGAACAAAGTGGAAGGCACTGGCTACCCTTAGCGGAATGCTGGCTTGATACAAGAGCAATGCGTACCTTTCAATGTCATTGAAAGGTCATCTTTGAATCAAATGGTAAATAAAACAATCATTGGGAGTACGAGAAGTGTAAAAGGACAGAACCAAGTGGAGACACATCTGCGGAGGTACTGACTACCCCTAGCTGAATAGCGGCTGGATACAAGAACAATGCGTAAAACTTGGAAGGTTTTTTTCTCACGAAGTATTAAGCAAGATTAATCGAGAAACTATTTAATTTATTTATTTACATAGGCGCATCTCATTATGCTCAAAAAATACTAAACCATCCAGACAATAATACGTTAACTCCAAAATAGATGACGGTAACAGTAATAGTCATGGCATTTGCATACCCACCTCCAGGCTACAAAATATACAACGCGGTAGTGCCACTCGAATGCATAAGAAAATATGCATCTTTAACATATTTTAGCATAGATCTCTCGTTAATTTTTTTATTTCAAAACTCTCTTCTTCCCATAGTTTTTTTTCGCCGTATGAAAGGGGTGAATGACGCTGTTTTGCATACACCTATTTTTTTATTGCAGTATTTTAGATTTTGCATATATTGTTTTTTATTGTCGCATATAAAGATGTGGGGTGATGGAGAACAGAAGGATGAAGGTGAAAAGGATTAATTGGAGGTAGGGTGACCTACCAAAAAACATTATTTAAATTTTATTAAACATGAAAAAAAAATGGATTACTACATAATTATGTACTTCTCTCTTGAATTTTCAACTGAACTTTCTTAATGCCAATGAGGTTTTTCATACGATTTGTTTAAATAATTATTAAGAAAAAAGGACTATTTTAAACAACTTAATCTAATCTAATCTAATCTAAGCTGCAAAGATATCTATCATTTAGGATTTATATTAAATGCATTCCCACAAGCAGACATGTATAATTTCGCGCTAACACATGTCGCATGTGGACCTACAATATAAAAATCCAATCTCAAATGAACATAAGCCCTGCAACTCTTGCCGTCCTTCCCTGAAACAGGGGTGACATTGGCAAAGTGAACCATTTTTTACAGTATGGGTGGTCAGCCGCATACCAACCTATAAGTCAAGGAACATATAATAACAAATAAACAAAAAAATGTTTTTTTTGTAGTTACCTAAAAAAAATGCTTTTTGGGTAAATTTCTTATTTTTCTTAATGATCAAACATTAATACTCATGAAAAAAAAAATATTTGCAGCAAAAAAAATGTTCTGACGTTTTGTAAAATTCTTCTCTTTAATTCCATGGAAGTTACATAAATACTTATTTATTTATTTTTTAGGAAAAAAGCTACCTTCTTTCATTTTTTCCTGAATTTCCTATTTTTTTATTGTTCTCTAGCAACGCTTAAGTATTTACAATTAGTAATACTTAATTAAATACTTATAGAATGTAAAAATATTCCATTTTATTTAACTCAATGTAACAATTACCAATAAAAATATTTAAAAAATACACACATAAAAAAGTGGTGACCCCACAATTCTTCCGGCATATTTGTCTGTCGCGGATTTGCATATCAAATCACCCCACGGGAGCACGGAATTCCCATGACGAGTTTTTGCAAAGTTTCTTAGTAACCTGAAAAGTGTAGTGCAAAAAATTTTGGCGTTTTGCATATGAACGAGATGCCATACAATTCCAAGTGGTTAGACGACAATGGAGTTATGTACACAATCTGTCTTTCATCCAAGTTGCAAAAATACACTCTGCATTTTTCTTCTTCTTCTTTTAAGGCTTTGTCAAACAGGAAGCGTTTTTAGCGCGCGTCAAGGCGGCAGCGCTAAAACGCCGTAACGTCGCGTATTTTGTATTTGAACGACTTCGACGCTATTCAGTTCTCGTTAATGCCCACGATGTTCAGCGACTTGTATCTATAATAATCTATGATGTAAGTTGCAAAGATATATTAACATTTAGAATTCATAATAAATTGCTTGCTCATAAACAGACACATGTAAGTTCGCGCTTACAAATACTGCAAGTGTACTGACAAAGTAAAATCCGAACCTCAAATGAACATAAACTCTGGAAAATCTAAAAATCCTAATGTCTGAATTATTCTCATGACCCTAAAGAGGGGAATGGACAAATTGGTATAACAAAACCATATTCTTCTATATATGAATTCACTGTAAAGTTTGGGCCGACTGCGTTCGTTACCCATAGCTCTATGGCGCAATGTTTTGTGTAGACTTAAATAAAGTTAAACAGACTTTCTTCAAATTAAAATTCAAACCTCAAAAGAACATAAACCCTGCAATTTTTGCAGACATTGTCAAAGTGAGCCATTTTTTACATTATGTTAAAAACCTATAATTCAAGAAACTTAAATTATAGCAAAAGCATTAATAAAAAAATTTGCAATAATACGAAACGAAACGGGTGGTTCAAAAAAAGTAGACAGTTTTTTGTTGCAATATGTTCTCGAAAGAAAATGTTGTGATATTTGAAGTGATTTATTTAATACATCGTTATAATATTAATTTATGTGTTTTTTTCTCATTCTAATGTGAGCCAATTACAGTCAAAACGTCAACAATTAAAACTGAACGCAGACTGGAGCGATTTGTAATATCGCTTGTCTACATGTATTTAACTATTAGCTGAAAAAATACGTCTATCTATACTATCTAGTGATATTTATAACCAACCATTTGAGTTCATGTTTTACCATTGGTAAAACATAGTTTACTGTATGAATACAGGTTTACAGAGAGGTATTGTCAATATTCTCAGAAAATAAAACTGAATCAAGTCAACTAATTTCAACTAAGCTGCACACATTTACAATCTATAATCTAAGTTGCAAAGATATATTACATTTAAGATTCATATTACATGCATTCTCATAAACAGACACGTATAAGTTCGCACTTACGTGTGCCGCATGTGGACAAACAACATAAAAACCCACTCTGAAATGAACATAAGCCCTACAACTCTTGCCGACATTCCCTGAAACGGGGGTGACATTGGCAAAGTGAACCATTTTTACAGTATGGGCTTTTACTGCTTATGGGAATGGATGTAATATGAATCATAAATATAGTTTACCATTGAAACTTATATTATAGATACATAGATTATAGATAGGTAGATTATTAACAAGTAGATAGATTAAATTTTTGTAGACAAAAAGTTTTGTATCACTCCAGTGTGATAACTGTATAAGATAAAAATCAAACACACTTTATAATCAATTTCTCGATCAATATAAATGATAAAAAATAGTCATAATATTTATTACAATGGTCATTACACTGAGCCATCCTGTACTTGACAAGATCAAGTATGAGGAAATCTGACAACGTCGCTTGAACATCATTTTTTTACTAATAAGTAAGTCAGTAATTGTCTGACTGAAGAACACTATTTTCCAAAAGTTTCAAAAACCTAATGGGTAATAATGAACTTGACGGAAAAATTGAAAGATAAGTTTTATTAGCAATGAAGTCCTTAGTCCCTTAGTCCGAAGTCCCTTGAGATTTTGGAAATTCATGAAAATAAAAATAAAAATACTTATAGTTTGATCAATGTTCAAATTCCTGCTGCTTCACCTTTGTTATTACCTAATTGTACCTCTTTATCGTAACTCATCCTTTCTGTTTCTCTATGGTTTTTGTCTTGTCAATTTTGTAACAGTGTCCTCTTGAAAGTGACGTAAGCAATCAGTCAATCTTGAGGTGAAATAAATGCTCAACTTGTGAAAAGGAAACTCAGTGTTTTTTTTTTTTTTAATTTTATACTTTCTCATAAAGAAGTTCTTTGACTTACAGGTTGGTGACAACTGACAAGTGAGCAACCCGATAATAATAATGGTTCACTTTGCAGATATGTCAATTCTGTTACAGGGGTAGGTCGGTAAAAATTGCAGAGCTTATGTTAATTTTAGATTTGGGTCTTTGTTTTATTTTATTTTATTGAGGCGAAAAAACAGATGCAGACACAATTTTAAGAACAAGAGAAATGAATACACAAAACATATAAGTGCCAAGCTCTGCACACTCACCTACAAGACATTGCACGGAATGGCGCCCCTTTTCCTTGTTGATAGGGCTGGAAGGAAGGAGATTTCAACTCGCGGACGCACACTTAGATCCCGAGACGCGAGTCTGCTCCAGGTCCCAGGCAGAGCCACAAGGACGGTGTTCGGTGACCGAGCTTTTTGTGTCGCAGCTCCGATGGCTTGAAATGCACTCCCAGTGACCCTCAGGGAGCAACACAGTGAGGAACAGTTTAAAAAGCAACTGAAAACATTTGTGTTTGGACAATCCTACAAAGCGCCTTTGAAGTGAGGTTAGTTACGAAATGGCGCTATAAAATGGGGAACATCTTATAATCCAAAATTTTTATTTTTATTTTTTAAGCAGTAGGTACAGCACATGCCAGACAGTGTAAGTGTGAACTTAGACTGTCTGCTTATGAAAATGCATTTAATATGAATCTTAATTTTAATATCCCTTTGCACCTTAAATTATAGATTGTACAATACGAGTCAATGGTTTTTTTTTCCAAACTTTTCTTTGAAACGATTTTCTGTCGAACGCTTTTTATTTACACCGTTGCCAAACTTCCCCCCAAAGCTTTTTAACGGTGCACCACTATGCGTGTGCTAAGCGTTGCCCCGACAATAAATAAGGTAATACCTCGCGGGCTTACTCCACTTGCTCCAGATGTGGAAGACCCACAGCAGGTACTGTTATACTCTTAGTAAACGCTACGACGATTATCGACTATCAATTTTAATTCAGCTCGTGCGGTCGTGCTAGTAAATTAGTTTGAAAAAGAGCTGGAAGATAGAAGCATATTATTTTAAAAAAATGTCATAAGAAAAATTATACATGGATGATTTATTTGGTGAGCGATGTGCTGGTGTGTATCACACCTCAAGAGCCCTCTTCGAGCTTGGCCGTTGCTGTAGAAAGCGCCAATTCTCAAGCAAGACCCAGTTGTTGTAAGGCTGGGTGGACCTTTAGAGACCGGTCTTTGGTTCAGGGTATATGATTTTTTCCCCGAGCGAAGAGCGAATAACATTGCAAGATTTCGGCTTTCCCACACTTCCAGCCAACTCATCAGTCACACCATTGTTCTCCGAGGCTTTTAATTTTTATAGAAATGGTATTTTTGTATGCTCCGCCAGGAATCGAACCCACAACCTTCCATTTACGAGTCAGAAGTGTTGACTACAAGACTATGGAACGGTTAAATAAAATGAATCGTAATCACATTTTTTATTGTTGTTGTTCCTTAACTCATAGGTTGGTATGCGGCTGACCACCCATACTGTAAAAAATGGTTCACTATGCCAATGGCACCCCTGTTTCAGGGAAGGACGGCAAGAGTTGTGGGGTGTATGTCCATTTGAGATTTGGGTTTTCATGTTGTAGGCTTACATGCGGCATGTGCAAGCGCAAACTTGTACGTGTCTGCTTGTGAGAATGCATGTAATGTGAATCCCCAATGTAACATATCTTTGCAACTTAGATTAGATTAGATTAGTATACCTCTAGTGTCCGGTCTATAGCTCAGTTGGCAGAATGCTAGTATTTTATACCGAGAGCAAGGGCTCGATCCCCACTGAGGATGTCAAAAATGATTTCAAGTCTTTGTGTTTATTTCAAAACCAAAATAAATATCGGCAGCCTTTACAATAAATGAGTAACAGCCCCCTCGGGAGCTAGGAAACCCTCACTTTAACCGAAGTGGTTAGAATAAGGCCAGCCTTCTTACCTGTAAAAATAAATATGCCACACTCTCCGCATACGACCCCTTCGCGACTAGAAGTTTCACTTTATGTATAAGCTATGTAGTTGGGTTCCCGTTCACTTGCGCTCCCGACTTCATCCATCTGAATCAACACCTCCCCATTGGTTTTGTATTCTCTAGTTTATTCATTATTTCAGCTCCACACTGGTTGCTTATTAATCGCCCGGCAATTGTTTTTAAGTGCAAGAAACAACACTTAACCCACATACAACGACTTCTCTTTTTTAACACTTTTTTTTTCTTTTTCAAAATCGTGACATCACCACTTACGGAAATGCTCGGCTAGAATTTAAATAAGAAAAACTTTATATTTGCATCGACGCGACGCTTGTACGAAATGAAAAAAGTTAGCTAGTATAGAAAAAAAAATGGCGCTTGATCTGCAATGTTGGCGTGTTTTAAATTTTAAATGTGAATTTTGATTCCTATTATTTACTTCATAAATCGTTTTTTTTTGTTAATCGTTAAATGTATGCTATAATTTTTTTTCTTTGACTAATAGGTTGGTTTGCGACCATCCATCCATGCTATAGAATCTGGTTCACTTTACTATGTCACACCTTTTTCAGGGAAGGTCAGCAAGAGTTGCAGGACTTATACTCTTTTGAGATTGGATTTTTATGTTGTAGGTCCACGTGTACCTATACGTGTCTGCTTATGGGAATGCATATAATATGAATCATAAATGTAATATTTATATACAACATTGATTTTATATCAACAATAATTCACTAAGCTAATGTCACCGTTGGTTCAGGGAAGGACGGCAAAAATTGCAGAACTTGTCGTCCTTCGAGATTAGGGTTTTATTTTGTACAGTCACATGCAGCATGCGTAAACAAAAACTTACAACTTAAAAACTTTTTTTTTTTTTTTTGACTGTTATATTTAATTCAAATTAAGTTCATCTTTATTGTACCTATACCTACCTATTTATTTGAAATTATATAATTTTGATCTATGGTTTGTTCTTAATAATTTTAATTTGACATACATCACTCTTGATAATGACCTGAGTATTGACGGTCGAAAGTGCTTGAGATATAAAATAGTATTGTGAAAATTAAACTACGTTTAAGATTTTTTTTTTTTTTTAAAACTTACAAGTATATCTTTGAATGCATGCATTTAACAGGGACCATAATTTTTAGATATCTTTGCAACTTAGATTACAGCCATATCAGCATGTCAGTGCTTGACACTTATTCCAGATGGTTGACAGACAAGTCTCATTGTTTTTCAAGCAAAAAATATCTCAAATTTTCTATTGAGAGATATCTACTAGAACCTGTTTAAATCATCGCGATAAAATGGTTTAAAAAAATTGGTCCAACAAGATCAGTTTTTTCTTTTGTTTTTTGCACGAATACTTGGCGGTTTAAGTATGTAGATTGGCAAAAAAAATTGTCGACTCTGAGATGAAACCAGAGTGGTTGAAGGATGTCATTAGGGTCATCACAAGAAATTGTAAAAGGTTTTTGTTTTCTTAATTTGTAAAGCGAAAAAAAAGTTTTTTCGTCCACTTTGGCAATTCCTTGACTTATAGGTTGGTATGAGGCTGACCACCCATACTGTAAAAAATGGTTCACTTTGCCAATGTCACCCCTGTTTCAGGGAAGGTCGGCAAAAGTTGTGGGGCTTATGTTCATTTGAGGTTCGGATTTTATTTGTAAGTACGCATTCAGCATTTGCAAGCGCGAACTACAAGTGTTGGTTTGTGCTTTACATACATCTGAGAGCTTTAAATGAATATATTCTTGCAACTTAGATTATAGATTATTATAGATTAGCTCCCTTACCCGTAAAAATAAATAGGTCCCGAATCGCCACATGCTTCCACTTCGAGGATAACGGGGGTAAAAAGTAAAACTATATGTGTTGATTAGTTGCGTTTGCGTTGCATAAAATATTTCGACAATCTTACCCCTTCGTTTCTGGAATAAAAAGACAAATTCGATCATTTATTATGTGCAATAACAGAAGTTGAAGACGATGAAAATATATAAACTAAATGGCAAAGATATATAACATTTAAGATTCATATTAAACGCACTCCCACAAGCAGACATAAATAATTTAGCGCTAACACATGCCGCATGTTGACCTACAATATAAAAACCCAATCTCAAATGAACATAAGCCCTCTTGCAACTCTTGGCGACCTTCCCTGAAACAGGGGTGACATTGGCAAAGTGAACCATTTTTTACATACAACATTTATATTCAACTATAACATTTATCTCCCATGTTGTAACGAGATGAATTTGTTTGTTTGGTGGAATGGAACATGAGATTTGAATTTGAATGGAAAAAGGAAAACAAAATAATGCAGAAAGACAGAAGAAGCTTGCCTGGCGTGAGAGCCACAAGCATGTGAGTTTGGTCATAATTAATATTGCTGTGGTTTATTATATATATATTGTGATTGTGGAATAATAAAGTGTGTTTAAATGTTTGATTCCTTATCTGTTTTATAAGTGATATTATTAAGTGATTTGTAGCAGAGCCACAAATGGTGTGAGAGAGTTCTCCTGAGCACGGCTTGAGTCTTGAAGCGGATTTTGAACGAACGAAAAGTTAGCAGTGAATATCCTCACATATTACAAACATCCTAATTGAATACTATCAAAAGAAAAACCCTCACAATGTACCACTGTTAAATATTTGTGACAACCCTGCAAGTGTAACTTTTTTTTAATACTAATTTGGATAATTGAATTTTCCTATTGGGAAGAATGCTAACGGAACAAAACCCCACAATGCCCTGCGACGCTACTCCATCATAACGCTCCATCTCCACAATCATCATGTGAAATGTGGATATGGGACGTTCTGGTGATGATGCGTCGCGTACATGTCACATATTCTTTATATATTTAAAATTTAAGTTGCTAAGATATTTACACATTTAAAAATGTAACACATTACGGTCGATTGCTCAGTTGGTAGAGTGCTTGCATTCCATGCCGAGAGCTCGGGTTCGAACTCCACCGAGGGTGTCAAAAATTGTCTCCCATTTCAGTGTTTACTTCAAACCCAAACTAAAATACTGACAAGGCTTACTCAGCCTTCACAAGAAATGAATTACTACCCATAAAGAGCTGAGAAACCCCCACTTCAACTGACGTAGTTGGCGTAAGGCCAGCCCCCTTACCTTTTAAATGAAATAGTTTCCACTCGCCACGTGTGACCCTTTTGGGGATAACGCAGGCAAGAAGATACACTATTTGCGTAGCTTAGTTGCCTAGTTGCGTTTGCTTACACAATCTTATGACGAGAAATCTTGTCTTTAGCATGGTAAGCACTATCCTGTTAGCTCGTCTTCATGAGACATGTTATCTCGTATTCATGAGACATGTTATCTCGTCTTCATGAGACATGTTATCTCGTATTCATGAGACATGTTATCTCATATTCATGAGACATGTTATCTTGTCTTCATGAGACATGTTATCTCGTGTTCATGAGACATGTTATCTCGTATTCATGAGACATGTTATCTCGTCTTCATGAGACATGTTATCTCGTATTCATGAGACATTTTATCTCGTATTCATGAGACATGTTATCTCGTATTCATGAGACATGTTATCTCGTCTCCGAAATAACGGGTACGAGATTTTACGCACAATATCTCGTCCCGATAGGTTAATTCCATAGAATTACTCTTCTAACTATATCGGAATTCAATTAACGACCAGTTTTAACAAGATACCCAGTACGTGATCGATCTGGATTCTTTAGGTAAAAAAAAAAATAGCGTGCCTAGCAATTTTCGCCATTTTTTTTACTACCGTTCGGTCTGATTAATTGGATCTAAATCTATTTTAATCAATCAAAATATTCCAAAATAAATCTATCTGGTTGCCACCCTGTTAATTGTGATTTTAGATCTTTTTTAGATGATCCCCTGCTAGACCTTAAATTAAAACTGAAGCAACTTTGAGTTGATTGGGTGATTGAGCTCCTCTTCTCCAGAAGCTTCACTGGCTCCGTATTCCGGAGCGCATCGAGTTTAAAGTGTGCCCGATGGTCCACAAAGCTCTATGTGGAAAAACACCCAAATATCTCGCTGATTTAATCAAACCAGTCACCCTCGGCAAAAAAAGCCTAACACTGCGCTCGGATGAAACTGGAGCCAAATCAATGATTGAAGAACCGATAAGAAGAGTTAACACAATGTTTGGAGAGTGTGCATTTGCAGTTGCTGGTCCTCTGGCCTGGAACCACCTGCCACATCATGTGAGAGAGCTAGAGGACCATTCTGGAATGCGCTGAAGACAAGCAAATTTCTGGCATAATTTGCATAAGCGCCCTTGGAGTGACTACATCACGAAACGGCGCTATAAAGAAATCATCAACTCATCATCATCATGAACGAGTGTGGTATATAACGAAAGTACAAAAAAGCACAATGAGATGGTTCGGGCATCTTGAAAGAATGGATGATGAACAACTAGTGTAGGTACAGGATAAATGTCAGAGGAAAGCGTGGAAGGGGAAGACCCAGGAAGGAATGGATAGACCAAATAGGTGAGATTGCGAAAGAATGGAACCTGCAGAGTGAGAATAAGAGAAGAGTATGTATAATGTATGTCATATGTGGAAAGTGATGAATGTTGAAGAGATGAAAGAGATATGCAAGTATGCAACGACAGAAAAAATGGACACGCATCTACCGGAGGTACCGGCCACCCCTAGTGGCGCCCGGCTACAGTTCTGTAAAGTCCTCCTTTTACATTCGCTTTGTCATTATTATTATTTTTTTTTTTTTTAAATAGATTTGTGGAAAGGAATGCAATCCACCAACCTTTTTTGCCTGGCCAGTTGTATTCATGCGAAAGCAGAAGCTTGTGTGCATGCACGGCATCTGTTGAACCAGGGTCGAAGTTATCGTCGCGAGATTCGAACCATCGTTATCCGGTTCCAAATAACCCGACTTGATCCCCGCGGCCATTTGAGGTTTGGACTTTAATTTGTATGTACACATACAGCATTTGTAAGCGCAAACTTACACGCGTCTGTTTGTGGGCATGCATTTTTTATGAGTTTTGAATGTTAATATATCTTGGCAACTTAGATTATTATTATTATAGATTCCACTCACCACATGCGACCACTTTGGAGGGAACACGGCAAGAAGTCACACTGTATGTATAGCTTAGTAGTGTTTTTGTTTACTTATTATGAAGAGTTAACAAACGTATTTTTCCAAATACAAATCTTTACCTACGTTTCACCATAAATGTATGCAAAATAAAATAGCGCCGTAAGTTCCCAATGAGTCTCGATACATTTTAAGTAAAAAGCTATACGTAAGTTAAAGATTTATGGTTGGGGGTAAGATTCTGTCAAAAAATCGATCAAACATCAAAATAGATCATAATTAATGAGGGTGTTAAAAAACAACATCGTGTCTCACATTTCTGCCTTTTATTTTTATATTTATTTTTATTGCCCATTTTATGTCCGACTGACTTTAGTGCCATTTGATTTTAAATGCCGGAATGACTACACAACGTTGCTATACGACTCTTGTAAATTTTCAATGAAACTAAACTCTTAAAATATGCAAGTGTAAAAAAAAACGAAAATGGTGATACGACATGATGTGTTTTCGATATAACTGATTGTTTTTTTGTTTGTTGATAAACCGTTATGTTTTCTAATCTTTTTTTAGTATCAAAAAAACGGATGAAAAATATATTATAAAAAAAAATTGGAAGCAAAGGTAGCGAGAGGAACTTATGCATTTCCACAGATTTTCACTTTCACGGCCTTACCATCCCCCCCAGTGCTTGTTTGGCTCATCTACCATTTGATTCAAAGACGACCTTTCAATGAATTTGTCTTAAAACTCACACTTTACAGAATCCGACCTAAGAAAAAAACGTAAAACACAATAATATGAAAGTTGTTTTTGATATTTCCAAAATCAATTTCCAGCATACTCGTACATAAGAAACATTGGCCCAGTACACATACAAACATTGCTCATGTGAAAGCCCTGATGGACATAAAACAAACAAGCACTAAGGGGACAATAAAAAATATCCTTAAATTTCAATCTTTTCTCGTTTTAAATAAATCCAAACATATTTCTGTACCTTAGAGCATTAACAACGGAAGTCCACTTTGTTGCGTTTTTGAGTTAATGATGCAGAAATTATTATAATAAGCTGTTCTATAAGTGGTAAAAATATTGGAGTCCTCGGACTCATAGTTACTGAGATATCAAGTGTAATAAATATGGGATGCACATAAAAGTGCGAGCATAAGCCACGGAAGTTCCACATACGTTGTACACATTCCTTCACATTAAATAAATATTGATAAAAGAAGATAAACAGTTTTTACAGATCAAAAATATCTCGTCTAGTTTAGAAGTTATGATGGTTTAAAAAAGTACACATTTTCACTAAAACTCGTCTCCTGCACATTTTACTAAATGTGACTACCGTTGTTTATGCTCTAAGGTACAGATTTGTTCTCAAGAATTCCATCCCACAAAATTCAGACCGAAACATGAAAAAACCTCGTCACACTTTGTTCAATTGTGTTTTCAAATCGCAAGGGCTTCAAAATTTAAAATTTATTAGCAACACTCAATAAGACATGACAAATACGTGCAACATAAAAAAGATAACACCGCCGATCTGCTTTTTGCAAGTGGCAAAAAAATTGGTTCCGCGCAAGCCGATTTTTTTTTACATCCGCGAACCGTAAGCCAAGTGAAATTTTCAAATCGAAAAAAAACCCCGTTCGGAATGAGGCTTCGCGAAGTTTTTGCGCTACCCCGAAAAAAAGCTGCATGTATAAAAAGACCTCTGTTAATTGGTCGGATGAGCTACATTTTTAACATTAAAAGAGATACGCTTTTTTTCATTGGACCCGTTAATATTTATAGACCTTTTTTTTTGTACTTGCTTCACTGCATTGTAGGTTTTTAGAGCAACATCCTTGTGAAAAAGTGGTCTTGCTAAGGTAAAAAAGTGGTTTATTTCACGCAAAAAAGAGCAATGTTTGTCTTCCTTCTTTTTTTTTGATTCGAGTGTTTCTATTTTAGACACTAGACATGTTTTTGTGCTCCTTTCTTTTGTAACCTCTTTTTTACAGGTCTATAAATTTTATGTAAGATTTTTTAAACACAAATTCTTCATAATTTACTGTCGTTTTCTTCTTTTAGTTCTTATCCCATTGAGAATTTAAGAAACTAAAAAAGTTTATTTGGAATTTGTAGAGCCAATTTTTTTGTTTTTTTTAAATAAATAGATTTGTGGATAGGAATGCAACCCACCAACCTATTTTGCCTGGCCAGTTGTCTTCATGCGAAAGCAGAAGCTTGTGTGCATGCACTGGCATCTGTTAAACCAGAATCGAAGCTATGGTCAAGTGAGCTAGACGCAAGATTCGAACCAACGTTATTCGGTTTCAAATACGCTAGTCGAAAATGCGCCCCTTTTCACCGATAACCTATTCGGCCATAACACCGATAAATATTTAAACAAGGTAAGTAAAAAAAGTACTTACATGATTTATTTTAGGGAATTTGAATTAGTCAACTTCAACATTATTCTGTTCTAGGTAGTTGTTGTTAATTTATTGATCGAGGTAGGTTTGTTGAGACTATTTAAACGCTAAAAAAAGCGCTACTAAGCTCCAAAAGTAGTGCAACTTCTTGCCGCGTCTTTCCCGAAGGAAGTGTGTACGATGTGGCGAGTGGAACGTATTTTATTTTACAGGTAAGGGAGCCGGCCTCACGCCAACCACTTCATTTGAAATGAAGGCTGAGTGAAGCTTTCCGAAATGAACACCGAAACGGGAAATCATTTCTGACACCCTCGGTGGGATTCGAACCCGAGCTCACGGCATGGAATGCAAACACTCTACCCACTGAGCTATCTACCGGTCTGGTATTGTGATGATTTTAAAATGCTTACCTCTTTTTTGTCGCATGATGTTTTTTTTTATCTAACGGGGCATGCTGTCAAAGCACCTGACTTGCTATGGGTGGCCGGAATAATTGTTGCAACACCTCCTTTTGTATTGTCAGCTCCACCCCTCCATTGTTACAAAAAAAAATGTTTTTCAAAGACAATAAATATAACGTGTTAAAAGATGGGCATGTCTTTGGCCCGGTATTTTCAACGTTAGCATAGCAAATTTATACTGAGCTATAGGGACTCACTTATGTCAAACGTTTGGGTAGTTTTTTTTATCATTTTAAAGTCACATAATATGCTTACTTTGAAAATACCGGGCTGTAACTGTAACTGTAACTGTAACTCTGTCGCCATTCCGCTAGGGGTGGCCAGAGCCTCTGCAGAGTTGCCTCCATTTTTTCCTATCCTGACATACCTCTTTCAATTTCTTCATATCCATCACCTTTTTCATCCATTTTCTTCTTTTACGCTCACTTTGTATATCCCATTCTTTCACAATCTCCACAATCTGATCACTCCATACTTTTCTCGGTCGTCCCTTCCCTCTTTTTCCTTTCACACTTTCTTCGTATACATACTTTGTCAGTCTATCATCATTCATTCTTTCCATATGTCCGAACCATCTCATCACATTCTTTTGTACTTTAAGTTAGTTAAAATTACGTAGAAGGAAAACAACAAATGCCTGGGTGTTTCATACTTAACTAATGTGACTGTCTATAATCAAAGCTGTCAAGATATATTGAGTCAATATAACTCAGTGACGCAAAAGGACCTCATGGCTAAAAAAGTTTCAGCTAAAGCACCTCTCCAAGTAAAATTTAAGTACAAAAAACACATTTTTTTCTAAATCAAATTTAATCATATTTTTCTCATGCAAGTTCATATGAAAATCACGTGCTTAGTGAAAAAAAAACATACAAAAAATATGACCTTTCTAGGTCAACCCAGCCTTCACAGAATCATTTCTCTCCAATACAAACATGCCATGAGCCGTGCACTGAGAGTGATTTTTGGCTGCTACTTTTTGCGGTTCCATGTTGGAACAAAACAGTGACAAAACGACACGAGACAGAACATCATACGTCAAAACACAGCAACTAAAACAGACCATACCATAAACGGCAGATGAAAAAACATCACAAATAAGACAAACATTTATTTTGCTTCCACATGCTATATGTGACTCCTGCGGGGATAATGCGGTAATAAGTTGCTCTACATGCCAACTTAAAATTGTTTTTTTTTTTAATGTAATAATGATAATCGGGGTCGTTATTTTTTTAAGAATCTTTCCCAAATAATATATGCATGAGTTAAATTTTCTCATGTCTCACTTTTTTCTCATGCCGTTCGTGGTACTTTCTGTCTCGCGATGTTTTGGCATATTTTTTTATGTGTTGGTATGTTCTGTTTAAACCTTGTGATGTTTTATCATATGACGTTTTGTCTTGTGATATTTTGTCATTGTGATGCACTTTCCTGTGATGTTTTGTCATTGTGATGCTCAGTCATATGTCATTATGTCATGTGTTGTTCTGTAAACGCAACGCAAAACGCAACCAAGCAACACATATAGTGTAACTTCTTGCCGCGTTATCTCCGAAGGGGCTGCACGTGGTGATTTGAACCTATTTATTTTTACAGGTAAGGGGGCCGGCCTTACGCCAACCACTTCAGTTGAAGTGGGGGTTTCCCAGCTCCCGAAAGAGCTGGTACTCATTTCTTGTGAAGGCTGAGTAAGCCTTGCCGGTATTTTATTTTGGGGTTTGAAATAAGCACCGAAACGGGTAATGTGTAGTTATGCCATGTGTCGTTTTGTCACTGTGTCGTTCTAGCCTGTCAGTACTTTTTGCATAGACATACTCGTAATTGTAAGTTTTTTGATCCAATCTTGCGTTTTTTTTGCACTTTTTGCTAGCATGATTAATCGAAGAACGTCATTCTACTTAAAAAGCAACTGCATGTGATGTTTTTTATTTGTGAAAATAATAAATGTATGAAACGTATACTGCAGTCACGGTAAACCTTTTTTTAAGAGAAATGAAAAAACAAATCTGACGTATGGAATTGTTATGATTGTACCGGGTTCAATTTAATAAAAATTGTTGTAATTCATTTTAAGATGAGTGGCTTTTGAACTGTTCAGTTTGACGGCTAAGATACAAGTCTCCCTGCAGAGCATCTCGGTCTCTATTTATAGGCGAGCGTAAGAGTTATTCTGGCACATGCGAGACCATACCAGAATATTCAATTTAGAATATTCGATTAAATACTCACACAATATCGAACAAATACAAGTACAATGTTATATTTTTTATGGTTTGTGTATCAACACTGTGAAAAATCAAACAAGTGCAATGATTTAAGCACCTACATCTACAAATTTCACGGACTCACACAGACACACTCACACAGGCACTCAATCACACATTCGTAAGAGTATCAAGAACAGAGCCGACAAAGTCAGGACCAAGAACCTTCTTCGGACCTTTGAGTTGAGAGTACTGTGGACTATAGCAGATAAGACTCTCCTGCGCAAGGGCAGAAACTCTAAAATAAGAAAGATCCTGAAATGGGGCAGAAAGAGGTGGTGGCATTGGAGAGACCACGTGGATAGGATGGCCAGTTGAAGTATCCCCCATGTGGCTGCCCACAGTATGCCTGTAGGAAATCGCCTGCAAAGGAAGACCGCTAAAGAGATGAAGAAATAGCTGGTGGTCTACTTCACAAGATGACAACTTCCGTTTGTTAACAGATCATTGATGTAGGACAAGAAAAATAATATGTTTTCGGAAAGATTCCTTGACTTATAGCCTATAAGTTGATATGAGGCAGACCACGTATACTGTAAAAATTGGTTCACTTTGCCAATGACACCCCTGTGTTAGGCAAGGTCGAAATAAAGTGCAGGTTTATTTCATTTGAAGTTTAAATTTTAATTTAAAAAAAACGCAACTAAGCTACACATATAGTGTAACTTCTTGCCGCGTTATCCCCGAAGGGATCGCATGTGGCGAGTTGAACCTATTTTATTTTTACAGGTAAGGGGGCCGGCCTTACGCCAACCACTTCAGTTGAAGTGGGGGTTTCCCAGCTCCCGAGAGTGCTGGTACTCATTTCTTGTGAAGGCTGAGTAAACCTTGCCGGTATTTTTTTTTGGGGTTTGAAATAAACACCGAAACGGGAAATCATTTCTGACACCTTCGGTGGGAATCGAACCCGAGCTTTCGGCATGGAATGCAAGCACTCTACCGCCTGAGCTATTGACCGGACTGGACCGGAATTATGCCCTGTTAATTGCAAACGCAGTACTTGCAAAATGACAGTTTGGAGATAAACGAATGCTGCAGATCATGTGTGTTAGTTCTGCGTTTTTTCTCAAATAAAACACATAGTTCTTATAAAAACAAACATAGAAATTATTTTTTTATACATATATTAAGCCCAGGAGATGTCATTTTTGCAAAAAATTGAACATCTCAAAATGTCGATTACTGCATTTACAATTAGCAGGGCAGAATTTGTTAGTACACATTGTAAGCATTCGTAAACAAGAACTTACGAGTGCACGCGGTTGTTTGTGAGCATGTATAAAATGTGAATTTTAAATGATAATATATCTTTGCAACTTAGATGATAGATTATATAATAATCCATTTTTATTTTATTGCCACAAGGTTGTGAGCAGCTGACTTGCATCGATTTCGGTAAAAAATAAAGTAGTTTCATAGGAAGATATCAATTATAATTTGCTTACACAGGTAGATTTGTTATAAAAAAATGGGTTTTTACAGTTATCAAAAAATTATTATACTTGTATGTTATTATTTTTGCAAACTGCAACTTAGCTAACCAATCAATGCTCGTGGAATGGTCGCTGACTCGATGGATTATTATATTTTTTTGAAAATTTTAAAATCGAATTTGTTTCTCGGCGGGCAAACGTCACACCTGTATATGACTAGAGTCCTAAGCAATCTAATCTAATCTAGGCTTAGTTGCAAAGTTATGTAACATTGGGTATTCACATTATATGCATTCTCATAAGCAGACACGTATAAATTTGCGCTTGCACATGCCACATGTTAACCTTCAACATAAACAGCCAAATCTCAAATGAACATGTACCCTGCAACTCTTGCCGACCTTCCCTGAAACAGGAGTGGCATTGGCAGAGTGAACCATTTTCTACAGCATAGGTGGTCAGCCGCATACCAACCTATAAGTTAAGGAACATAGACAATAAATGACATTTTTACAATTAAAAAATATAATCCATATAAATACCACAACAATACAAAATACGAGCAAGCAATACAAAATATTTGTTTGCCTTTTCCCTAGCAACCCTCTCCTTTGCAGACAGTTACCGCGTTGTCTCCAAAGGAGTCGCATGTGGCGTGTGGAACGTATTTATTTTTAAAAGTAAGGATGAGGGGCCTTACGCCAACCACTTCAGTTGATGTCGGGGTTTTGCTTGTAGGCGTGCATTCAATATGATTCTTAAATGCAAAGATGTCTTCGCAACTTAGTTTAAAAATTATAGACCTCTAATTTACATTCGATCTGCCAGTGCACGTTCATATCACTTTTTTGGGACTGTATTTTATAAATTGGAATTTTTACAGTTCCTTTCTTAAAGTTATTTTTATTTTATTCATAAAATCTTGGAAAATCACATAATAAAAAAAAACCCACTGAATATTTAATGAATAAAATGCATTCTTTATCTTCTCGGTCACAATATTAATATTGATTTTATTGGCATGACGTCACATTTTTTTTTTTTTTTGGGGAATTAAAACCAATCAAAAAAACAATTATTTTTTATTACCTGTAATAGAGATTAAATGCAGTTAATATTTTGATAAGTTCATTAATATTTATTTATTTAATTTCGTTTTAGTGGAATCCTTTTTTTTCGTTTTTTTGTTTAAATGGGTGTCACGATGTAAAAATGTTCGATTGTGACCTCGAGAAATACATTCAATCCTTGTTCTATCTTTTGACTAATGAAAACTCCAATCTCAAATGAAATGAACATAAACACTGCAACTCTTGTCGTCCTTACTTGAAACAGGGATGACATTGGTCAAGCATTTTTTGCAGCGTTCTTCCCGAAGGAGTAACACGTGGAGAGTGACGATGATTTATTTCCACAGATAATGACGGCAGCCTTACGCCAACCAATGCACTTGAAGTGGAAGTTTCCCAGCTCTAGAGGGAACTGGTACTAATTACTTGTATAGGCTACATTTTTTTGTGGGTTTCAAATAAACATCGAAACGGGAAATCATTTCTGACACCCTTGGTGGGATTCGAACTTTAGCTGTCGTTGTGGAATACAAGCACTCTTACAACTGCGCTACCAATCGGACATAACTGCCAATTGAATAATTTTTGTACAGTATAGGTAGTCAGCCTCATACTGGCAAAGACACCAAGGAAAAAAAACGTATTTTATTTATTTAAAATAAACAATAAATGGAAAAGTTTGTTGAAATGAACATTTTCAATTTAAAATCCAGAGCCATCCACATTACAGATCAACTGCCAATAATAATCATTTTAGTCGCAAACACATACATATTTCCACATGAAATTCACATGCATAAACAAACACGTGTAAGATACAGCTCACACATGCTGTATCTGTACAAGCCTGAACACAATATTGAAAATAAATAACAAGCGATTAATGCACCTCTTGAAAATGCTTCTTATCAAATCAAAACGCTCTCCAGAGGCGCTGTTTTAGTTTTCATATACTTTTTTTTTTTGGAAACTCTTTAGTTGAATTTATACGTTTGGTTTATACGTTCGGCGGAAGCACCAAATCCCTGTTTCGAGCCGCAGCATCCAAAGTCAGAATAGCCATGTCAATCTTCGATAGAATTGGCACAAAAAAAGAAGAATACGTTTGTATTTCTACTCGGGTTACAGGTGGGTTTGCAAGGAAAGGCGGCAAAAGTGGAGTACTGTTATAGTTAAGTATAATGCTGGCTCGTCTGGTTAAACACTCGGAGAGCAGTTGTTTTCAAAGGTTATCAATTATAGCTACCAAAAAATGATTTTATGGCCCGTGTCGGCTAAGAATGTGAGTATCAACATAGCCACGCAATTCAAAATCACCTAAATGCAAAGCTATATAAATATATATATATTTTTTTAATTAGATTGATTTTAATTTCCTTGAGTGATAGGTTGGTATGCGACTGACCACTCATACTGTAAAAAATGGTTCACTTTGCCAATGTCACCCCTGTTTCAGGGAAGGTCGGCAAGAGTTGCAGGGCTAATGTTCATTTGAGATAGGGTTTTTTATATTGTAGGTCCACATGCGGCATGTGTAAGCGCGAAATTATGCATGTCTGCTTATGGGAATGCATTTAATATGAATCTCAAATGATACATATCTTTGCAGCTTAGATTTAGATTTAGATTTTAGATACTTAACACAATCAACGTATGAAAAAATACAGGCACATCTATAAATAATCTATCAGATGTAATCTAAACTGCAAAGACATGTTAAAGTTTAAGGCTCATATTAATTTTTTGCCCACAGGCAGGCACATGTAGGTTCGCGGCTACACATTCTGCATGTTTGCAAAAAACTTCACATGAACATAAACCTTGCATCTCCTGCCGCCTTTTCTTGAATCCGAGGTGGCATAACCTATTCTGCCTGGCCAGAAACAGGGTTTAATATCACCAAATAATAATTATTTGTTTTATATTTTAATGAATAATTAACATGCGGTATGTGTAAGCATATATATGTATATATATATATATATATATATATATATATATATATTAAGGAATCCTGTGCGGGAGGCTCCCCAATTCTTGACAGTCTTGGGGGTCTATGTCACCCTGGAAGGGTGCCGCAGAGGTGTTGCTTGAGTTTTTGGTTCTGTCGTGAGGCGCTGCAAGGAAGTGTCATACAAGCCCTCTTTTTATTATGACTCTGAAGTCTGGATATCTCCCATTCATTCGCTATTTCAGGAATCTTTCTCGTTGTTAAAATCAATGTTGAATTGGTCTGTGTACTGTGTTGCTTTTGAAAGTAAACCACTCTAATATGGAGTAAGTACTTTGGATAACCGTACTAAATTTTGTATGTAAAAAATACGCTCTGGTATTTGTACGTTATACATATGTTATACATCATATATGTAAGTACACGTCTTCGGTCTTTGATAGCTGTCCATAAATCCTAGAGACGTTTTATAATAAATATAAATAAATCAAAACATTAAATGACCATGCGTTTATAATCTTAGACAGCTGATCTGTGATCTAAGTTGCAAAATACACACATAAAAAAAACGAATCACTTTGGTCTTTCATCGCTCGTTACTCATTCAGGAGACATGGTCTCTCATCTTACTATGTCCTCTATTTCACAGACTTTTATGTGGTCTTCCAGCTGGACGTTGACCAATTGTCATCTCATAAGCTACGGTGTGAGTGAGTCTATCATGGCTCATTCTGGAGACATGGTCTCTCATCTTACTATATTGTTACGAATGTATAGGTTCATATCTGCGTGTTTTTGTAATTGAATGTCTACTTGCTGTGTGTGTGTGTGTGTGTGTGTAGACGTGAATGTTTGACACTTTGAACTTTTGGTACTTTTGGTACTCTCTGTAAATATTCATACTATAGGCGTATTGTCTGGAACACGCGAGAATAGGCTTTGGTCACATATAAATAGACGCTACGGTTCTGTGAAGCATTCAGTAACTCTTTAATTGCCGAGCCGAGAAACCAACAAAACATAAGCAACAGAGTGAACCATATTATGTAATTTACTTGTTTAAAATAAAAACTGTGAAATAAATAATACAACCGCAATTTTATTAAAAGTGAGAGATACAATCTATAATCTATAATCTATAATCTAAGTTGCAAGGATATATTCATTTAAAGCTCTCAGATGTATGCCCACAAACCAACAAGTGTAGTTCGCGCTTACAAATGCTGAATGTGTACTTACAAATAAAATTCAAACCTCAAATGAACATAAGCCCCACAACTTTTGCCGACCTTCCCTGAAACAGGGGTGACATTGGCAAAGTGAACCATTTTTTACAGTATGGGTGGTCAGCCTCATACCAACCTATAAGTCAAGGAATATGAATGAATAATAAATTACATTTAAATATAAAAAAGAACAAAACCTTACAAAGAAATCTATACAAAAAAAGTCGAAAATTTCCTATGCAAAAAATGTAGCAAATGAATACACCAACATTAGAAATCAACATTGCAGATTAGCCGCCACTTCTTCCTGTCCTTGCATACTTCTTTCATTTCATCCAGAGTCATAACCTTTTTCATACAAGTCCTCCTTTTATTATGACTCTGGATATCCCAGTCATTCGCTATTTCAGAGATTTGATCCTTCCATACTTTTCTCGGTCTTCCTCTACCACGACATCCATCTATTCTAGCAACATATACTTTCTTCGTCAATCTTTCATCACTCATTCTCTCCAAATGCCCGAACCATCTTAACATACTTCTTTTAATCTTCACTTTCACACTTTCCCTTACACCACATTCTTCTCTTACAAAATCATTCCTCACCCTGTCACTTCGTTTTTTCCCAATCATACTTCTAACAATCATAACAATATTCTCTATATTACAGACTATTTAAACAAAAATACACCTTATTTATGAAGACTTAAAGGTCATTTTATCTTCTTCAGAGTTTATTAGTTTTATAAAAAAATATATGGTGGTTCAAGTTTCGAAATAAGAAATGCAAAAATGCAATTTTTTTGATAATAATTTAAACACAAACCCGTTAAGTTCAAAAAACGATAATTAAAATCGAAAGACACAAAAAAAAATACTAAAACACATTCTAAATAGCACCCCGAGTATAAAAAAAGAATATAAACTCTCCTCAATTGCGTAAATAAAATAATGTATGAAAGCTACGACGGCACTCCTAGTGAGTGATTTAGTTTGCATACATTTATTAAATTTAAGCGACCGAGAGGAGTTGACGTTTTACACTCGGTGGTACAATTCTCTTTTTTTGTCATCGTGACTGCAAACGTCGATAAATCCAGAAACTGGTTTTAGAAAAATCGATTAGCTCAGTGATAAAAGCGGCAAGTCCAAAAAAATAGACTTCTGTTACACGCCCGATTCTGTTTATTGGCGTCATGATTCTGATCTTATTTTTCTTATTATCAAAAAAAAAAACTTGTAACATTTAAAAATTATTATTCTTCGTATAGTGACATATACATTTATACGTTTTTAATAGACTGCTAAAATTTAAATATTTTTGCAAAAGTTTGGCATAACTATGGAGCAATTTAGAGTGTTTAATATATTATTTTTGGTTACCTACAGACTTTGGATGGCAATTCTTCTTCGTCGTGTTCCTAATATCTGTACCCTTAGTACGAGTTGCAAAACTTGAGAAAAGTAAAGTTTACGGAAAACATTAAAGAGTGATTTCTACCAAAATCTCCCGTTTTTGTTTCTTAAACTTTATGATCTTAGCAAAAGAGTTACAGTGATGAAGAAAATCAAGTTCAAACAAACAAAAACGGCAGATTTTGGGGGAAATCACTCTTTAATAATTGCCGTAAACTTTACATTACTCAAGTTTTGCAACTCGTACTAAGGGTACTGAGGGCTATGACACTTGTATAAGCTACAGGCATTATTATTTAGTTTTCTTTTGACTGTACGCCATTGATGGTAACCAATCTTCGATATAAAGGGCATGCGAATTATATACAAGAAGGCCTTTTTAATTGTATTTAAGTCAACACGGAACACTGCGCCTCTGCACTTACCTATATCTAGACCCTTATTTTGAAGGGAATTCCCAAAACGGAATCTAAAGTATTGCCTTATAATTATTGTTATTAAGAAGAATATGGTTTTGTACACCAATTTATTCATTTCCCTCTTTAGGGCCATGGAAATACATCAGACATAAAGAACTTTGGATTTTCCAGACCTTTTGTTCATTTGAGGCTTGGATTTTAATTTGTAAGTGCACACACAGCATGTGTAAGCGCAAACTTACACGTATGTATTTGTGGGCACGCATTTGAAATTAATTTTAAATGCTAATATACCTTTGCAACTTAGATTATAGATTATAGTTAGGAAATCATTGCTTATCTCCAAGGTAAGGCCTTCCGCAAATTAAAAAAATTGCTTTATTCGGGCGTCTAAGAGCTTTCAAATTTTTTTTCATAAAAATGAATTTTCTCTGTGTAAATACACAAACTCAAAAAGGATTAATCAAACACCAGTTAATCTTATTCAGCTTAAAAAAGGTAAATAATAAGAAGGTTACTTTTCATCGGTACAAATCAGAATCGCGGTTTTTTTATTGATATTATTTGTAAAACAGGTACTTATTTAATTAGGTCTTTCTTGAAATAATTGGACCTCTAGCGTCTGATTAAGGTAATTAAAAATTTAAAAGAAATATGAATCTCCTATTAATTGATTCTTTTATCTCATCTTTTATGTCTCACACACGTATCTTAGGCTTAATTTATTTCCCTATGCAAAATTTCTACTTTTTATTTAATACTGAAAGTTACAGAACGTGTCTTGCGAAAAAATACATTGTAACTCTACATAATTGATTAAGTAAAAAAAAAAGCATTACTAAGCTATACATACAGTGTGACTTCTTGCCGTGTTCTCTCCGAAGTGGTCGCATGTGGGGAGTGGAAGTTATAATGATAATAATCTAAGTTGCCAAGATATATTAACATTCAAAACTCATATCAAATGTAACTGTAACTGTAACTGTAACTCTGTCGCCATTCCGCTATGGGGGGCCAGAGTCTCTGCACAGCTGCCTCCATTTTTTCCTATCCTTACATACCTCTTTCAATTCATTCATATCCATCACCTTTTTCATGCATTTTCTTCTTTTACGCTCACTTTGTATATCCCATTCTTTCACAATCCCTCAATCTGTACCCTTAGTACGAGTTGCAAAATTTGAGTAATGTAAAGTTTACGGCAATTATTAAAGAGTGATTTCCCCCAAAATCTGCCGTTTTTGTTTGTTTGAACTTGATTTTCTTCATCACTGTAACTCTTTTGCTAAGACCATAAAGTGTAAGAAACAAAAACGGCAGATTTTGGGGGAAATCACTCTTTAATAATTTCCGTAAACTTTACTTTTCTCAAGTTTTGCAACTCGTACTAAGGGTACTGATCACTCCATACTTTTCTCGGTCGCCTTCCCACTTTTTCCTTTCACACTTTCTTTGTATACATACGAGTACTTTGTCAGTCAAATGCATGCCTACAAACAGAAACGTGTACTGAATGAGTACACGCAAATTAAAACCAAATCTCAAATGAATTTAAACCCTGCAAGTTCTGCCGATCTTCCCTGAACAGGGGTGACAATGACAAAGTGAACTACTTTTGTACAGTATAGGTGGTCAGCCTCATACCAACAAATAAGTCAAGGAACTTTTATATTTTTACAGGTAAGGTGGCCGGCCTTATGGCACCTTAAACCACTTCGATTGCAGCAAGAGCTTCCCTGCTCCTGAGGGGACTGATACTTATTTATTGTTAAGACTGAGTAAAACTTGCCGGTATTTTTATATTGAGATTGAAATAAATTGCGAAACGGGAAAATTACTTCTGACACCATTTAGTGGGATTCCAACCCGAGTTCTCGGCATGGAATGCAAGCATTCTACCAACTGTGCTATCGTCCGGAGATATAAAAGGAGAAATGCATATACCTACCCGTTAAAAATATATATGTTAGGATGATTTATGTGGTGAGTGCTGTTTTTGTGTGAATCCCTCCTCAAGAGCCCTCTGCGATCGTGCGTGTCACTAAATAAAGTATCAATTCTCCAGCAAGACCCAGTTGCTGACCGAACTATTAAGACAAAGAATAAACCATACAGCAACCAACACAGCAGCCGATAGACAGGAATTGAGAGGATTGGAGGAGGCGTACGACCAGGAGTGGACTGAGAAAGGCTGAGGAAGTAGAAGAAGAAAAGTTTAAACCATAGACATTTTATAATATATATGTATATATGTCAGGCTTATTTGTTTTAAATTACACATGATAAGAGAGCGCCGTTTTTGTGTGTGTCACACCTCAAGGGCCCTCTCCGATCACGGATAAGACTTTTTGAAAAGGTGCGTCTTGAGAGCTCCGCAAAATATACCCATAGATTCGGAGTTCTTCACTCCGGGTGGCAGTCTGTTCCACTCCACCGGACCCGCAACACGGAAAGCACGGTCTCCAAAATTTGTACGGATCTGACGGTGCGGCTGAACCAAATTGATTGCACCATCGCCCGCGGATCTGAGTGTCTGCCTCCTCACACCCATCTCAACAGGCGAAATCATGTCAGTCAGATAAGGTGGAGCCAAGCCATTGATGGCTTTATAATTATGATCAACTTAATAATAATAAATAATGAAAATAGATAATTTATTTTGCAGTGCTAAATTTAATCTCGCACTCATGATTACTAAAATAGATTATGGTGTTATTTACTTGTCAATCACATTTGACATGTCAAAAAGCAACTTGACGCGTCATTAACAAGTTTTTTAATCCAAAATTGAAACGCTGAAAGTCGATTGATTTTTTTTCTGCACAAATTTCGCCTCTATTCATATGTGTTGTAGAGACTATAGTCATTTATATATAACGTAAGAACACTACTTCATTATTTTAAATAATAACCTTTCCTTTAAGGATTCTAGGGTATTTCTTTGTCAATTTATCCTCCAGGATTCTCTGTATTCTACAGCCTTCAGTCCATGGTCCACTGACACCTAGGACTTCAGCGTCATGTGTAATGTTGCCACTTATTTACTTTCTTGGTGTCACTATCACCTTGCAGTCTCTCCACCATCCTCCAGGACTCTCTGTCTGGTGCAGCCTCAGTCCATGGTCCACTGACACCTAGGACTTCAGCGTCGTGTGTAATGTTGTCACTTATTTACTTTATGTGTGTTACTATCACCTTGTAGTCTCACCGCCATCCTCCAGGACTCTCTGTCTTGTGCAGCCTCAGTCCATGGTCCACTGACACTGTTAGGTTTGGATTGGAAAGTATCTTCCAGGATGTACCTACAGGATACTTACTCCGGCTAGCTATCGTCAGCATCACTCTCAGGGCGTGGGGTTCTTTCCTTGTGTTGCTTGTATTTTGGGAAGGTTGTATATTAAAAGATAAGTTTAACATGAACAAATAAGGGTTTATTTACTTTAGTAATATGGGAGAAAAGGGGAAATAAGGGAATGGCCAGACCTGTACCTCGTCACTAAAACACTCCCTACTCTGTTGACTGGAGTTCCGAACTGAAGGCCTGGGGCAGCGCCCCAGGCTAGCGGCGGCTCACGAGGCGGACGCCTCCACACGTTGGAGCCCCTGGGTGGGCGCTCCTATGCACTATGTCTCCTATGCCTCTGGTCCACAAGGCGGGTGCCTTGCTGGCAGGAAATCCAAGTAGATGGGGAGGAGGGAGCTCCATGGTAATGCCCCCTCTTGCACCGCTTGGTGCTTGGTCGCCGACGTCTGAATCGGTTTATATCTTGCCGGGAACTGATGAGCGACGGCCCGTTTAGTTCACACGGCGCAGTCCAGCCGCTTCCGTGATCGTTCGGCTCCGTTCGGCCCACAAAACACTGTGCACTTCGAGATTGTTCGTTCTATGTTATTTTAAAATAACATAACAACACCTTGGACTTCAGCATCATGAATAATTTTGTCCACCACAAGCATCCTAAGATGCCTGACACTGTTTATAGCGCTAAATATGACAACACTCGTGTACCAAAATGATCCAATTTTTTTATGAGGTTGATTTACATTTTTCGGCGGTATACTATGTACAGCGATCATAAATAAAATTAATTTTGTATGTAATAGACACGTTGATGAAATGTTATACATAAATCATGCATTATTTTGATCACTTTTGAACGTAACTGTACACTGGAGCGATTATTGATGAAGAAATTACCCAAAAATAAATAGCCACATACAAAAAATGCATGCACGGTCGAGGGCAAAACTTAACACGTTTTTCATCTATATATCAATTAATTTTAATCTGGATAACTCAAAATACTTGCTAACAACAATCGTGAGTGAATTCTCGAGATATTTTCTTCATAGGATCTATAATCTATAATCTATAATCTAAGTTGCAAGGATATATTCATTCAAAGCTCTCAGATGTATGCCCACAAACAAACACGTGTAGTACAAACACATAAACTATTAAATCGCATCTCTAATCTTATCTAATCTAATCTAAGTTGCAAAGATATTATGTTACATTGGAGATTCACATTACATGCATTCCCACAACCAGACACGTACCTACAAGTTCACGCGTGCACATGCCTCATGTGAACCCACAACATAAAAACCAAATCTCAAATGGACATACACCCTGCAACTCTTGCCGTCTTTGCCTGTAACAGGGGGGACATTGGCAAAGTGAAATCTAGCATCTAAGCTACACATATAGTGTAACTTCTTTCCGCGTTTCCCCGAAGGGTTTTGCATGTGGCGAGTGGATACTATTTATTTTTACAGGTAAGGAGCCGACCTTGCACCAACAACTTCAATTGAATTGGGGGTTTTCTTCTTAGATTAAATTCTTCTTTTTCTTCATGAGCCTCTTCAGTGAAGATTGGTGATCATCATAGCGATTTACCACTTCGATAGTGCGGCACGAAAAAGGGATCTTGTGCTTCTGCTAAACCACTGTCTCAGATCTTTAACCAAGATCGCTGTCGCTGGTATGGTCAAGGGGATAGGGCGTCGGCACTCGAATTTGTATTTTTTACGATAGGACACGACGCAGGCGGGGTTCGAACTAGCGATTGTCTCAATAATAATAATAATAATTATTATTATTATTATTATTATTATAGAGACAATTGCTAGTTCGAGCCCCGCCTGCGTCGTGTCCTATCGACAGTAACTTTTACTCTGGTTCAAAAGATGTCACTGGGTGACTTGTCTTGTCTTGTCTTGTATCCTGCCGCCATTCCTCTAGGGGTGGCCAGTACCTCCACATAAGTGCCTCCACTTGACTCTGTCCCTGCATACTTCTTTCATCTCATCTAATTTCATCACTCTTTTCATGCATGCTCTTCTCTTGTTTCCACTCTGTAAATTCCATTCATTCGCAATCTCACTTATCTGATCAATCCATTCTTTTCTAGGTCTTCCCCTTCCACGCTTACCTATTACATTCCCTTTATACACTCTTTTTGTCAGTCGGTCTTCATTCATCCTTTCAATATGTCCAAACCATCGCATCACACTTCTTTGAACTTTCACTTTCACGCTTTCTTTTACTCCGCATTCATTCAGAACCCATTCGTTTCTCACTCTATCTTTCAGTGTTTTTCCTGTCATACTTCTTAAATGAGCCATTTCTACGGTGCATACCTTATTTACTTCTCTTTCATTCACCGTCCATGACTCGCTTCCATACATCAGGGTCGGCAACAATATACAATTGTGTACCGCCATTTTCATTTTCTTTGGTATCCTTTTATTCTTCGCTATTCTACCAAACGCTCCTATCACGCATCTTCCTTTGCTGGCACGCTTCTCTAATTCCTTCGTCATCTTACCATTCGCCTCAAACTTGCTTCCTAAATAGTCAAACTCATTCACTACTTCAACTTTTTTTCCATTCAAATTAACTGTAAGTTCCTCACATACTTCATTCCTGTCAAAAACTAATATTTTTGTCTTATTCGCATTCACTTTCAAGCTATTTTTACAAAATGCATCATTCAGTTTGGTTAACATCGCTTGGAGTTCCTCCGCCGAGTCAGCTAAAACTATAGCATCATCAGCATAAAGAAGTACTCCAACTCTTGTTTCACCCATTTTCACTCCGCTCTCTGATATTCCAGCTTCTTTTATGCAACTGTCCATGATTATATTATATTATATTAATATATAATATAGACTGTTAATGAATAATTCATTAATACATTTTCTTCTTTGGCTTATAGGTTGGTATGCGGCTGACCACCCATACTGTAGAAAATGGTACACTTTGCCAATGTCACCACTATTTCAGGGAAGGTCGGCAAAAGTTGCAGGGCTTATGTTCATTTGAGATTGGATTTTTATATCGTAGGTCCACATGCGGCATGTGTGAGCGCGAAATTATGCGTGTCTGCTTGTGGGAATGCATTTAATATGAACCTCAAATGATACATATCTTTGGAACTTAGATTTAGATTAGATTTAGATCTATAATCTATAATCGAAGCTGCAAAGACATGTTAACATTTAAGGCTCATATTAAATACATACAGGCACATGTAGGTTCGCTCCTACACATTCTGCATGTGTGTATATGAATAAACAAAACCACACTTAAAACATAAACTTTGCAATTCCTGCCGCCGTTCCCTGAAACCGGGGTGGCATTGTAAAAGTGAACCAATTTTTACAACACGGGGGGTCAGCCTCATACCAAACCATCAGTCAAGGAGCATGATGATGACAGTATAACTCTATCATTTAAACTGGCGTAGCATTGGCAAAAGTTTTTTTTGATAACACAGATCATTTTACATGCGAATTTTATTAACACCTCATGTTATTAGAACATAATTTGTCTGCCTCGTGGGAACAGCGTCGGCATGAAACCAAGAGGTCACCGGTTCGTCTCTCTGCGTTGCATAAAATGACCGCTAACCCGCTCTTGACTAATGGTCCTTGCTTGATGGACTGCCCAATCTCTTCAAAATTGATGAGCCCGTGTCCATTTTGTACTTGTATTTGATGTGTGTAATCTATCTTCAAATGTTAGTTGCAAATCTACAGCGTGTCGCTTCGCCAATTGGGCCACAGCTCAGTCAGTAGAATTCTCCTTCAAATCCAGAGGTTTAAAGTTCAAATCCCATTTAGGACGTAAGTCACTTCCTCATATTCATACAAACTTTAAAAATAACTTACATTTTCCCTGCTAGTAGAATGCTTTCGTTCAAGTCCAAAAGGCTACTGTTCAAACTCCATCAAATGTGTCAGACTCGTTTCTCGATCGGGGTTTTCTTCTAACTGAATCGTAAAACAAGTAAAATTTACCCAGTATCCACATTAAATGAATACCAGCTCCTTCGATGACATTGAAATCCTTGCTTCAGTTAATTGGTTGCCTTTCCCTGTAAAAATACAAGTATTCCAATCGCTACATCCAACTCCTGCAAAACAACGTGGAAAGAAGGTACACTTTATGTGCAGCTTATTTTGTTATATGTAACCCATCGAAAAGAGAACGAAAAATACCATCATACAAGGAAAGACTGAGGGAAGAAGGGCCCAAGGACGCCGGGCTAAAGAGCCAATGCACCAAATTCACATTTGAGTTCAGCATCTAAACTAAAAATGACCATGTTGATCACCAATACAGAAATCTTGCGTGCATCGGAAAGGGTTGAGGATACCTCAATACCTCAACCCTTTCCGATGCACGCAAGATTTCAAGGGACTTTTCGAAATAGAAACCATCATCAAGATAAAATCGAATCGCTGCACAAGACAAAATATTTTTGTGCATGAGAAACAGCATTGGAGACAGAACGGATCCTTGTAGGACACCGCAGTTGATTTATAGCAGACGTGATCTACATCTTGTACAGTCAAAATTACTTCGAGCTTTTGCATGTTTTAAATAATTCGGTTTTCCGTGGTTTATATCATTTTGAAAAAAAAAAAAACTAGACGACTGGTAGAGTGCCCAGGCAGATTGTCGCAAAACAAAGAGCAATGGAGACAATACGTATCCTTGTGGTACACCGCAGTTGACTGCAATCAGACTGATGTAGAGTACAGTGAATATCGCTTCAAGCTTTTGATTTTTTTAAAGTATTCGGTTGTCTGTGGGTTAAATTTTTAAATTGTTTCAAAAAAAGTAGACGAGTGGTCAAGTGCCCGGTGCTAGAATGAGGAGGGTCACGGTTCGAGTGCCGGGCTCATATGGAAGCGTGATCGTTTCGGAGGAAGAAAAAAAGAAAGACCGTGCAGGGTAGGTCGTGATTGTATAAAGCTCGATAATTATAATGTAATTAACAAGAATTGTAGGTAGGTAGGTACATTATTGATTGACTGCTGGTGCAAAAAACTATTTTGCACATTTTCTACTTAGTCGTGATTTCTTTTTTTACAAAATAGTTTATATCATAAATGTTTAGTCTAAGCTGCAAGCAAATTGAAGGGGCTCAAATTTTTCGTCAACAAAATTACTTTGTTTCTATAATCTCACTTCATTATATTACGTTTGTTGACATTTGAGATTCATTCTCCATGCACAAACAGGCACGTGTAGGTTCATGCAAACTCATGTTTATTGCGTATTTACTCAACTAATCTGCAGCTTTAGCGACTTTAACTTCCTACTACGTTATCACAAGTGGCGTGTGATATCTATTTATTTTCACAGGTAAAGAGGCCGTTTACTTGAAGTGAGGTTCTCCCAGCTCCTGAGAAGGCTGGTACTTACCTTCTTGGAAAGACTTAGTAAGAAATCAACTAAGCTACACATGTAGTGTAACTTCTTCCGCATGTGGTGATTTGGGACCTATTTATTTATACAGGCAAGGGGGCCGGCCTCACACCAACCACTTTCAGTTAAAGTGGAGGTTTACCAGCTTCCGGAGGGGTTGGTTCTAATTTCTTGTGAAGGCTGAGTACATCTTACCGGTGATGATGATGATGATGATGGATGATTTCTTTCCTGTGGCGCCATTTAATGGTCCAGGACCATCTCAAGGGTGCCATGGCTTCTGGAGAAAAGTAGTGTCTTCAGTTCCTCTTTTATTTTGGGCCTGAAATAGACACCGGAACGGGAAATCAGTTCTGATACGTTTGTGAAGTTCTGAAACATTTATGATAAACAATGAGGGAATCGAACCCTAGCTCCCGACATGAAATGCAATAATTTATACTGTGATCTATCGCCCGGTCATGAAAAAAAAAATGCAAATATTACTGCCTTCTCTAACATGGTTAACATTGAAAAAATATTTCGATTTTTGCAGGACTGGTAGTTTTTTTTTTTTTTTTTTTTTTCGTGTTGCTGTAGAAAGCGCCAATTCTCAAGCAAGACCCAGTTTCTGTAAGGCTGGATGGACCTTAGAAACCGGTTTTAGGTAAAGGTTTATGAATTTTTCAACCCAGCGAAGAGCAAATTTGCAAATATAAATGGTAAATTTTTTGTGCTCCGCCGGGATTCAAACCCACAAACTTCCATTTACGAGTCCGAAGTGTTACCACTGGACTACAAACCGGTCTTGTTGACATAATATCAGTTTAGGAGCATGGGGGTAATTTTACGGCATTAATTTATTTTCGATTTTTCAAAAATCTCACTCATTAATTACTTTCTTACATTTAATTCAGTTAAATTCGTACTGTGAATTCTGGTTCCTTTCCGTGTAAAAATTTTTTGTGCAACATAGAACCCGTCAAAAGAAATTCAATAGAGCAATATATAATGGCCAGAACCTATCATTAAATCTGCTACCATCATTATTTGTGTAGTGCGCATGTCTTGTGCGCATATTTATTAAAACCTGTACCGCGCATGCGCTGCGCCATCCTATTGATGACTTCCGCCACCTGTAGGTATTTAAAAAAGTGGTGGCATGCCTCAAAATCCAGTCTGCGGCGCCTTCTTAGATGTCATAATCACCCCTCATCAATTGTCAACAACTGTATGATGTATGTGTTCTCCAGTTCCATACTCACAATGTATGACAATCCACCACCGCTCCGTACAGACACCTTGCCCTGTGTGTGTCCTGACCTCCTTCATCAACCACTGTTTGTATGACGCCCTTCTTCTCCAGTTCCATACTCACAATGTATGACAATCCACCACCACTCCGTACAGACACCTTGCCCTGTGTGTGTCCTGACCTCCTTCATCAACCACTGTTTGTATGACGCCCTTCTTCTCCAGTTCCATACTCACAATGTATGACAATCCACCACCACTCCGTACAGACACCTTGCCCTGTGTGTGTCCTGACCTCCTTCATCAACCACTGTTTGTATGACGCCCTTCTTCTCCAGTTCCATACTCACAATGTATGACAATCCACCACCACTCCGTACAGACACCTTGCCCTGTGTGTGTCCTGACCTCCTTCATCAACCACTGTTTCTACAACGCCCTTCTTCTCTAAGTTTTTTAACCTTTCATCACAATCATTACTCCATATATTATGTTTGCTTTAATTTTGAAGAAATAAATAACTAAGATGCTATTTTATGAAGAAGCTAGGACAGGTTTAACATTGGATAGCAAACAAAAGGCATATTTAGAATCCGTTTTAGCCAAAGGCGCTAAAAAAGTTCTTAATTTATTGTTCACTCCATGATGGAAGAGCATTTTATGTATTAGAAAAAATACTGATCGAGTTTTAAAATACTTTCTAAGCTTTTACTTAGTTAAAAGGAAAGTTGTAGCAATCCCTCAATCGATGAAAAATTCTACAAAACAATTATTTTTATGATTGGCTGATTGAACCTTTGGTGTTCGGTGTAAGGCTTTTGATAAAGGTACATGAATTTTTCAACATATTGTTAAATTACAGAATATTTTTGTTGTGCTCCGTTGGAAATCCCACTTACGATTTCCAATTACGAAGCTGAAGCGTTAAACACTAGACCAGAGGTTCCCAAAGTGGGTGCCGCGGAGAGACATCAGGGGTGCCGCGAGGCGCCCCTGAAGTCTACTAAAAATAAAAAAAAATCTTTTTTTTTTTGTTTTTTTTTTTTTTTTATTGTGAAGAGGATTGCAATTCACCAACCTATTTTGCCTGGCCAGATGTCTTCATGCGAAAGCAGAAGCTTGTGTGCATACATGAATACAAACATCGATCGATATTATATGACTAGGGTGCCGTGAGAAAACTCAAAATTTCAAAGGTTGCTGTGACTTGAAAAAGTTTGGGAACCTCTGCACTAGACTATGTATCGTTTACTTCTTCTGCCACTTTTAGTGGAGTAGAAACGTCTAGAATACAGCATTTTCCTAACTTCTGGTTCATACGTTCATATTGTGTATCTAATCTTATCTTAGTTGCAAAGATATATTGACATTTAAAGTTCTTATTAAATGCATGCTTACAAAAAGACACATGTTAGTTTGCGCTTACAAATGCTGCGTGTGGACTACCAATTCAAAAACCAAACCTCAAATGAACATTTGTGGATATAACTTTTTCCGATCTTCACTGAAACAGGGGGTGACATTGACAAAGTGAACCATTTTTTACAGCATGGGTGGTCAGCCTCATTCTAATCTATATGTCAAGGGTGTATCGTTGTTAGTTTTTCATAAACGTGTCAATGCAGGGGCGTGCATCCCATACTGGCACATGCGCCTTATAGGTAGGCAATATATGATATTAAGATAAAAAATTCAAAATTTCAGTTCGATTGTAGCCATCGTTGGCACTTCAGTCGATTTCAAATGAGTTAATAATAAGACCGGTCCGTAGCTCAGTGGTAACACTGCGGACTCTGAATGGGAAGGTTGTGGGTTCGATTCCCGGCGGAGCACAAAAAATATACCATTTATATTTTCAAATTTGCTCTTCGCCGGGTTGAAAAATTCATACAACCTTTACCAATGACCGGTCACCAAAGGTCCATCCAGCCTTACAGCAACTGGGTCTTGCTTGAGAATTGGCGCTTTGTAGCGACGACGATCAAGCTCGTAAAAAGGTCGATAGCTCAATTGGTAGAATGCTTGCATTCCATGCCGAGAGCAAGGGTTCGATCTCAAAGGTTTACTCAGCCTTCACAAAGAAATGAGAACCAGCCCCCCGGGAGCTGGGAAACCCCCATTTCAACTTAATGTGGTTGGTGTGAGGCCGGCCCCCTTACCTGTAAAAATAAATAGGTCCCGAAGCGCCACATGCGACCCCTTCAGGGATAACGCAGGCAAGAAGTTACACTATATGTGTAGCTTAGTTGCGTTTTAATCTAAATGAATGGGAGAAAATATTTATCCTGAAATGTATTTGCCGATACCCCATGCACGCGCATGTGTCAATGGACAGTAGATCCAATCATTTTTTCTGTAGTAACTTCATGAAATAGTCAACTCACAAAGAAAGGTTCCTTTTAAAATGCTGCACTTACAAAGTATTATGTTGGAGCTTTAAAAAAAACTTAATTGGCCATATCATCTTTGATTTTTTTATGATGGATAGCTCCAATAAATCCCGCTCGCGGCGCTGAACTGTTCAGGCTACTCATACAATTTTTATTGCTGGCAAAAAAACAGATAATTGGACCGTAGAGTTTCTTTATCAGGGTCTTAGATTTTTGCTTGAACTTCCAGTAGTAACTAACTACTGTGGGTCAAAATAGTTTTTTTTTTCCAAACCGTACACCACAAAATATATCATGGTTGGGAGAGTGTATACGCAAAGCAACTAAGCTACACATATAGTGTAACTTCTTGCCGCGTTATCACAGAAGTTTTTTTACGTGTGGAGAGTGGAACCTATATATAATTTTACAGGCAAGGGGGATGGCCTTACGCCGACCACTTCATTTAAAGTGAAGGTTTCTCAGCTCCCTAAGGGGCTGGTATTTACTATGAAGTCTGAGCAAGCTTTGCCGGTATTTTATTTTGAGGTTTGAAATAAACACCGACACGGGAAATCATTTCTGACACCCTCGGTCGGATTTGAACCTGAGCTCACAGCATGGAATGCAAGCACTCTACTAACTGAGCTATCGACCGGACTAGAACATGGCGGAATATCAACAGCTGATTCATTTTATATGGAACAACGATCAGCTGTTCAGGAACCGCCATTTTTAATTCCGTTCTATCTTTAAATAGGTAGGTAAGTTAAAAATATTTACCGACGGCCGTCGAGATTACCACCCCTGTCTTGAAACCTGTACCCTTAGTACGAGTTGCAAAACTTGAGTAATGTAAAGTTTACGGCAATTATTAAAGAGTGATTTTTCCAAAAATCTGCCGTTTTTGTTTGTTTGAACTTGATTTTCTTCATCACTCAACTCTTTTGCTAAGACCATAAAGTGTAAGAAACAAAAACGGCAGATTTTGGGAGAAATCACTCTTTAATATTTTCCGTAAACTTTACTTTTCCCAAGTTTTGCAACTCGTACTAAGGGTACTGTAACTATTTCACCAACGTTCCGTGAATAGTCAATCTCATTTTTTTGGCAGTCTAAATATTGTTAGTTAATTTTTCAGTTCATATTGACGAATTCAGTGTCTTTAATACCAATCATTAACAACTTGAATTTATTTTGTTTCAGGTAAGTGTTTTTCTTTCATGAAGTCCTGAAAGTCCTCGACATAAAATAACAGGAGTTTTAAAGGTAAGTAAATTTAACAAATTTGTTTTTATTTTATAAAATCATGAATGATTGAATGTTTGTGTAAAAAATACACTTAGTAAGTGGTTAAACAGAAAAAATGAGGAAAAAGTTGAACTGTAAGAGGGTTAGAAATATTTATATTTTTTTGTTCAACAAATCATCAGAGTACTAACTAGTTTTTAGAACTGATGCAACGAGCTCATCTCCATCGTGCATTTTGGTACAAACTTTCGTTTACCATGCGTGGTACTAAGTGCCTTTTTTTAATTCGAAAATTCCACTCGCACTGCTTTAACCAGTTTCCAGTCCGTAAATTTTCCATGGATTTAGGGCCATATTTCAGTTAAATTTGTGTGATTATTTCAGTTAAATTGTGATGAGAGGTAGGTTCTGCTTCTGCCGAACTGATTGCGGTTTTTCAATTTTAACAAAATCGCCAATTCTCAAGCAAGACCCAGTTGCTATAAGGCTGGATGACCTTTGGTGACCGGTCTTTGGTAAAAGTACATGAATTTTTTCATCCAACGAATAGCATATTTGAAAATAGAAATGGTATATTTTTTGTGCTCCGCCGGGATTCGAACCCACGACGTTCCATTTACGAGTCCGAAGCGCTAACCACTAAACTACATACCTCAAAACTTATTGTACAAATTGCATTCCGTAGAATGTTTTCTATAAAAAATTTACGACATAAAAAATACTTTTTTATATGTATGGCTTCCGCAATTTTATTGAATGCGGTGCAATAGATGGAATTTAGGACCGGATAGCCAAAATAATATATTTATTGATTAATATGTTATATTTTTTACAAGCTAAATTGTTTGTTCATTTATTTTGATACTTAAATAACATTAATTTGAAAAAAATATTTATGTATTTATACTAATACATCATTCCTAGGTTGCCGGTTGGTGTTATTAGTCATACACTTTTTTTTGGAATGAAAAAAAAACGGTTGTTACTGACCGTGAAAAGAGAATAAAGATATTTTCTACGTTTCGTCTTCAGGAGGCGTGTGTCCTCTACAGACAAGAAACACGAACTGTTGAGTTATTGTTGTTTGCTCGAGGTCGAAGGTTGTAGGTACAATTATTGACCTTCGGTGATGCATTCATAGATATCGCAATAGCCCCAGCTGTACAGAAGGACGATACTATGTCATCTTGTGAAATCGTCCGATTAATTAAAGGGTGGATCATAGAAGTAAGTACTGGCCTCCATGTACTGGAAAGTTTGTAGCTGTTGTCTCGTTGAAGTTTCTAAAATTTGTTTCTTAAAATGTCTAACGACCGTAATTTAAAATCTTTAGTAATACACTGTTATATTTTTCCATACCTTTTCATGTATATCGCCACCTTAAAGATCTATAATCTCTATAAATCTATAATCTAAGTTGCAGAGATATATTAACATTTAAGGCTCTCAAATGCATGCCCACAAACAAACACGTGTAGTTCGCGCTTACAAATGCTGAATGTGTACTTACAAATAAAATCCAAACCTCAAATGTCACCCAAAATGTTTCAGGGAAGTCCGGCAAGAGCTGCAGTGCTTATGATCATTTGAGATTGGGTTTTTAAATTGTAGGTCCACATGCGGCATGTGTAAGCGCGAACTTATACATGTCTATTTGTGGGAATGCGTTTGATATGAATCTTAATCTTTGCAGCTTAGATTTAGATGAATGTTGAGCTACGCCATTATGCGAATCGATGAGCGATTCTTAAACTACAATAAAAGTGTGCATCGTAAAAAGTGTTTTAAGATCAACTGTCTTAATTAAGCTATCACTCAATTAAACAAAACTTACCAGCAAATACGGTTCTTATTCCTTCATTCAAAAGAGTCACAATCGCAAACCAATTTTATTTCGATTTAATAAATTTTCCATTTAATATAAACAATTGATATTTTTTTGTTACACAAAAATAGCATGTATAATCAGATGTAATAAGTGTTATGTTTGCATGATTGAAAATGGTGTTTTCAATCATTTTTCTTATTTTTTTAACCCGTGCCATCACATACGGGTATAAAGTTACTTTGTCGGTCCAAATAATTCGATTTATGTTTTTTTTCCGGTAGTCATTATTCGCGTTGATTTTTTTAATATGCAAAAGAGTGTAATTTATAGATAGTAAAGACGTTGAATTGATTGGTGTGAGGCTGACCACCTCACCTGAAAAAAAAACTGATCCAACTCTGCTATGCTGTCTTTTATTACTTCCTCTTTTCTATTGCAAATTCCATGCAAATGTTCAATATTATTTTGAATTGAATTCTTCGTATAAGGTATAGGTACCTAAGCTAGTTTTTTTTAATGTCTTTTATTTAGAAAGGCCGATCGCTTCTAATCTAATCTTATCTAATCTAAGTTGCAAAGATATGTAACATTGGGGATTCACATTATAATATGTATTCTCACAAGCAGACACACATGCTCAAACCCTCCTCGTACCCGTCCTGTATGTAGGTATGTGTCAGAAGGACCCACAGCACATGGACGCTCATTCAAAGCTATATATTTTCTCAAGTGGCGAAAGGCCTTCCCGTGAAGTGAAAGCCACGGCACGACAAAACAAGAACCTCTAGGTCAGAGGCGTGCCCATGACTCTAAAAGTAAATGGTTCGATGTTACTGAAGCTAATAGCATACCTCGGGTGGTACTCCTTGTGGGATTGTTGCACGTACAAGTTAGCGCTTGCACATGCCGCATGTGAACCTACTACGTAAAAACCCAAATCTTAAATGAACTTACACCCTGCAACTCTTGCCGTCCTTCCCTGAAATTCCCTGAAAACTTCTGTACCAAAAATTAGCTTCAAATTCATCGAAGTTGTAGAACGTACGACATATCGTTGGTGTAACGAAAAACACAACTAAGCTGCATATAAAGTGCAACAGATACCGCTTTATACCGAAAAGGGCTGCATTCGGCTTGTGGAACACATTTATTTTTACAAAAAAGTGTGCCAACCACTTCACTTAAAGTGGGGAGGGGGGCTTTCCACCACCCGACGCCGTTATTTCTTATGAAGGCTGAGTTAAACTTGTCGGTATTTTTATTTTGGGTTTGAAAAGGTGTACTTAGCCTTAACAATAAAAAAAAGCAAAACTAGGAAACCTCCACTTCAATTAAAGTGGTTGGCGTAAGACCAGCACCCCCACTTGTGCAAATTAATATGTTCACGTAAGTCATCCGATCCCTTTGGGGACAATGCGGTAAGAAATTGCACTCAACGTGCAGCTTAGTTGCGTTTCTTAAGAAGTACATTTGTTAGTAATTTTCTTCAATTTCAGATAAGACGGTATGTATGAGGATGACCACCCTTACTTTAAAAATGGCTCACTTTGCCAAAGTCACATCTGTTTCAGGGAAGGTCGGAAAGAGTTGCAGTGCTTATGTTCTTTTGAGATTTGGGTGTGTATATTGTAGGTCGACATACGGCATGTGTAAGCGCGATCTTATAGGTACGTGTCTGATTATGGGAATGCATTTAATATGAATCTCAAATGTATTGGATCTTTGCAACTTAGATTATTGATTATAGATAACAGGGGTGTAAGTTTGGTCCTTAAAATAAGTGCTCATCTAAAGTTGAGGCTGAATCCATCGCCATGTTGATGATGATGATGCTGTCAAAACAAAATGGCCGCTTTGTGCAAAGCGCGCCAATTGCTAAAAAAATCAAATTGCATAACATGTGAGAGAGAAAAAATGACGTTTAAAAAATTCCTCCCCACGTCTATTCGCACAAACAGACACACACACACACAAACACACACACACATACTTAACTTCTAAGTATCAACACATTCATGAATTTGCCAACTCCTTCTAATATTGTAGTATGTTCACAGAGAAAATCATATTTTTTATTTATCACAAAACTGCTAAATGTTTTACGAATGTATGACTTTATGTCTGATTGTGTGTGTGTGTGCGTTTTTACTTACTTGTATATGTGTGTCTAGACGTAAGTATTTGGATGGTTGTACCTACTCGTGTTTACTCGAAGCTCCTGCTCTCGAGAAGATTCTAGCATGGTCTTGGGTATGCTAGACTATCCTCTAGTCACCTATAAATACGGATTGCAGTGCTTTCGGGGGCATCAGTACCTGATTAGTGTATTATAGTGTAAAATAAATATAATCGAAGATTTATTAAATTGAATCAAAGTTAATCGTAACAAATGCATTATACTCGGGCGTGCTAATAGAATGCGAATAGAAGAATTCACCACACGCTATAGTGAACTCTAGATTATTCCCCAGCGCTTTGTATATTAGGCGAGTTTCGCGCTTCATCACCATCTAAAGCAGTGGCTCTCAATCTAGAGGCGAAAATTACGTTGGAGGCCATTGAAAGGCGATGTAGCGATAGACGGCTTTCATTTAGGGATTACGGGACGATGAACTTATTTATTTACGCATAAAGGGGCGATGGATAGAAAAAGGTTGGGAAACACCGATCTATAACGCAGTGCCTTTCTGTGACAGCCATCTGTCTCTGTTGGTTGCCATCCTGTTGAGCTGCAAATAGGACGAGACATCTATAGCGACTACCAAGCTCGCAGAAAGCTCTTGAGGTGTGATCCGCATGAAGACAGCGCTCACCAAATCAAGCATCCTAATATTAATAATAATAAAGAAGTCCGGTCGATAGCTCAGTTGGTAGAGTGCTTGCATTCCATGCCGTGAATCCTACCGAGGGTGTCAGAAATGATTTCCCGTTTCGGTGTTTATTTCAAACACAAAAATAAAATACCGGCAAGGTTTACTCAGCCTTCACAAGAAATGAGTACCAGCCTTCCGGGAGCTGAGAAACCCCCCCCCCCCTTCACTGAAGTGGTCGCGGCAAAAAGTTACATATCTATAATAATAATCTATAATCTTAGTTGCAAGGATATATTCTTTTAAAGCTCTCAGATGTATGCCCACAAACAAACACGTGTAGTTTTGTGTACACAAATGCTGATTGTGTACTTACAAATAAAATCCAAACTCAAATGAACATAAGCCCTGCAACTCCTGCCGACATTCCCTGAAACAGGGGTGACATTGGCAAAGTGAACCATTTTTTACAGTATGGGTGGTCAGCCTCATACCAACCTATAAGTCAAGGAATACGAGTAATAAATGACATTTAAGTTTACAAAAAAAACAGCAAAACCTTAAAAATAAATCTATACAAAAAAAGTCAAAATGTCACATATTATGTTGTTAAAAAACCTAAGGAACCTGTATAAGGTAACAGGTATAAACCTGAGTTTTTTTTTGTGTACCTATGATATTTTAATAGTAAAATTCACACATTCTTTTGGAACGAAGTAGCTAGGTATACATTTTAAAATCTCATTGCACTTGAACGGCCAACATGAACCTAGTGTGTATTAGCAATAGATATAATAATATAATGTTGTGTTGGATATACGAATATTGAGATACAGTCTGCGTGTGTAGGTGAGATCTTTTTAAATTACACTACAGACTGACAGTCTTTTGACGTGGGCCATACTTGTCATATTATGTGGCAGGCTCGGCCCAATCTCACACTGAGAGCTTTCACACTGTAATGTATAAAGGGAAAGATTGGGTTATTCTTAAGGAGATTTAAACCAGGTGGTTGAAATGGACTTTCTAAGAAGCATGATTGGGAAAAAACGGAGTGATAGGGTGAGCAATGATTTTGTAAGAGAAGAATGTGGTGCAAGAGAAAGTGTGAAAGTTAAGATTAAAAGAAGTTTGTTAAGATGGTTCGGACATAATATGGAGAGAATGAATGTGGAAAGACTGACGAAGAAAGTATATGTTGCAAGAATAGATGGATGTCGTGGTAGAGGAAGACCGAGAAAGGTATGGATGGACCAAATATCCGAAATTGCGAATGAATGGAATATCCAGTCATAATAAAAGGAGAGCTTGTACGAAGAAGGTTATGACTTTGGATGAAATGAAAGAAGAATGTAAGGATAGAATAAAATGGCGGTTGATCTGTAATTCTGGCGGCTAGGGCTAGGGCTTCTCAAGTTTTCTTGGTTGTTATGAGGCTGGCCACCCATACTGTAAACAGTGGTTCACTTTAACAATGTCGCCCCTGTTTCAGGGAAGGTCGACAAGAGTTGCAGGGCTTATGTTAATTTAAGATTGGGTTTTATATTGTAGGTTCACATGCGGCAGGTTTAAGCACAAACTTATAAGTGTCTGCTTGTGGGAATACATTTAATATAAATCTTAAATGTAATGTATCGACGGTCAAAAGGCAGTGTAAGCGATATTTTGGTCAAAAATGAGTTATGAATGTTATCCTACTTGAAATTTTCCGCTCTCTCTAATGCGCTAACTCCCATAGCTCTACGATGATTTTTGTGTTGTTTATGCCCAAGCAAACGACTGCGTTTTCGAAGTATGGTTTTGGCGTAACTGACAAGATTTTGGCCCTTCTTATCCTAAACGCGCTTGTGATATAAAAAAATCGTAAAGCCACAGTAATAGGAATGCCAATAAATTCCTTATTTCTTTTCATTTTAGAGCTGTTTTGATGTTAACGTTAAGATAAAAATAAAAAAATTATGCCATTTTTCTGCAATCTTAAACTTAAAATGCTCTCCTGAACAATTTAGTTTATGTCGCTTATGCCCTACTGCCTTTTAACCTTGATTGAAAGTTTGGTATGCGGCTGACCACCCATACTGTAAAATATGGTTCACTTTGCCAATGTCACCCCTGCTTCAGGGAAAATCGGCAAGAGTTGCAGGGCTTATGTTCATTTGAGATTGGGTTTTTATATTGTAGGTCCACATGCGGCATGTGTAAGCGCGAAATTATGCGTGTCTGCGTGTGGGAATGCATTTAATACGAATCTCAAATGATACATATCTTTGCAGCTTAGATTTAGATTTAGATATCTTTGCAACTTAGATCACAGATTACATAGACTCTCAGTGTGATATCACCTCTGCAACTAGGCACAAAATATACAAAATATAATAATCTATATTGGATAACACTATTACAAGCATGCAAACATATACTTTACATGTGTTGGTTCTGACCTTGGAAGTTGTATGTGTTGGTAACAAAATCCTGACATGGTCGAATCAGTCAAACCTATCAGTGAATAGGTACGACTTCAAGTCCTTAAAAAACCGGTCCTGCGGTCTAGTGGTGATTGTAAACTATATAATCATCGACTGGCATGCAGAAAAGTCATGGTTTGATTCCGACATATATTTTAATTTAACGTCTAGGAGGATTTTTTTAATCATCTTGTAGAAGAGTTTTCTACTAATTTTATTCTTCAATAAGAGTTTTAGGCTCACACGGCCGGCTGATGATGCTGGAGTGATGTTTTCCGGGATCTCGGTCGGTGTTATGGCCGCGGAGATCAAGTCGGGTTATTTTGAACCGGATAACGTTGGTTCGAATCCCGCGACGATAACTTCGACCCTGGTTCAACAGATGCCGTTTCATGCACACAAGTTTCTGCTTTCGCATGAAGACAAATGGCCAGGCGAAATAGGTTGGTGGATTGCATTCCTTCCCACAAATATTGCCGTGGAAGCTAGAGCTTCCGGACGTTTCAGCCATTTCTAAGAAGAAGCCCATCGTAGAGATGAGCGAAACTTCCGGAAGCTCCAGCTCCCACAGACCACGGCAGCAGATCCCGGAAAACATCACTCCAGCATCTTCTACTTCATCATGACTATTTTCACTGAAGATGTTGCAGCATGTAATAGGGACTAGGTGCTTTTGCCATAGCACTGTCCTTGCACTGTCCTATTCCTTGACTTATAGGTTGGTATGAGGCTGACCGCCCATGCTGTAAAAATGGTTCACTTTGCCAATGTCACCCCTGTTTCAGGGAAGGACTGCAAGAGTTGTAGGGTGTATGTCCATTTGAGATTTAGATTTTATGTTGTTGGTCCACATTGCGGCACGTGTGAGCGCGAATTTATGCGTGTCTGCTTGTGGGAATGCATTTAATATGAATCTCAAATGATACATATCTTTGCAACTTAGATTTAGATTTAGATTATATTTAGATGTCTTTCGACGTCCTTGAGTTATTCTCCCCTCAATGTTATGATAAGATGGAAAAGGCGGTATTTTTTAATTCTCATAATGTGACTGAAGTACCTAACATCACCTTGCTCTGATGTCTGATGGTTCGCCCCCTCAGTGCTTGTTTGTCTTATATCCATCAGATCCATCAGAGGTAATTTAACGTTGGCAATGTTTGTATTTGTACTGGACCAATGTGTCTTATCTAAATCTAAATCTAAGCTGCAAAGATATGCATCATTTGAGATTCATATTAAATGCATTCCCACAAGCAGACACGCATAATTTCGCGCTCACACATGCCGCATGTGGACCTACAATATAAAAAACCCGATCTCAAATGAACAGAAGCCCTGCAACTCTTGCCGACCTTCCCTGAAACAGGGGTGACATTGGCAAAGTGAACCAGTTGTTTACAGTATCGGTGGTCAACCTCATACCAACCTATCAGTCAAGGAATTCTGTCTTATGAAAACTGAAAATTGATTTTGAGAGTATTTAAAGCAACTCTCACATTATCGTGAGAGCCAGAGCAAGGTCATTGAATCAAATGGTAGATAAGCCAAACAAACGCTGGCGTGACGTATTTTCACTGAAGATGCTGCGGCTCGAAATTGTGACTTGCTGCTTTTTCCAAAGCCCTGTCGCAGGTGTGATTCTCTAAAACAGCCCTCAGAGATTAAATCCAAAAACGCAACTAAGCTACACATATAGTGTAACTTCTTGCCTGCGTTATCCCCGAAGGGGTCGCATGTGGCGCTTCGGGACCTATTTATTTTTACAGGTAAGGGGGCCGGCCTCACACCAACCACTTTCAGTTGAAGAGGGGGTTTCCCAGCTCCCGGGGGGGCTGGTTCTCATTTCTTGTGAAGGCTGAGTAAGCCTTTGAGATCGAACCCTTGCTCCCGGCATGGAATGCAAGCATTCTACCAACTGAGCTATCGACCTTTTTACGAGCTTGATCGTCGTCGCTACAAAGCGCCAATTCTCAAGCAAGACCCAGTTGCTGTAAGGCTGGATGGACCTTTGGTGACCGGTCATTGGTAAAGGATAATAGGTAAAATAATCCAAATATTTGTTTTATTTATTGTCAACAATGAATTAAAAAAATAACCTTCGTTTTGTTACTCTGCACACCCCTTCGGGAACAACGCAGTAAGAAGTTGTACTATATGCGCAGTTTATTGCGTTGCGTTATTGTTATCCAATGGCAAAATAGCTTCCCTCTTACAATGAATAGCAAAAACACAAAACGACCTTGAAAATATGACTGTTGCAAAAAAATAATGACAAAAAACATTGCGTAACAGAGAGCAAAAAATATATTTAAATAAATTTTGAAAAGATTTTTGTGAAACACTGTGGAAATTCATTTTAAAAAATTGATTATTTTTCAATAAAAAATTAAAAAATAAAAGAAATTAAAAACTTTGTTTTATTCCACTTTTATTGTTTTTGAGTATGTTACAAACGTTTTCGGAATACCTTCCATCATCGGGTAACAACAATTAAGGACACAGTTTTAATATAGATAATTTAGAATTAATAAATAGCTGCCAAAAAGGTAGAAAGTTGGACATATTAGAAATATTAGAGATAAATAAACATAGAAATAAAAGTAATATGCTAAATATTCAACTTCCCGCCATTACGTCTCCTCTCCTAACAATATTAGCTCCGCCCCAAAACTCACCATCTCCCTCCCACATACCTACCTTGCTACCCCCTCCCTTACCACCAATAGATCCCACACCCATGTCTTAATTTTTAAGTTTGATTTTAGTAATTGTTGTTACCCGATGATGGAAGGTATTCCGAAAACGTTTGTAACATACTCAAAAACAATAAAAGTGGAATAAAACAAAGTTTTTAATTTCCTTTATTTTTTAATTTTTTATTGAAAAATAATCAATTTTTTATATTTAAATGGTTCAAAGTAAGGTTTGCAAAAAATATGAAAAGTTGCAAAAAATAGTTCCACATATTTTTATTGCCATCCGTGCAAAAAAACCGTCTAGCGATGCTCAAATTTTTGTCTACGAAAAAAAAAACGCTCCACTACTACGTTGGCAAGAAAGAATCATCGATGGTAAAAAATCTGTTTATTGTTTTTTTGCCGTCAAAATACTATAGATCTCGTTTTTTGCCCACTTTCGTATGCCGACGTATAAGTGAGAATAATTAATATGGCAAAAAAAAGTCTGTGAATGTTGCAAAAAAATGGTAAACAATTAGCGCCACTTTATAATCTTTTAAAATGGTATTTTCTCATTTTAAGGTTTATTCTGCGGCTGACCACCCATACTGTAAAAATGGTTCACTTTGCCAATGTCACCCCTGTCTCAGGGAAGGACGGCAAGAGTTGCAGCCTGCAGGGTGTATGTCCTTTTGAGGTTTGGTTTTTATGTTGTAGGTTCACATGAGGCATGTTCAAGCGCGAATTAGTACGTGTCTGGTTGTGAAGTCTCAAATGGTCGTACACCCTGCAACTATTGGCGACCTTCCCTGTAACAGGGGTGAGATTGGCAAAGTGAACCATTTTTCACAGCATGGGGAGTCAGCCTCATACCAACCTATAAGTCAAGGAACATACACAACAAATTATATTTTTACAATCAATTAATAATAATACGTAAGGAGTAAGGACATCAAAAACTAAACAGAAAACAAATTCTAATTTAAAAACCCCTAGCCGCCAACATTACAGATCAACCGCCATTTATTTATGTCCTTACATACTTCTTTCATTTCCTCCAGAGTCATAACCTTCTTCATACAAGCTCTCCTTTTATTATGTCTCTGGATATTCCATTCATTCGCAATTTCGGAATTTTGGAAATTTGGTTCATAACGTATTAAAATGAAAAAAAAAAACTTATTAAAATGAAAACAATTACACATTCGATTCCCGAAGTCTTTTTGCATACGAGTGTGTACTTATGGATAGTCACCTGTATTTTAGGATATCTATACTTTAAGTATAGCTAGGTGTACCTATACACACATACAGAGATTATGTAATAGATTACGCCTTACGTGATTAGACATATGTGTTTGTGTGTGTATATGAGTGTGTGTGTGTGTGTGTGTTTCTAAGATTTGGCCGTGCATAAAAAAGACGGAGAACGAGTTATTGAGTGGCGAAAATTATTTATGTGGCTGTATTGCAAATAGGGTTGCCAAAAAATGTGATTTCTTGTTTAAGAAGAATCTACCTACATGTGTATTTAGGCTTTCACGACCAGATTCAGATGCTTGATTTTTTGGTTCCGGGTTTTGACAATATTTTTGCTTGTTTTCTTATTTTTTCTTTTTCTTCTTTCTTGATATTTCTTGAAGACTTTCAGCTAACGTTTTGTCTCCTCTGTGGGCGACTACTTTGGAGCTTCTGCGAGCAAAAGCGTAATCAAATTGTAGATAAGCCAAACAAGCATTGATGTACGGACGGACTTGTAGTTCAAATTTCACCTAAATGTCATTGATGTATATCTTAAAAGTTAAAACTCTCTATGTTTAAAATGCATCAACATCGCCCAAAGGTAACAATATGCCATGGTGTTTCGACATTTTCAGATCCATCGTCAACCGCTTGTTTCTTGCAATTCTTCCTATCGCAACCTTCACTTGCTTTCCCTTACACACCCTATTCTCAAGTTCTCTCGTCATTTTTTTCATCTCTTCTTCTTTCGTTTCAATTCGTCTCTTTGTAATAATATAATAATTAAAAGGTAACGTTCTAGTTTTTCTGGTAATTTTAAAAAAAACGTGCATTTGATAATGGAACCTAACGGTAACGAAGGGCGAGATTTTTCAAAAGGGAGCCACTTGACTTATAGGTTGGTATGAGGTTGACCACCCATGCTGTTAAAAATGGTTTGCTTTTTCAGTCCCTCCTGTTACAGGGAAGGTCTGCAAATTTTGGAGGGTTTATATTAATTTGAGGTTTGGTTTTTAATTATAAGTACACATGCAGCATTTGTAAACGCGAGCTTACACGTGTCTGTTTGTGGGCATGCATTTAATGTGAACTTTAAATTGTAATATATCTTTGCAACAAAGATTACATTATATTTTTAAGGGTGTCAAGTGTATTTTATGTATAAAAGTCAATGGAAGATACAAAGTTTTCATTAAGTTTTTTATACATTTTATATTTTAAACTTGCTTTTTATTTACTCAAACCTTTTCGCAAACAAAAATTAAAATTACATTAGATTTGATTGGACACCGGCTGAAAAAAAACTGCAAGCTTATTTATGCATACTGAAGACTGCATTCGAGAACTGAAAAACAATATTTTGGCAACCCTGATTCCGATGTGCTAGTACACACCAGTCGCGTCTTGGAATAAGTGCTTGTACTTTTGCTAATACGAACATTATAATATGTTAAATTCGTATATTATTATTAACATCATTATAATATGTTTTATTCGTATATTATTATTAACATCATTATAATATGTTCGATCCAATCATTGAGTAATATAACTAACAGGAGCAGAAAGTAACATTCTGCATTTATACATACTGTTACATTTTCTGCTGGATTCAATTTTTAATTAAAATGACAGACTTTATTTTTCACAATATACAATTTATTGCACAATTTGACAGTCACTGGTTATGTGTGTGTTCTTAGCGAATTGTTCTCTTGCGATTTATCCTGTCCTACCATTTTGACCTCTTATAAAGTAAACCGGAGAGGTATTTCTCGCAATTTCTGGATTATTCTACTACCAGAACATTTACGCACACACAATCACTAGAATGTCATTCCAAGGTGTGAATATTTCTAGATGGTTCTGTATTACGTTCTTCAATTTGTGAAATCATTTTGATATATATGTGTATAAGCGCAATTATTTTAAAAAATTGATTATTTTTCAATAAAAATTAAAAAATAAAAGAAATTAAAAACTTTGTTTTATTCCACTTTTATTGTTTTTGAGTATGTTACAAACGTTTTCGGAATACCTTCCATCATCGGGTAACAACAATTACTGTTACGGTAATTGTTGTTACCCGATGATGGAAGGTATTCCGAAAACGTTTGTAACATACTCAAAAACAATAAAAGTGGAATAAAACAAAGTTTTTAATTTCTTTTATTTTTTAATTTTTATTGAAAAATAATCAATTTTTTAAAATGAATTTCCACAGTGTTTCACAAAAATCTTTTCAAAATTAATTATTTTAAGTTCGCAACAATACTATATCCCACATTTCTATCAGTCCTGTCAAACGTTGCAGTGGTGTAATCATACGAAACATGTTTTACGTGTCAAATTCTATGTTTTCTTGCTTTCTCCATTCTGTATTTTTACACTCAATTCTAACACATGAAATAGTGTTTTTTTTTTTTGAAAATTCGTCAATTTTAGCGATCACAAGATTTATGATGCTTCTTACTATGTTCGGACTGGTTCAGACATGGTACGCTCGCGGCAATGCTGCCACCTTTCTAGCAGGGGCGTGTAGCCCATACAGGCACATGCGCCTTATAGGTAGGCAATATATGGTAAAAAAAAACGCATTTCAGCTTAATACTGAGATTTAAAATCTAAGTTTAATTCGAGCCATCGAGTGCACTTTAGTCAATTTCAATTGGGTTATTTTAAAGGAATGGAAGAAAATATTTATTTTGAAATGTATTTGCTTATACCCAATGCACGCGGCTGTTTTCTAATAACATTTTAACGTTCGCCCGAGTTTTTTTTTTGTACACATGGTCCGGTCGATAGCTGAGTTGGTAGAGTGCTTGCATTCCATCCCGTGAGCTCGGGTTCGAATCCCACCGAGAGTGTCAGAAATGGTTTCCCGTTTCGATGTTTATTTCAAGCCCCAAATAGAATGTCGGCAAAGTTTACTTAGCCTTCACAATAAATGAGTACCAGCCATCTCGGGAGCTGGGAAACCCCCACTTCGACTGCAGTGGTTGGTGTAAGGCCCTCCCCCTTACCTGTAAAAAATAATAGGTTCAACTCGCCACGCGGCAAGGAGTTACACTTTATGTGTAGCTTAGTTGCGTTACATAGAAATACTACTGTGAAGTTCTTTGTTCTCTTTCTTACTAAGGACGATTTTTGTAGGTAGGTTATAACAGATATACAATGTATATTTTCATTAAAATCATTTCTAGTCCACAGATATCATAAGTCAATGGATCCAACAGTATGTTATAATATCTAATACGAACGTTCGGTCAAACATTAGGACCACAAGTGCACAACTGTTACCAAAAGTGTATTGAAACTTGAACACTCACCAGAGGCGCTAATTTAATTTCCATACATTTTTTATGTTTGATTAAAAACTTGTATTTTCACACTTGGTGTTTAGAGCAATGATGATGTCATTTCTCTAACGCCTCGGCCAGATTTGAATCGTGATCTTTTGTATGTGTTTTATGCATGTAGGTACCATTAACCACAATTCACTGGTAGCAATCATTTTCTTTTTCTTCTTTCGTAACTGTTGCCAAATAACCTTTTCACTGGAGGGCTTGTCTCCACTTATTGCTCTTCTGTACCCTGTAGAACTCGGAGGCATCTAAATCTAAGTTGCAAAGATATATTACATCTAAGATTTATATTAAACGTATTCCCACAAGCAGACACGTTTAAGTTCGCGCTTAAACATGCCGCATGTGAACCAACAATATAAAACCCAATCTCAAATGAACATATAAGCCCTGCAACTCTTGCCGACCTTCCCTGCAACGGGGGTGTCATTGGCAAAGTGAACATTTTTTTACAGTATGGGTGGTCAGCGCCATACCAATCTATTATGGGGCTTCCACACGCTTGCCAACCCATTACAAGCCAAGCGCACAGTGTGTCGTCTAGAACATGCTAGCTGGACAAAATTTTGTCTAATGGACTCATTTTGTCCAGCTAGCATGTTCTAGCAGGTTGTAGCAGGCGCTTGGCTTGTAGCCAAGCGCACAGTGTGTCGTCTAGAACATGCTAGCTGGACAAAATTAGTCCATTAGACAAAATTTTGTTCAGCTAGAATGTTCTAGACGACACACTGTGCGCTTGGCTTGTAATGGGTTGGCAAGCGTGTGGAAGCCCCATTAGCATAGGAATATTTTGGGTCACTTATTCAAAATCCAAAATTAAGCACCAGCAAGGTTTACTCAGCCTCCGTACCAATAGCAGCCTATTCGGGAGCTGGGAAACTCCCACTTCAACTCAAGTGATTGAAGCTACATCGCTCCCCCAGTTCTTGTTTGCCGTATAGACCAATTCTGTCAAATATGACTTTTTAATGCAGTTGTCTTAAGTATCAAATTCTACACAATCTGAGCTAAGAAAAAACGCAAAACTCGATAATGTGAGAGTTGTTTTAAATATTTTTTAAATAAATTTCGTGTATTCATAAGACACATTGGTCCAGTACACGTGCAAACATTGCTCATGTGAAATTAGCTTTTTGGTCTATACGGCAAACAAGAACTAAGACAGCGACGTACAGCATTTACGACAAACTTTCACCGGCACATGTTTTACAAGAAAATCCTTGATTATTATTGGTAAAAAAAAAACTTACTCAAAGACTAAGGATTTTTTTTTTTTAAGAAATCCTGTGCGGGAGACTCCCTAGATTCCAAAGACTGTAGGGGTCTATGACACTTGTTGTAGTGCCGCAGAGGTGTACGAGCTTGGTCGTCGCTACAAAGCGCCAATACTCAAGCATGACCCAGTTGCTGTAAGGCTGGATGGACCTTTGGTGACCGGTCATTGGTAAAGGTTTATGAATTTTTCAACCCAGCGAAGAGCACATTCGAAATATAAATGGTATATTTTTGTGCTCCGCCGGGATCCGAATCCACAACCTTCCATTTACGAGTCCGAAGTGTTGCCACTACGGACTACGGACCGGTCCAATTTATTACAGACATATGCTCAAACCCTCCTCGTACCCGTCGTGTATGTATGCGTCTGAAGGACCCACAGCATATGGACGCTCATACAAAGCTACATATTTTCATGATAAGTGTGCCGACTCCATTATTCAATCTTAATTAACTACATATATTTTCTAATATCACTTCTGCTAATTGCAGATTCTTCGCCATTTTTTTTTTTGGTTGCCTCGCATGTATTCGAACCCAGCATCTTTCTATTGATGACCGCTTGTATCACTAATCGACACACGTACTGTTGATAATTATCCAATTATATATTTTGAAAAATTATAATCAGCCCGTCAGTTTGTTGTAATTTGAAAAGAAGTCTTAGTGTACCGTTAGCTCCCAGATGCTTATGATTTTTTGGAATCAAACCCTAGATTTGTATGATTTTAAAATTAAAACTGCATATGCAAAATATCCCATTTGCATATTGCATTCGTATCGTAGATGCTAGAAGCTGTACATGATGTACAAGAAACCCAACTAGAAGAAATATGCAAGGATAGGAAACAATTGAGGCATACCTGCAGAGGCTCTGGCTACCCGTAGTGGAATGGCGACAGATTTACAGTTAGAAGTACAAGAGATGCAGAGGTTGAGATGGACTGGACGGTTTCATGATAGAACGACACGGTGACAAAGCAACACATGCCATAACGTCTTAGACCGGTCTGTAGTCCAGTCACCAGTGGCAACACCTCGGACTCGTAATGGATTTGAATCCCGGCGGAGCACAAAAATATACCATTTATATTTCCAAATGTACTCTTCGCTGGGTTGAAAAATTCATAAACCTTTACCAAAGACCGGTCACTGCAAGGTCCATCCAACCTTACATCAACTGGGTCTTGCTTGAGAATTGGCGCTTTCTACAGCGACGACCAAGCTTGCAGAGGGCTCTTGAAGTGTGATACACACAAAAACAGCGCTCACCAAATAAATCATTCTAATATTATTATTATTTATTAACGTCATATGACAGAAAATCACATGACAGAACATCACGTGACATAACATCACAATAACAATACATCACATGACAAAACATTACAATGACAAAACATCACAGGAAAGTACCTACATCACAATTAATAACGATACATCTCTTGACAAAACATCATATAATGCAAAACAGAAAATACCAAAAACGGCAAAAGGAACATGAGAAAGTAAAACACATGCATATAAATTGCAACGGCATAGTATGCAGCAATGAATACATACGGTGTTTGCGATGTTTTGTCATGTGATGTTTTTTCATCTCCCGTTAATGGTATGCTCTGTTTTAGATATGTGAGTTTATGTCATGTGATGTTTTGTCCTTGCGTTATTTCGTCATTGTGATTTATTTCCTGTGATGTTTTGTCACAGAGATGTTTTCTCGTGTGATTTACTGTCATTGTGATGTTCGTAATGTGGGGTTTTAATTTCAGTTGTATGTATTTTAACGTAGATTACAGGGTTACATGAAATGCATATATTTGCTCTGAATCCTTTATATAAATCCTCTCTCTACGTGTTATTCTGTCCACAGTATTGATATATGTAAATGCAAGACATAACATGAAGTAATAATAAAAAAAAAATGCAATACTGCAATGCGCATATTTTTCTTCTATAAAATTCATGTTCATCCCATATCTATCTACAACCTAGCATACATTGTACATATGCACTAAGCATATTCCACATGTAGATATGCACAAACGACTTCCTATCTTTGACCTTCCTCTTCCAATATGATTACACATAATTATTGCATATTTTTTTCTCCTTTTTATCATTTACTTTTTTTGCAACGTCACTCTTTAATATTGAAAAGATTTTCCATATGCGAGCTTTTAAAATGTGCATAATAGAACTAACACTTAGTGCATTGAATGCAAAAATATCCTCTTAAGAATATGTAAATAAAGTAGCAATTTCTTTGCAGATAAATTTAGTTTGGATCTTCTAATATACAAGCAAATAAATGGTGGTTTAGAATCACCAATTAAGTTCGATATGGATTATAGAAGATTTGCTTTTAAAATGTTCAGGAACCCAATTTCGCGAGCACACCGCTGCAGAATTTCAGTCACCTATTTATATATATTTGTAGAATAAGTGCGTCATACAAACAGTGGTTGATGATAGAATTCAGGACAAACGGTTGTACCCTTGATGATATGTCGATAAACCCTTATAGTACCTAATGGTTATTCACCACATACAAACTTCAGTCAGAATGTCTAAGATCAAAGAATGTAAATAAATCTATTAATAAAATGGCACTAGGTATGTTATATGATAATCGTATTCAAATGTTCATAGCCCACTCGAAATTAAGCACATAGCTTGTGCTCTATGTACTTGTGTTCCAAATACATGTATCGTATGTCCAACCCTGTTAAGAGCAAAAGTTTGTCTATGTCATCCTATACAAACTAAGAAATGGTTGAGTCTATCATGGTTCATTGTGGAGACATGGTCTCTCTGCTTTCATCTTACTATGTCCTTTATTTCACAGACTTTTATGTGGTCTTCCAGCTGGACGTTGACCAATTGTCATCTCATAAGCTACGGTGTGAGTGAGTCTATCATGGCTCATTCTGGAAACATGGTCTCTCATCTTACTATGTCCTCTATTTCACAGATTTTTATGTGGTCTTCCAACTGGACGTTGAGCAATTGTCATCTTATAAGCTACGGTGTGAGTGAGTCTATCATGGCTCATTCTGGAGACATGGTCTCTCATCTTACTATGTCCTCTATTTCACAGACTTTTATGTGGTCTTCCAACTGGACGTTGAGCAATTGTCATCTTATAAGCTACGGTGTGAGTGAGTCTATCATGGCTCATTCTGGAGACATGGTCTCTCATCTTACTATGTCCTCTATTTCACAGACTTTTATGTGGTCTTCCAGCTGGACGTTGATCCATTGTCGTCTCATAAGCTACGGTGTGAGTGAGTATATTATGAATCATTCTAGAGACGTCATGGTCTCTCATCTTACTACTTCTTATATTTCACAACCCAGATACAGATTTTAACTTTTTCCACATTCATGTTTTTGTTTACTCATTCTACTTAGTCATTTCACGGTTAAAACTAATCAATAGTCAATCACTTTGGCATGAGTTTTTTTTCTTCATCTCGACACCTGCTTGAAAAATTGCAACGTTCCATAATATGCGATATCTCTGTGCAGAGTTTAAAAAAATTGCGAAAATGCTCAAGCATCGCGTACAATATAACAAAATGTATGAACACTCAATAACTCGCTAGATTCTCAGTTGTTTCTTTCATACATATTTCTGCTTACTTTGTGGTTGAGTATTTACGCAATCTTCTATACTATATAGGTGACTACAAAATATTTAAAATAACACATACTCTTTTTAAGCATCGTCTGTAAAGACTTTTAATTCATCATCTCGAAAACAACACTCGAGCCTCTTAGGGTGGTGCAGAGAATGGTTATCAAAATAATGTTAAAGAAGCCTTTCGACTATTCCACATTGCAATTATATCATGACTTTCCGGTGCTAACAATTGACCAATTGTATAAGAGAGCGGCTCTCTACCAAGTTCATAAGGATTACTTTATCCACGGATATAATCCGGGGGATATTGTAATCCCGAGTGGTAGATCGCGTAGAGAGTCGCTTCTAATCAAAGTTCCTAGAAAGAATACAGCAACCGGCCAACATCACTACGATTATTTGGGTGTAAGGTGGTACAATGCACTTTTTTCCAGGTATAAGCATGATAAGCACGCAGATCCTAAGGCCATTAAGTACATGATCAGCAAATATTTGAAAGAGGTGTAAATAGTTGAGTGTTTATATTTAATTGGTTTTTTGTATATTATTCTTATCATTATTATTTTTGTTATTTTTTTCAAATATCTACATATTATGTGTATATATGTATAATTCCTATTTCTGTATTTTCTATTTAAACATGTTACCTCTTTATGTTATTTTATTTTATTTTTTGTCTTTCTGTTTTTGCTGAGTAAATGACTAAATGGTGTATATATTATTTTCGTTTTTTATGATTTTTATCTATTAAGTGATTAATTTTAAGTTAAAATAAGTTGGAATCCTCCCCAAAACACAAGCTATGCTTACTTTGGGGAGTATTTATTGTAATTAGATTTTTTAAATTTATTTTTATTGTAATACTTTGTACATATTGATAAAACAATAAAGACCTTATGATTATGATTATGATTATGATCTTCGATAATTTCTGTTAGGTCTCTCCAACGTTGGCTATCATCTGAAAGATTTTCTGCCTAATTTTTTGCGTACGAGATTTCCAGAAAAGATCAGTGATCTTTGTGGACATTTAAATTGTTGATGCTGCTGCTCTTAACACTTTTTTGGATCTCATATAAATCATTGTGATAAATTATAAAATTAGGAATTTTTTATTGCTGGGCACAGTTTTTTGTGTGAATAAAACCTCAAGAGCCCCCTTTGAGGTTGGTTTTCGCTATAGAAAGCGCCTGCTCTCAAGGCTGGATGCACCTTTGGTGACCAGTCTTTGGTAAAGATTTATGAAGTTTTCAACATTACGAAGAGAATATTTGAGAATATAAATTGTATATTTGTTTGTGCTACGCCGGGGTTCGAACCCACACCCTTCCATTTACGAGTCCGAAGTGTTACCACTGGACTACGGACCGGTCTATGGACTGCGGACGAGATGATCAAATAATACTGGAGAAATGTTTTCCGAGATCTGTTGCCGTGGTCTGTGGGAGACGGAGCTTACGGATGTTTCGCCCATGTCTACGATGGGCTTCTTCATCTCTTCTTCACTCATCACAGTTTCAAAAACTTATCACAGTTTTCATCATGATCGTCTTCATCATCACACTTCACGCTTAAGAAGTCCATCGTAGACATGGGCGAAACGTCCGAATGCTCCAGCTCCCACAGACCACGGCAACAGATCCCGGAAAACATCTCTCCAGCATCATCAGCCGGCCTTGACTTATAGGTTGGTATGAGGCTGACTACCCATACTGTAAAAAAATGGTTCACTATGCCAATGTCACCCCTGTTTCAAGGAAGGTCGGCAAGAGTTGCAGGGCTTATGTTCATTTAAAATTGGGTTTTTATATTTTAGATCCACATGCGGCATGTGTGAGCGCGAAATTATGCGTGTTTGCTTGTGGTTATGCATTTAATATGAATCTCAAATGATACATATCTTTGCAGCTTAGATTTAGATTTAGATTAGATTAGAAGATGTCAAATCGGAATTGATAAATATGTCGATTCTTATCAATGGAATCTCTACACCCACTTTCATGTACAAAAAACGAATCGTCCAAATCGGATTTGAACCAGTGTTTTAGTAGCAGACCGCATAACCGCTCGCCCACCGCACTCCGCTCATTATGCACCTATTTATGTATACAGGTAAGGTGGCCGCGTCCGGCCCTGCAGGCAGTAAGTCTTTATACCATGGCTCCAATGGAGCAAATATACAATAAGAAACAAATCAGATTGACGGATATTCCCAAAGTTTTTGTGCTCGCGTAACGATCGATTTCATTGTTGATTTTTTTTTAAATAAGCTTCACATATAATGTAACTTTTTGCCGGATTTTCCCCAAAGGGGCTGCATGTGGCGTATGTAAAGTATTTATTTTTACAGGCACTTGTACCCTTGACTTATAGGTTTGTATGAGATTGACAAACTATGCAGTAAAAAATGGTTCACTTTGCTAATGTCACCCCTGCTGCAGGGGAAGAAGGACAAAGTTTGTTGGGATTATGTTCATTTGAGGTTTGGTTTTTTAATTATAAGTACACGTGCAGCATTTGTAAGCGAAAACTTACACGTGGCTGTTTGTTGGCATCACGTTGGCATGCATTTAATATAACTTTGCAACTTAGATGATAGATTATAGATAAAGTTTGCATATGGCGTATGCAACGTATTTATTTTTACAGGCAAGTGGGTCTTTCCACTTCACTTGAAGTGGTTGTATTCCAGCTCCTGAGAGGGCTGGTTCTTATTTCTTGTCAAGTCTGAGTAAGCCTTGCCGTTATTTTTTATTTTGGATTTAAAATAAAAACCGAAACGTGAGTCGTTTCGGACACCGATGGTGGGATTCAAACCCTAGTTCTCGGCATGAAATGCAAGCACTCTACCAACTGAGCTATCGACCGGACATGATGGATCCAATTATTGGCTTCACTAAAGGAAGTTAAGAAAGAACTCAAGGACGCTGATGGACCTAGTGGCTGAAAAACTTGCTAAATCTAATCTAATCTAATCTAGTCTAATCCAATCTAAGATGCAAATATATGTACATTGGAGACTCACATTATATGCATTCTCACAAGCAGACACGTACATGTTCGCGCTTGCACATTCCGCATTTGAACCTACAGTAAGTGAACCCACAACATCTAATCTAATCTAATCTAATCTAAGCTGCAAAGATAAATATCATTTAAGATTTATATTCAATGCATTCCCACAAGCAGATATGTATAATTTCGCGCTAACACATGCCGCATGTAGACCTACAATATAAAAACCCAATCTCAAATGAACATAAGCCTTGCAACTCTTTCCGAACTTCCCTATAACAGGGGTGACAGTGGTAAAGTGAATCATTTTCTACAGCATGGGTGGTCAGCCGCATACCAACCGACCAATGATTGTCAAAACATATTTCTTGACAGAACGAAAATCTTTGCATTAAAATACAATTTAAATATTTTAAGTTCGGCTTAAAAATCCTCAAAACGCCCACCGATTCATAGTTAAAGCACGCTTTCGACATTTGACCCTTTATTTCAATTAAAATAACCTTTTTTCACTTGCACACAAATATTTTCAATAAAAAAATACCATACAAACATACTAGTTACAGAAAAATAGTATCTATTGTGCAATACATTAAAGCTGATTTTAGTGTATCGCGATTTGTGGAAAAAAATAATACAATGAATCAATTACAAATGTAAAAAAAAACATCCAGTATCGTCTTCATTTAGATTTTATTGCTTTTTTATGGTTTGCAAATTTGTGCCGTATGCTCCCAAACATAAGATGTATATTTGTTTATTTTTTTTATTTTAAATGGTACTAAATCACTTATCTATGAAAATAGATATATTGATTCATTTTTTTTCCTCGTCTAATAAATCAAAATAAATGTCAAACTGAAAATCAATAGGTTTATAATCCTTCTTTAACATAAATAGAGTGTCTTTTTTTTAATTTATGAAGCTCTTAAATCATGCTGTATAAACTTGGTTTACTTTTGCCAATGCCACCCAGGTTTCAGGGAAAGTCGGCAAGAGATGCAAGGTTTATGTTCATATGAGGTTTTTGTCTATTTGTAAGTGCACATACAAGAGTTTTAGGCTTAAACGGCCGGCTGATGATGCTGGAGTTTGTTTTTTTTTCGGAGAGCTGGTTTTTCGGGATCTGTTGCCGTGGTCTATGTGAGCTGGAGCTTCCGGACGTTTTGCCCATGTCTACGATGGGCTTCATCAGCGTGAAGTGTAATGATGAAGCCCATCGTAGACATGGCCGAAACGTCCGGAAGCTCCAGCTCCCATAGACCACGGCAACAGATCCCGGAAAACATCACTCCAGCAATTCACATATAGGTCCCGAATCGTCACATTCGGAGATAACGCAGGCAAGGAGTTCTACTATAAGTGTAGCTTAATTGCGTTTACACATACTGCATGTGTAAGCGCGATTTTACATGTGCCTGCTTGTGGGCATGCATTAAATATGAGCTTTAAGTTTTGAATGAAATAAATTTAGAATTAGGGTAAATTTAAACTCCATTGTAAATAATCAGTACCCTTAGTTCGAGTTGCAAAACTTGAGTAATGTTAAGTTTACGGCAATTAGCAAAGAGTAATTTCCCCCAAAATCTGCCGTTTTTGTTTGTTTGAACTTGATTTTCTTCATCACTGTAACTCTTTTGCTAAGACCATAAAGTGTTAGAAAGAAAAACGGCAGATTTTGGGAGAAATCACTCTTCAATACTTTCCGTAAACTTTACTTTACTCAAGTTTTGCAACTCGTACTCAAGGTACTGATATCAAAAACTAATCAATGAAAATTCCACTTTAAACTTTGGGAAGCAGCGTTTCGGTAAGCCGCATCTGTAAGCGACAGGAAATGAGTATGACCGACTGTAAATTTTACCATGGCCGTCATTGCCGCTGTAAAGAATCTATGGTTAGATTTACCACTAAGCACATACATTTATTTACCAATTTACTATGTATACTATCCGGGTCTAGGAAACTCAAGGTGCCATAGTGAAGACTTACAATATAAAATCCCTATCTCAAATGAACATAAGCCCTGCAACTCTTGCCGACTGTACCTGAAACAGGGGTGATAAAAGAAAAAATAATCATGAGTGGTTTGTTTGTAGAACTGGATGTAATTAATTGCTTGTATTCCTTGACTTACAGGTTGGTATGCAGTTGACCACCCATGCTGTAGAAAATGGTTCACTGTGCCAATGTCACCCCGGTTTCAGGGAAGGTCGGCAAGAGTTGCAGGGTGTATGTTCATTTGAGATTCGAGTTTTTATTTTGTAGGTTCACATGCGGCATGTTTAACTGATTGTGAAAATGCTTATAATGTGAATGTCTTATGTCACATATATTTTTGGCAACTTAGATTAGATTATGTAGGTATACTGCGCCGGTCTAGGATACTCAAGATATGCCATATAACAGTAAGAGTACTCCGAAAATAGACTTCAAAATATTAGAGGGAATATTTGGGAGCACAGAAAGAACATTGCTAAGCTACACACGTAGTATAACTTCTAGCCTGCGCTATCCCCGATCATGTGGCGAAACCCATTTATTTCACACAATTTACTTTTAGATTCCGTTCATATTTGCTTCGATTACAGAGTGGCTTTTTAACTATTCAGCTCGGAGGCTCTGATACAAGCGTCTGCTACAGACGGCTTTAGCCCTTTATATAACATGACATAAGGACGGTTCTCTAAACATTGCGAACTGGAACATGTGGGATTTTGCTAGAATATTCGGGCAAACACCGGTACAATTAGTTGAAGAGGAATGCAATTCACCAACCTATTTTGACTGGCCAGTTGTATTCATGCAAAAGCAATAGCATCTGTTGAACCAGGGTTGAAGTTATGGTCAAATGGTCCAGACGCGATTCGAACCAACGATAATGATGCTCTGTTCCAAATAAGTTAGTGAAGAACAGCGACTTGAACCCTCGGCCATAACACCAACATTCGTAGCAATGTAGTTTTTTTTTTTAATTGGAAACACTAACCGAAAAGTGAATTAATTATAAATTAGTTGAACATAAGCTCGTCGTCTGTTAAGCGGATGCTCCGACCACTAATCCGGACGCAAAAAAAAAAATCAAAGGAAGAAGACGACCAATTATTTAATTGAATTGTTTTTTGCCGAATCGCATACACCTTTCTAATCAATTTCACAGATTCCAACACGGGTCCATTAGTGTCAAATGATTTCCTATACACGACGTTTAAACTAAAAAAAATACCGGTAATTAAAACACTCGCTAGAGGCAGTGCTTCAGTTTTCATAGATTTTTTTATGGTTTTTACTTGGGGCAGTGGCTAGTGCCGGATTCGGCGGATGCGAGACACGACAAGGAATCGGCACTATAAAGTTTAACAGTACAACATTGCGGGGGACCCTAAAAACGCGGTAATTAAAAAACGCCTTCTACATTTTATGTGCAATGCCGGATTTATGCGAAAATGGAGCCCCAAAGGAAATAATGTAATTTTCTATCTACGCATCGGTTTTCCGTTTAAAATGAGGCAAAAATAATACTAAAGTAGACTGCATGGTTTCAATGGGGAAAAAATACGTATTGTTTCTTTGGTTTTAAATGTATTTTTTTTATTTTGTGCCTTTGTTTTTAACTACTTTGTTACACCATTTTAAAAGGGAAGCCGATGGGAACCGGCTTCTATTGCACGCTTCGCCACTAAGAGTACATATCTACTGAAACTTATTGCCTCGTTATCCCCGAAGAGTTTAGCGTGTGCCGGCCATTTCAGTTAATGTGAGGGTTTCCCAGTTGCCGAGCGGGCTGGTACTCATTTCTTGTGAAGGCCGAGTAAACTTTGCCTGTATTTTATTTTGGGGTTTGAAATAAACGCCGAAACGGGAAATCATTTCTGAGACGCTCGGTGGGATTCGAACCCCAGCTCACGGGATGGAATGCAAGCACTCTACCAACTGAGCTATTGACCGTAGTATAGGTGGTACAGATCGAATGCTTGCGTTCCATGCCAGAGTTCTAGGGTTTGATTCCCTTCAAGTGTATCACAAATCGCTCCCCCAGTTCTTGTTTACCGTATACGCCAATGTTGTTAAATATGACTTTTTCATGCAGCTGTCTTATGAATCAAACTCTACACAATCTGAGCTAAGAAAAACCGTAAAACTCGACAATGTGAGAGTTATTTTAAATAACTTTTAAATAAATTTATTGTTTTCATAAGACACATTGGTCCAAGTACACATGCAAACATTGCTCATGTAAAATTTTCTCAATGGCGTTTACGACAAACAAGAACTAAGGCAGCGAAATGGTACGCAGGGGACAAATGGTCCCCTGCGTACTTGGTCGTCGCTATAAAAAGCGCTAATTCTCAAGGAAGACCAAGTTTATGTAAGGCTGGGTGGACCTTTGGTGGCCGGTCTTTGATAAAGGTAACCATTGACGTAGTCATTGAAAAATTAGGGGCCCTGCAAGACGTATTTCCAGTTTTTTTTAAATCCGGCACTGATAGCAAATATAAAAAGTGATCTGGTCGGAATAGCTAGTGCCTCATAATTGGATCAACCATGGCGAAAAATATGTTTGTATTGGAGCTGTTCTTTTTAATTACGCCTGTGAGATGATGTTTTATTATCAAACAGGCAATTATAGCGATTAAAAATTAAGATGCCCTAAAAGCGGGCACGGGGACCGGTTCTTTAAAGTTTACGCTAACATAAAAACGCAACTAAGCTACACGTATAGTGGAAATTCTTGCCAGCGTTATCTCCGAAGGGGTCGCATGTGACGACCTATTTCTTTTTTACGGGTAAGGGCGCCGGCCTCAAGACAATCGCTTTCAGTTGAAGGGATTGGGGGTGTTGTACTCATTTTGTGTGAAGACTGATTACACCTTGCCTGTATTTATTTTGGGTTTGAAATAGACGATGAAATGGGAAATCATTTCTGTCACCCTCTGTGGGATTCGAACACGAGCTCTTGGCATGGAATGCAAGCATTCTACCAACTGAGCTATCGACCGGACTTATAAAATCAAAGATAGCCGGTTAATCTAAGTTAAAAAGATATATTGTCATTTTTTTAAATTTATTATTTGGTTCATCTTTCAAATTCATAAAAATCATCAATAAAAACGCCAGATTTTTTCCTGACTGTCATTCTTATACCTTATGTTTGAAAATATATTTTTTTTAAGCCAACAATTTTTAGGGAATGTAGCCGTCTTAAGATTAATCATAAAGTTTCACCCAAGCTTACAGCAACTAGGTCCTCCTTACTCATTTATTTTTTACTTTACGCAGGTGGGATTCACACCGGGCGGCGTTAGTGTAAATAACTCAAATTCGAGCGCTAACGCCTTATCTCCTCGACCATCCCAGCAACATATTTTCTTCATTTCTTCCTAGATTTTCCAAAGAGGAATGCAATTCACCAAAGTATTTTGCCTGCACAGAAACATAAATCAACATTATCACGTAATGATTGAGTATTGAAAAATTTAACGAATTATCAATTAATATTATCCAATGAGATCTGTTGAACAAATGTCAAAGTTTTTATCGATCGGACACGGCGCAGGCGGTTTTGAAATTACGCTTGTTTCAATAATGGGGTGCGATCAATATAAAAACAGCGCTCACCGAATAAATCAACCAAAATTATTTATTGATTATTAAAATACTTGCATTAAAAAAATAAATTGAAAACAGTTGGCAGAATAATTTACAATATTTATATTCTTCATTGATTTTTACGTGCATTAATTAATAATAATGACTGCCAATAACATTAAATTATAACAAAAAACCTATAACTCTGTATCGGCCGTAATCTGGAGCTCTATCTACATAGATTGCATGTTCTAGAAATCAGGCTACCAAGTGTACGAACTAGTAATCGTGTATTGGAGAGCGCAGAACATGCGAGGCGACTGGAAAGTGTCGCGACTGCAATTTGGCGTTATTCTTTAACCTTTTCGCTTCTGAATATTCTGGCTATATATACCTACTCCCAGTACGGATTACTTTTTCAAGCACATTTTTAAAACATTTATTGTTTTCTACCTTAATTGATTGACGACACTTGTGAACAAACTATGTGCACAATCACAGGTATTAGTTATTCAAGAACAACAATTACAAAGGTATGCGGCTGACCACCCATGCTGTAAAAATGGTTCACTTTGCCAATGTCACCCCTGTCTCAGGGAAGGACGGCAAGAGTTGCAGGGGGTATATCCATTTGAGATTTGGTTTTTATGTTGCAGGTTCACATGAGGCATGTGCAAGCGCGAACTTGTACGTGTCTGGTTGTGAGAATGCATGTAAGGTGAATCTTCAATGTAACATATCTTTGCATCTTAGATAAGATTAGATTAGATTAGCTCATTTCACTTGCAGGCTTTTGAAATTTGATTGACAGCCGCACTGTATGAAAGTTTACCTTGACGCCTATGCGTGTCACAGCCCAACTCGAGCCTTTGTCTTTTCTTTTGGTGCCACCCAATCTATCGAAGGTCAGCCAGCGATCATCATGGTTATTTTGAGCTTGGATGCTGCGGCTCGAAGCAGCTACTTGGTGCTCTTGTTGAACCATTGTCGCAGGTTTTTTAGCCACGGTGTCGTTCGCTCACAAAGACACTAGAGAGACGAATTGAAGCGTTCGAGATGTGTGTCTACCGAAAAATGCTTCGGATCTCTTGGTGGGATCGGGTCACCAATGAAGAAGTCCTCCGACGTATGCACACCACAAAGCAACTTCTGTCAACCATTAAGCAGAGCAATCTGATGTACTTCGGTCACGTTTTTAAAAAAGAGAGATACCACCTTCTCCATCTTATCATGCAGGATAAGATTGAGAGGAGAAGAACTCCAGAACGCCCAAGGCTATCTTCTTCTTCTTTTCGTGCCACTTCTATCGCTGATCAGCGATCCTCATGGCTATTTTTATGTTGGATGCTGCGGCTCGAAACAGGAACACGATGTTCTTCGGCGTCTTCTTCCCTCAATCTTACCCATCATAAATCATAAAAGATATAAAGCTGAGCATACGTGTTCAGAAATTAAGATAAATGAACCGTTATATTATAACATACATTATTCTCGATGTTTCGTAGGCGACGTAGCGAACATCTTCAGGAGACACTCTCTCTGCACGACGACTGAGGTAGAACTCTCTGGTTTTGCAATTATTGTGTGGGCATGTTTTCAGTCCACTTTCAGTCGTGTGCGCGGGCCTCCGAATTCAAGCCCCCAGCCGTTAGGAGCTAAATCAAAATTTCTCCAGTCTGTTGTTCATTATGCCAAAAGGGCGTCAGCGCAGACCAACTAACGGAATCTTCACAGTGCCCCTACACACTGAGTTACCGGCTAGCTGAATCAGATATCTCAAATTATTAATTTTTATTGCATTTACGAAATTAGTTTCTATGATTAAGTTGGATTTTCATGCCTGGCAGGTACAACCCACAATAGAATGGAAAAAATTGCAGAAACAGTAATATCTGTATCTGTAACATCGTTTGCGTTTATACTTTGAATACCTGATATTAATAATAATTGTATTCTTCTTCTTCTCTTCTTATACAGCCGTCTCATCCACTGCTGGACATAGGCCTCCCCCATATCTCTCCATCCATCTCTCTATTCATATTTCATCCATATCTCTCCAAATATTAGGATGATTTATTTGGTGAGCGCTGTTTTTGGGTGAATCACACCTCAAAAGCCCTTTGCCAGTTGGCACGTTGCTATGAAAAGCGCCAATTCTCAAACAATACTCAGTTGTTGTTAGGCTGGATGGACCTTTGGTAATGGTATATGAATTTTTCATCCCGAAAGAGAGCATATTTGTTAATATGAATTCTATATTTGTTGTGCCCCGCCGGGGTTCGAACCCACAGCCTTCCATTAACAAAAGCTTAACCACTAGACTACGAGGACTAAAGAGAAAAGCCAAGCTAACAGGGCACTCAATCCGACATAGCACCTTTCTCAGCAACATCTTTGAGGGCAAAATCTTAGGACAACGCACAAGAGGTCGCCCAAGAACTTCATACTTCAAGGATGTGAAGCGGCTCATGGACGTCTCCTGTTATTCGCATCTCAAGAGGATGGCAGCAGACAGAGACAGATGGCTGATACAACAAGGCTCTGCCTTTAGAAGATGATGATGACTAGACTACGGACTGGAATCTCTGGGCTTTCAGTACACGTTTGATACGTAGCTGATTCAAGAATCATTGTTTTTTTTTGTATGGAAAATTCACGTTAGGTGGCGGTTGAGCAATGGATTTTCTGCGTGTGAATTAAACAATTGATTATTTCACGACTCAATCCTGTGTCAAACTGTTTGTTTATGGAACGAGTTATTGGTATCTGTGTCCCCTCCCCCCCCTAAATTTAATTCTGGTCCATTCAAAATCAATATCACTTGCGACTTGCTTTCAGTATCTCAAAAGAAAGGAAAAAGACGAAGTATTTCGCTACATAGCGTAAAAAAAAATTGTGGTCTGATCGACATCAAACCTCGTATGGTTGATTATGATGGGGATCTACACGTTTTCTGGAAACTTTCATATCAATGTTTTGAGTAATTTAGCCAAGCAATGGAAACAACTTTTACCGCCATTGAATACAAAAAAAAACTTTTGTAATTCGACGAACGTCAAACTTCGCAAGAACCATTTCGAGAATATTTTACATGTTCCCTGAAAATTTACTACAGTTCGGCTAATCTAATCTTATCTAATCTAAGATGCAAAGATATTATATATCATGTAAGATTTATATTAAATGCATTCCCACAAGCAGACATGTATAATTTCGCGCTAACACATGCCGCATGTGGACCTACAATATAAAGACCCAATCTCAAATGAACATAAGCCCTGCAGCTCTTGCCGTCATTCCCTGAAACAGGGGTGACATTGGCAAAGTGAACCATTTTTTACAGTATGGGCTGTCAGCCGCATACCAACCTATAAGTCACGGTGAGGTAAGTGATATAAAGTGAAAAAGGAGCATGCATTTTTCAATTTTACATTTTAAATATCTCTAATAAATATATTTTCACGACTTTTTTTTCCTGTTGTATATCCAAGGATGACCTCAATTTTCAAGAAAGGTCATTTTGAAAGATTTCCAAAAGTGGACATTAATCGTAATTATTTTAATGTTTTTTTTCCAATTAAAACGCTGTCTTTCTCAAATTCCAAAGTCCACATTTGTAACCTGTACCCTGAGTAAGTATATAACATTAAGTGAATACGAAATTAATGCATAATCACAAAAAAAGTGCGAAAGATCAAATACTCGCGGCATTTAGTGTTGTAGGGATGGGCGATATTACTCGTATATCGATATATCCCCCCTCACCACAAAAAAAAAATTGTCTGTTTTCCGTGAAGTACCTACATTTTTTTTTTTAATATTGATGTATCGATTTTGCTTTTGGAGAGTAAAAATCGTATCAACAACGATTATACACAACTGAGAAACGCAAGTAAGCTACACATTTAGAGTCACTGCTTGTCGCAGTATCTCCGAAGGGTTTCGCATGTTGCGAGCGGAATCTTTTTTTATTTTTACAGGTAAGGGGGCTGGCTTTAAGCCAACCACTTCATTTTCATTGGTTGGCTCATTTCTTGTGAAGGCTGAGTAAACCATGCCGGTATTGTATTTTGAATTTGAAAATAAACACTAAAACGGGAAATCATTTCTGACACCCTCGGTGGGATTCGAACCCGAGCTCACGGCATGGAATGCAAGCACTCCACCAACTATCAACAGAACTGATATAATATTATCTTCAAATGCGTTTCTACGTATCTCTCTCCACAGGCGTTTGTTTTTGGAAGCAACAAAAATACCTTGCAAATCGCGTTCCTATCCCCCTTAACGGGTTTTATGATATGCGACTTATATATTTTCAGAAATTTCGATTTTGCGTATAAGTATATAGATACATAGAAGTATCGATGTTTTTCCCTCAATGTATTTTGAGCGTGTTTAAAAGTATCGATTCTTATAATAATATCGATATTTTTGCTCATCCCTACAGTGCTGTAACTTCCATACATTTTCATTTACGCGATAGTTGAGTAATTTTACGTAATATTTCATACTCGAGACTATGATGACATAATTTTCCTGTATGTTAATGATTTTTTTTCATGATAATTTACCTACTTAGTAAAACATGTAATTAAATAAAAATAAACATTTTGAAACAAGTAAAAAAAACTTTGCCTTCCAAAGTTTAAATGAAACGGGGAACTTTTCTTTATTTTTTTATGTAATACTAGTTTGACGGGTCCGTAGTCTAGTGGTTAACGCTACGGACCTGTCATAAGTAACGTAAGGTCAAAAGTATGATTCCCGGTGGAGCGTAGAGAGTATGTCAGGATAATGCTTTCAACTGAAATCGAACCCGGCATCTGTGACTGTAACTGTAACTCTGTCGCCATTCTGCTAGCGTTGGCCAGAGCCTCTGCAGAGCTGCCTAGATTTTTTCCTATCCTTACATACCGCTCTCAACTCATTCATATCCATTACCTTTTTCATGCATTTTCTTCTTTTACGCTCACTTTGTACATCCCAATCTTTCACAATCTCCTCAATCTGATCACTCCATACTTTTCTCGGTCGTCCCTTCCCTCTTTTTCCTTTCACACTTTCTCTGTATACATACATTGTGAGTCTATCATCATTCATTCTTTCCACATGCCCAAACCATCTCATCACATTCTTTTGTACCTTAACTTTCACATCCTCTGTCAAATTACATTATTTTTCTACCCATTCATTCCTAACTCTATCCCTCAGATTTTTTCCTGTCATGCTTCTCAAATGCTTCATTTCCACCGTCTCCTCTTGCAAAGCGAGTGCTCTATATTTGGTTGATATCTCAGTTTGTAGAGTGCTTGCATTCCATGCCGAAGAGCTCGGGTTCGAATCCCACCGAGGGTGTCGGAAATGATTTCCCGTTTCGGTGTTTATTTCAAACCCAAAATAGAAATACGGACAAAGTTTTTTGTTCCTTGACTTATAGGTTGGTATGCAGCTGACCACACATGCTGTAAAAAATGTTTCACTTTGCCAATGTCACCCCTGTTTCAGGGAAGGACGGCAAGACTTGCAGAGGGTGTATGTCCATTTGAGATTTGGGTTTTTTCTGTTAATTAAGACCAGCCCTCTCGGGAGCTGAGAGACCCCAATTTCAACTGAAGAGGTCGGCCCCCTTACACGGCAATAAGTTGCACTATATGTGATGCTTAGTAGAGTTTTTTTTCTAATGTGTCTCGGATGAATTTTAATTTAATACAAATATGTAGGCAGAGCCCATCGAGAGGTGAACGACATAAAAGATAATAAGCAGCTACGTGTATGTAGCGTAGCAGGCACATGTATGTGCGCGCTGTTATAATTACAGTGTTGCTAGAGTGTACACGTGCCACGCGAATATACAACCAAACGCAGGGTTGCCACCGCGCTGGGATTTATAAAAGATCCCAGTCCTGTTTCTTGAGTACCTCAATGAGAGACGAAGTTGGGTGTTGATAGTTTTTACAAGTTGCGTGCCTAACCCCACCGGTCCGTAGTCTAGTAGTTAGCGCTTCGGACTCATAAAAATAAGATGGTGGGTTTGAATTTCGGCGGAGCACAAAAAATATACCACTCATATTTCCAAAAATACTCTTTGCTGGGTTGAAAAATTTATATACTCGTACCCACCCAAGTTCCATCCAGCCTTACAGTAAATGGGTCTTGCTTGAGAATTGGCGCTTTCTATAGCGACGACCAAGTTTGCAGAGAGCTGTTGAAGTGTGATTCACACAAAAAAGAGCGCGCACCAAATAAATCATCCTAATATTATTATAATAATTATTATTATGCATCTGCTTGAAGTATTAATCTTAAATGTGAACGTTGGGTAATAATCCTTGCAACTTAGATTATGGATTATAGGCATAGAGATGGCAAAAATAGCTCTCCTATACAGCTGGAGCCCCTTATCCTTGAAAATTTGTACGTAAAAAACAGATCAGATCCACTACAAGAGGAAGAAAAAAGGAATCTTAATCCAATTTCTCCGTCTTTGAGCGACTTTACACTTCTTTTTGTCAAGCTCCATCCGCAGCGTATTCCCAGGAATCCTACCAATTTAATGTCATTATTTTTTCTTCCTTATGCTTCTCGTGATCTAGCAACAATTGGACTACGTTGCTTAACAACCAATAAAAAAATATTTGTTTACCTTTTCCCTCGTAACCGACAGTGTGACGTCAAAATTTTTCAATGTCAAATTATGTGTGGACCTCGTTGTCTTTTTGTCGTGTAGCTCTGTTGGTATTTACCCGATATTTTTTACATTGCAAATTTGGCAACCCTGTTTCCAAAAGCCTGTCTCTAGCAGCCTTGGGCCGTCCACACGCTTGAGGTCTAGTATTATTGCTCTACCACAAAAGTGATATGAAACTTGGGCTCCATATTAAATTCAAATATGCCTGATCAGTTCAACAGATAATAATAAAATAAGTTATTCAATAGAATTATTCCAATTATTTTGTTGATAAGACTCCCGGTAACTTGATAGCAATTTCCTCTTGTAATTCTTCGTTCTCAGATTTTTGAGATCACATAGTTTAAAATATAATCTAAGTTGCAAAGATATATAAACATTTCAAATTCATATTAAATGCATTCCCATAAACAGATACGCTTGCCAATGCTCATATATATATATATATATAACCTACAAACTAAAATCCAAATCTCAAACGAACGTAAGCACTGCAACTTTTTCCGACCTTCCCGAAACAGGGGGACATTGGTAAGGTGAACCATATTTTTACAGTACAGGTTGATTTATTTGATGAGCGCTGCTTTTGTGTGAATCACACCTCATGAGGTCTCTGTAATCTTGGTCGTCGCTGTGGAAAGAGCCAATTCTCAATCAAGACCCAGTTGGTGTAAGGCTGGATGGACCTTTCTCGACCGGTCTTTGGTACAGGTATACGATTTTTTTTAACACTGCGAAAGGCATATTTGGAAATATAAATGGTATATTTTTTGTGCTCCGCTGGGATTCGAAGCCACAACTTTCCATTAACGAGTCCGAAGCGTAACAACTAGACTACGGGCCGGTCTGATATGCTACGGTGTGAGTGAGTCTATCATGGCTCATTCTGGAGACATGGTCTCTCATCTTACTATGTCCTCTATTTCACAGACTTTTATGTGGTCTTCCAGCTGGACGTTGACCAATTGTCATCTCATAAGCTACAGTGTGAGTGAGTCTATCATGACCTTTTGATTTATACGTCAATTATTTATTTCATTTCTGTATTTATTCACATAGAAATAAAAACAAATATTCATTATATAACGTGAAATTCTTTTCATACAAAAAAATGACTTATGATTTTTTTAACCACCCAAGATTTACCTACGCAAGAAAGACAAAAAATATGTATGTACTAGAAAAATAAAAATTGCCCAAGAGAACAGATTAATCGCTTACAATTTCAACCTTTCTGAGTACATACAATAAGGATCAATGTCGTAATACTTTTTCAATACTCTTCTTACCTTTTAGTTATTTTTTCAGACTTAGTTAATTTCAGTAGATAGATATCATGTAGTTTCGAGTCGTCAAATCTGAAATTGTGTCTCTTTCTTTCTAATGAGATTTTTAAGAGATGAAATGAAATGGGAATATGATTTGTACACTAGGAGAGAGATTATTTTATTTTGAAAACAACTCATTTTTTAAGTAGCTTACAAATCCGGCATAGATTGTAAGTGAAGAATTTTCAATATATTGCAAAAAATAACACAGTACAAGATTATTGTTTTTACATTATCAAAGAGTGACGAATAAAGTATATGTTGCAAGAATAGATGAATGTCGTGGTAGAAGAAGACCGAGAAAGATATGGATGGACCAAATTTCTGAAATAGTGAATGAATGGAATATACAGAGTCATAATAAAAGGAGAGCCTGTATGAAGAAGGTTATGACTCTGGATGAAAAGAAAGAAGTACGTAAGGACAGAAAGAAATGGCGGTTGATCTATAATGTTGACGGCTATGGCTAGGGTTTTTATAACTAGTATTTTATATTTTGTATTTGTTTTGATGTTTATACGTATTATTATAGGTTGATTTTAAAAATGTAATTGGCTGTGTATGATCCTTGACTTATATGTTGGTATGCGGCTGACCACTCATGCTGTATAAAATGGTTCACTTTGCCAATATCACCCTATTTCAGGGAAGGTCAGCAAGAGTTGCAGGGTGTATTACCATTTGAGACTTGGGTTTTTATGTTATAGGTTCACATGCGGCATGTGCAAGCGCGAACTTATACGTGTGTGCTTGTGAAAATGTAGTTGAAAACAGAGAACAATGTTGGCAGTTTCAGAAAGTTGCTTTAGACACATTTGTCAAACAAAAGCTTCGACACATAAAAGCGCGCTTGGAGTGGCTAGTGATGATGATGATGATGATGATTTGTAGAGCGCCGTTTCGTGACTACTCGCTTCCCCAGTTCTTGTTTATCGTATACGCCAATCTTGTCAAATATGACTTTTTCATGCAGTTGTCTTATGAATCAAATTCTACACAATCTGAGCTTAGAAAAACTATGAAACTCGATATACATATATATTTAAATATTTTTTTAATCAATTTCCTGTTTTCATCAGACACATTGGTCCAGTACACATGCAAACATTTCTCATGTAAAATTAGCTTAATGGTATATACGGTAAACAAGAACTAATGCAACGTACTGTCCCTGCAAGGGCGCTTTCAGGCTTGACGCGGCTGTGAAGAAATGGGTCTTCATTCCCTTCTTGAAGCTCTCTAGTGCCACTAAATAGCGCAACATAAAAATTCAAAATTAGACAAACAAGTACTAAAGAGACGAAGTGGATACCAGTACCCTTAGTACGAGTTGCAAAACTTGAAGAAAGTAAAGTTTACGGAAAATATTAATGAGTGATTTCTCCCAAAATCTCTCGTTTCTGTTTGTTTGAACTTGATTTTCTTCATCACTGTTACTCTTTTGCTAAGACCATTAAGTGTAAGAAACAAAAACGGCAGATTTTTTGAGAAATCACGTTTTAATGTTTTCCGTAAACTTTACTTTACTCAAGTTTTGCAACTCGTACTAAGGGTACTGTTCATTTCTTCTTGACTCCCATTCTATATTTTCTTTTCAGTCCCCTTCTTACGCACTTGGTGTGGTGAACAGACGTAAGGCGACTTCCCGTCTTCCTGAAATAAGCTCTAGCTGACCTTGCGTCGTAAATTTTTTGTAACTTCGCCAAAAATAGGACGCGCCTACCGTATTTTTAGATACATTCATCTATTTTTTTCATGTCCACATCATTCCTGAGCTTTTTTTCTACTTTTCCCCCAATAACATAATTTAAAAAATTTAATTTATATGTGAACCAAAAATGCTTTGCGTTCTAGAGTTGTATAATTATTGTTAAGGATTGTGTTTATGAATGAAACAATATTGTTATGTAAATAGTAGATTAATATAGGTGTATATCGTAGGTAGTGATAGTTATTATAGTATTATGTCACAAGTAGATTAATATACATAGGTGTACATCGTAGGTAGCAATAATTATAGGCCTAAGAAATCTAGAAATTAAATGATCCTTTTGTACTCTTGAAGTTGGTAGAATGTTCGCGAGGTTACTGGCAAAATTAGCTCCTAGAGACTTCTTTCACTACAGTATATAAGGAGCAAAATTGAGTGCACTAGGACAGTATGATAGTTGACTTTGATTGAAGAGTGTGAGCGATGCTGAACCGTGAAAATAAACTTGAGAGTTAAAATTAATATAAATTGTCAAAATAAATTAAGTGCAAATAAAGATCCTGAAAGAAGACCTGTGTTTTAATTAAGAGACTTTCTGAACCCAAAAACCTTACAATATTTACCTAACTCAAACCTATTCATTTCGTATGTTTTTTTTTCAACTGAATCGTTGCTGGCTCTCTATCTTGTACAGCCTCAGTCCATGGTCCACTGACACCTAGGACTTAGCGTCATGTGTAATGTTGTCACTTATTCACTTTTTTGTTGTCACTATCACCTTGTAGTCTCACCACCATCTTCCAGGACTCTCTGTCTTGTGCAGCCACAGTCCATGGTCCACTGACGCCTAGGTCTTCAGCGTCATGTGTAGTATTGTCACTTATTCACTTATTTGGTGTCACTATCACCTTGCAGTCTCACCACCATCCTCTAGGACTCTCTATCTTGTACAGCCTCAGTCCATGGTCCACTGACACCTAGGACTTCAGCGTCATGTGTAATATTGTCACTTATTTACTTTCTTGGTGTCACTATCACCTTGTAGTCTCACCGCCATCTTCCAGGACTCTCTATCTTGTACATCCTCAGTCCATGGTCCACTGACACCTAGGACTTCAGCGTCATGTGTACTGTTGTCACTTGTTTACTTTCTTAGTCTCACCCCTATCTTCTAGCCGCGTTTCCCTGAAACAGAGATGGTATTGGCAAAAGTAAACAAGTAAAATAAAGTACTTCTAGTCAGCCTCAAGTAAAATATTACTTAAACAAACCAAAATAAAGCATAATTTTGTTTATTCTCCTTATATAAGCTATAAACGCAGATAACTTTAAAAAAATACCACAAAAAACAATGACTAACAAATAACTGAATAATTTGATTCTTAAAAGCCTCGGTATGCTACATTTTTTTACTCAGATGCTCACAAACAATAAAAAACTTTAATGTGGGTCAAATCTTACTATAAAATGACGTCATCACGTGGGAATAGGCCCCGATCCATTTTTTGTTAGGCCATCGTAAAATTCGGCATTTTTTGTTAATTTTTTCTTTCAATCTCCTATACTCGACACACGCGGTTCCATGATAGAACGACACAGCGGCAAAACGCCACATGACAGAACGACACATGACAGAACGACACATGACAGAACGACACAGTGACAAAACGACACAATGACATAACATCACATGACAAAACATCACAAGAAAGCCGTTGTGTCATGTGTCGTTTTTTCATGTGCCGTTTATGGTATTGTTATGATTTTACTGGAGTTCTTTTAATTAAATTGCGATTTAAATTTATTTCACTAGATTTTTTTTTCAAAAATCGCTTACGATATATTGTAATAATAATAATAATTAATGTTTATTCCAACTTAGTCATGTGGAGGGTGCAATACATGACCAGCCTAAAAAAACACAGCAATAGAAAAGTACATGGAAGAAAAATACAGAAAATACAAAAATCCAGAAATACACAAAAGCAGAAATATATGAAAAAAAAAACAATATATCTAATAAAACAGATAGAATCGAAAAGAAAGATAATGCACTCTTGTACACTCATTTGCACACAATTGCACACTCTTCAAGCTCTGCTTGCAGTGGTGCTCGCGTTACAATATTCTAAGCGACTCTGTTCCTCTCACAAAATATTTTTTAGGTATGTGATGTTTTTTCATGTAATGATCTTTTTATGTCTTGTGACGTTTTCTCCTTGTGCCGTTTTGTCAAAGGGATGTTTTATAATGTGATATTCAGTCATAGTATTGCTCCATCATGGATCGCTCTGTCATGATCATTTTGTCAATGTGTCGTTCTGTCATGTGCTGTTCTGTCATGTGTAATTCTGTCGTTTTGTCACTGTGCCGTTCTTACATGTCATATACCCGACACACGTTGCCAGACTGGGTCATCGAACCCCACCTTTATAAAGAGCGAAGCACATTTTTTTGGCTTGGCTTTTTCTCCCAAGTTTTTCGAGCTCTTTTTTCACATTCATTACATAACAACTCCGCAGTGTTTTCTTTGTTTTTTCATCTATTTTAGTCATCTTCATATATAACAGTTTTTTGATCCATTTTTTTCTTGAGCTAGGTCACTATTCTGAACCACAAAAACGATATTGTTCATTTTTTTCGAACACTTTTTTTCTCTGCCCGACTAAAAATACTCATTGACTTTTTTCATATTTGTGCCATGAATGAATTCATTGAACGATTTTGTTTTTTACGTGGTCTGAAGTCCAAGTAAACATATTTAAGAGCTTTTATAGTATCTAAGATACTAAAGTTTACAACAAGTACAAGATAAGATACAATTAAAGTTAACGAGAGATACAAGATAAGATAGAGTCCTTTCCAAAATACACTATGTCATTAGGACACACCTTTTTAATGAAAATTTTGGAGACGAATTCTTCAAATTTAATTTTAATTAAAAAAAGCTTTTTTTATACAGCACAGTTTTCTTTTCACATTTTTTGAGTTACATTGCCCAAGCGCTTTCGGACTTAATCTGTCTATATATAAATCATACTAATATTATGATTATTATTGTAGATAGATAAAAAATAATAAGTAGAGTACATAGTAAGATGAGAGACCATGTCTCCAGAATGAGCCATGATAGACTCACTCACACCGTAGCTTATGAGATGACAATTGGTCAACGTCCAGCTGGAAGACCACATAAAAGTCTGTGAAATAGAGGACATAGTAAGATGAGAGACCATGTCTCCAGAATGAGCCATGATAGACTCACTCACACCGTAGCTTATGAGATGACAATTGGTCAACGTCCAGCTGGAAGACCACATAAAAGTCTGTGAAATAGAGGACGTAGGAAGATGAGAGACCATGTCTCCAGAATGAGCCATGATAGACTCACTCACACCGTAGCTTATGAGATGACAATTGGTCAACGTCCAGCTGGAAGACCACATAAAAGTCTGTGAAATAGAGGACATAGTGAGATGAGAGACCATGTCTTTAGAATCATTAAACTTTGTTTTTTAATTGATCAGAAAACAATTAAATATATATTTTATTTACTACTATTGCATACAAATTGAAGTTTTATGACTTTTCAACACGACGCTGTTTATAATGTATGTGTAGTATTTGTTTTATTCGCCATTTAGTAAGATTTACGACAAATATAATTTTGTATATTTTGTCTATGAATTGAGTGGCTTTTTTTCCTGTAAAGTTTCGTCCCAAGTCTATAAAGATTGCACATTGAATGTTTTTTTTTCGCATTATAATCCTCTAACATAAATTACTTTTTTGGCGAAATTCGCACGCTGATTTTTTTTCACTTCATAGTTAATTTGTAAATCAACAGGAACATTAAAATAAATTAATACTTCAATTAATTATTTGGTATGTATATTTAATTAAATCTTAAATCAGCGTTATAACCAAGCGATCAACAAGGATAACTTTTACTAGCGTGTTTGAAATTAAAACAACGGTGTTTTCAGTCCCGTCGGATCTCTTGGCTATAACTTTTTCCCTGAATTATCAGATCGTCAATTTTGCCAATGCCACCCCGGTTTCAGGGAAAGGCGGTAGGAGCTGCAAGGTTTATGTTCATGTGAGGTTTTGTTTATTCGTTGCACGCATGCAGAATGTGTAGGCGCGAACCTACATGTCGCTCCCCCATTTCGTGTTTGCCGTATAGACTAATTCTGTCAAATATGACTTTTTAATGCAGTTGTCTTAAGAATCAAATTCTACACAATCTGAGCTAAGAAAAAACGTAAAACTCAATAATGTGAGAGTTGTTTTAAATGTTTTTTAAATCAATTTCCTGTTTTCATAAGACACATTGGTCCAGTACACATGAAAACATTGCTCATGTAAAATTAGCTTCATTAAGCTGACTTTACATGAGCAAGTTTTAATAGACCATTGTCTATACGGCAAACAAGAACTAAGGCAGCAATGTGCCTGTCTGTGGGCATGCATTTAATATGAGCCTTAAATGTTAACATACATCTTTGTAGCTTAGATTATAGATTACAGTGATGACGATGATGGTCATTGTACAATGCATATTCATATCTAGGCGTAATAATTGTAGTATTGCATGTAAAACCACGCACCCAACATAAAACTTCGTGTATGTCATTTGTCAATGTAGAACTAATGCTAAGCCCGGGCTGATCTGCTATCAAAATATTGCCTGCCTACTATTGGATGCGTTTAAATTGTACCTAGACCGGTTTTGGCCGTTAAGAACGCGGGTAAAATTAAACCGATCGCAACGCTTTTTTATTGGACGCTACTGAGGCGACGGTGCACCTAAAAAATATAGTATCTGTGATAATAATTAAGTGTAAGTTTATCATAAATCTAATATACAAAATTCAACGAATGTATGTATTTTTGTCCTGTGTGGACTCCTAAACTCTTGAACCGATTATAATGAAATTTACATGAGGTATTGTTTGCATGCCAACTTAGTATTCTATATAAAAAAAAAAATGGAACGATAATGAAAATGAGAGCAAAAATATGCTTAAACTATTTTCACCTTATGACACGGAAATTTTTAGACGAAAAGAAGTATGAAAAGAAACAACACAGTGGAGATGCATCTGCGGAGATAATGTCTACCCCTAACGGAATGGTGGGATGATACAACAACAGAAACCAGCCGAGCCACCACCAGGGGTGGCATGGTACAGTACTCTTAGTAGTACGAGTTGCAAAACTTGAGTAATGTAAAGTTTACGGCAATTATTAAAGAGTGATTTCCCCCAAAATCTGCCGTTTCTGTTTTTCTAAGACCAAGTGTAACAAACAAAAACGGCAGATTTTGGGAAATTTAACTCATTAATATTTTCCGTAAACTTTACTTTTCTCAATTTTTACAACTCGTACTAAGGGTAGCTTAAAATAAAAATACAGTTTTTCGCTAAAATAAATTAATAAATACCGGACCACATCAACGCCTTGTTTAACGCAAAAGTGTGAGGTTATTGAAATTGTTACAAACTCTGTAATACACTTGACACGAATAGCATTAACAAAAATTGTGATGTCACCCGGTAGGGTTCTAATCTAATCTAATCTAATCTAATCTAATCTAATCTAAGCTGCAAAGATATATATCATTTAAGATTTATACTAAATGCATTCCAACAAAAGAAGTATGTAAGGATAGAAAGAAATGGCGGTTGATCTGTGATGTTGGCGGCTGAGGTTTGTTAAAGTAAAATTGGTTTTATGATTTAGTTTTTATGTCCATGTATATATTGTGATTTATTGTTTTTAAAAAATGTAATTTGTCATGTATGTTCCTTGACTTATAGGTTGTTATGCGGCTGACCACCCATAATGTAAAAATTGGTTCACTTTGCCAATGTCACCTCTGTTTCAGGGAAGGACGGCAAGAGTTGCAAGGCTTATGTTCATTTGAGATTGGGTTTTTATATTGTAGGTCCACATGCGGCATGTGTTAGCGCGAAATTATACATATCTGCTTGTGGGAATGCATTTAATATAAAACTTAAATGATATATATCTTTGCAGCTTAGATTAGATTAGATTAGATTAGACATTCCCACAAGCAGATATGTATAATTTCGCGCTAACACATGCCGCATGTGGACCTACAATATAAAAACCCAATCTCAAATGAACATAAGCCTTGCAACTCTTGCCGTCCTTCCCTGAAACAGGGGTGACATTGGCAAAGTGAACCAATTTTTATATTATGGGGGGTCAGCCGCATAACAACCTATAAGTCAAGGAACATACATGACAAATTACATTTTTTTAAATCAAAGAATAAAAATAACAATATATACATGGACATAAAAAACTAAATCATAAAACCAATTTCACTTTAACAAACCCTAGCCGCCAACATCACAGATCAACCGCCATTTCTTTCTATCCTTGCATACTTCTTTCATTTCCTCCAGAGTCATAACCTTCTTCATACAAGCTCTTCTTTTATTATGACTCTGGATATTCCATTCATTCGCAATTTCGGATATTTGGTCCATCCATACCTTTCTCGGTCTTCCTCTACCACGACATCCATCTATTCTACCAACATATACTTTCTTCGTCAGTCTTTCCTCATTTGCTAGGAAGAAAGTAACTTATATTTTGATATTAGGAAGTTTTGACCCTAGTGGCCCTATTATATCTGCCAGTCGAAAAAATATAATTTTGAACGTTTTCTGGAAGGAAAGGGTCTCAGGTTGGCTTTCTTCAATTTGAGTGTATATTGTCAAAAAGGGGTGGCCAGAATCTCCACAGATGCATCTCCATAGTTTTCTATCCTTTAATTCTTCTATCATCTCCATTCATCACTCTCTTCATGCACGCTCTTCTCTGATTTAATTACTCATAGTGGTTATAATAAAGCTAATAAGTATTGTGGAACTTTATCCTCGAAGGGTTCGCATAAGGAACCTATTTATTCTAACAAGTGTAGGGGACCGGCCTTACTCCAACCACTTCATTTGAAGGTATGTTATCATTTCTTGGGAAGACTGAATAAACCTTCCCGGTATTTTATTTCGGATATGAAGTATAAAACACCGTAACGAATGAAAACAACGGAAATGAAAAAAAAAAAAAAAGTTACAGGAAATGATTGTGAGCTCGGGTTCGAATCCCACCGAGGAGGGTGTCAGAAATGATTTCCTATTTCGGTGTTTATTTCAAACCCCATAATAAAATACCGGCAATGTTTACTCAGCCTTCCCAAGAAATGAGTACCAGGACCCTCGGGAGCTGGGAAACCCCCACTTCAACTGAAGTGGTTGGCGTAAGGCCGGCCCCCTTACCTGTAAAAATAAATAGGTTCAACTCGCCACATGCGACCCCTTGGGGGATAACGCGGCAAGAAGTTACACTATATGTGTAGCTTAGTTGCGATTGCGATTGCGATTGAGAGAGTTTTTTTGAGAATAAAAATAAATGAGATACGATATTGTTGAATGGTAGCGTCCGAACTGCATACATACGTACGAAGGTAAAATAAACGATTTGCTCACGACTCTAGTTTAATTACGAAATTGAGATCACTTTTTTTTTAGATTTACAGTTGAACACAACAAAAAAAACATAACCATTTTTTGTTACCCTTTTTTTCGACAATTTCCAAAAATTAAAAAAAAACACACTTGTAACCTAGAAATTTCAAGGTCATATATTTCGGGCACTCGGCTTGTAAATTAGTCTCGAGTGGGTGTGGTTGAGAAAATTGTTAATTTTTCTTCTTCGGTAATTTGTATTTAAAAATTTACAAGAGCCATAAAGGAGGCTCATGGTGTTGCCATGTCATTTTTATGGCAGCGTGAGTAATACAGGAATTTGATGCCATAAATTGTTACCATAAATGTAATTGAATGCGATTGAAAAAATGTATGAAAAATGCAGACCGGTCCGTAGTTCAGTGGTAACACTTCGGACTCTGAATGGAAGGTTGTGGGTTCGAATCCCGGCGGAGCACAAAAAAAATTACCATTTATATTTTCAAATTTGCTCTTCGCTGGGTTGAAAAATTCATAAACCTTTACCAATGACCGGCCATCAAAGGTCCATCCAGCCTTACAGCAACTGGGTCTTGCTTAAAAATTGGCGCTTTGTAGCGACAACGACCAAGCTCGTAAAAACGTCGATAGTTCAATTGAATGCTTGCATTCCATGCCCAGAGCAAGGGTTCGATCTCAAGGTTTACTTAGCCTTCACAAGAAATGAGAACCAGCACTCCCGGGAGCTGGGAAACCCTCACTTCAACTGAAAGTGGTTGGTGTGAGGCCGGCCCCCTTGCCAGTAAAAATAAATTGGTCCCGAATCGCCACATGCGACCCCTTTGGGGATAACGCATGCAAAAAGTTACACTATATGTGTAGCTTAGTTGCGTTAGTTGCGTTGCGTGTGAATTATTTTATTTTCCTGCACCAATTATTCCTTGATTTATAGGTTGGTATGAGGCTGACCCCCCTTACTGTAAACAATGGTTCACTTTGCCAATGTCACCCCTGTTTCAGGGAAGGTCAGCAAAAGTTGTGGGGCTTATGTTCATTTGAGGTTTGGATTTTATTTGTAAGTACGCATTCAGCATTTGTAAGCGCGAACTACACGTGTTGGGTTGTGGGCATACATCTGAGAGCTTTAAATGAATATATCCTTGCAACTTAGATTATAGATTGTAGATTGTACGGAAGTTAAACATGGACTGCCAATCGTAGCAATAGTTTTTTGGTTGTCATCATCGTGTGACCGGTCCGTAGTCTAGTGGTAACGCTTCGCACTTGTAAATGGAAGGTCGTGGGTTCGGCTCCCGGTGAAGCACAAACAATATACCATGTAGCATTTATATTTTCAAATATGCTCTTGGTTGGGTTGGAAAATTCTTATACCTTTACCAAAGACCGGTCACCAAAGATCCTACTAGCCTGAAAGAGTTTTTTTTGTGCGCCATCGGCAATCAAACCCACAACCTTTTGATTACAAGTCCGTAGAATAACCACTAGACTTCAGACCGGCCTAAAACTGGTCATGGTAGAGTTCATGTAATCTCGCAACTAAGCTACACATATAGTGTAACTTCTTGCAGCGTTTTTCCCGAAGAGTTTCGCATGTGGTGAGTGGAACCTATTCATATTTATAGGTAAAGAGGCTAGCCTTACTGTAACTCTGTCGCCATTCTGCTAGGAGTGGCCATAGCCTCTGCAAAGCGGCCTCCATTTCTGCCTATCCATCACATTTTTCGTGCATTTTCACATTTTACGCTGATTTTGGATATTACATTCTTTCACAATCTCCTCAATCTAATCACTCCATACTTTCTCGGTAATCCCTCACCTCTTCTTCCTTTCACCCTTCTTCTGTATATATACTTTGTCAGTCTATCACCATTCATTCTTTCCACATGCCCAAACCTATCCTACGCCAACCAATTCAGTTAAATAGCTCTGAGGGGTCTGGTAGGTACTCATTTCTTGTGAAGGCTGAATAAACCTTGTCGTTATTTTGTTTTGGGGGTTGAAATAATACATCAAAACGGGAAATCATTTCTGACACCCTCGATGGGATTCGGACCCGAGCTCTCGGCATGGAATGCAAGCACTCTACCAACTGAGTAAAATCAATTAAAAGATGACACAAAATCACGCACAATTAGTTTTCTGTTCCATATAGATAACACTTGTATCAAATGATTAATCAAATGGTCCAGAATGGGTCCATCGCATCGCACTACGATGCCATCCACAGATTCCGCTGCATTTGCATATCATAACTGTTGTGACTTCCTATTGGGATGGCATTTCTGATAGCTGGTTTCCAATTGATGCGTCTCTGCCGTAGATCCAAACATGCGATATGTCAAATGAAGAGTTGACCCATCGACAGATTGACAGAACAGATATGTGGCGGTCGTCTGGAGATAGACATGTTTGGAGGCGCTTGGAGCCCAGGGCTGGATGTCTCATCACCACGGTAATTCTTACCTACCGAATATGGTTTTTTTTTTTTTTAAGAAATCCTGCGCGGGAGACTGCCTAGATTCTAGACACTCTAGAGGTCTATGACACTTGTTGTAGTGCCGCAGAGGTGCACGAGCTTGGTCTTCGCTACAAAGCGCCAATACTCAAGCAAGACCCAGATGCTGTAAGTCACCTTTAGTGACCGGTCTTTGGTAAAAAACGCAACTAAGCTACACATATAGTGTAACTTCTTGCCGCGTTATCCCCGAAGGGGTCGCATGTGGCGAGTTGAACCTATTTATTTTTACAGGTAAGGGGGCCGGCCTTACGCCAACCACTTCAGTTGAAGTGGAGGTTTCCCAGCTCCCGAGAGTGCTGGTACTCATTTCTTGTGAAGGCTGAGTAAACCTTGCCGGTATTTTATTTTAGGGTTTGAAATAAACACCGAAACGGGAAATCATTTCTGACACCCTCGGTGGGATTCGAACCCGAGCTTTCGGCATGGAATGCAAGCACTCTACCACCTGAGCTATCGACCGGACAAGGTTGGATGATTTTTTTCCACCCAGCGAAGAGCATATTTTGGAAATATAAATGGTATATTTTTGTGCTCCGCCGGGATCCGAATCCGGTAATATTTGTTTGAAGGCTAATCAGCTGCTCATCTGCGGCCATCTTGGATTGACAGGTCTTCATACAATGATTTCCGATATTCGGTAGGTAAGAATTACCGTGGTGGTGAGACTTCCAGCCCAGGGAAAAAATGTATTTGATTTGTATAGAATCAAGGGCAGCAACTAAGCCACACATATAGTCTAACTTCTGGCCGAATTATCCCCAAAGGTGGTCACATGTGTCCATTCCAGACCTGTTTACTATTACAGGAAAGAAGGATGGCCTTACACCAACTACTTCAGTTGTGTTTCAGTGGTCAATGCTTGCATTCCATGCCAAGAGCTTGAGTTCGAATCCCACCAAGAGTGTCAGAAAAAGTTGTTTCCTATTTCGGTGTTAATTTCAAACCCGAAATAAAATATCGGCAAGGTTTGTACGCGGCCTTCACAAAGAATGAGTAGGTACCCACAGAAGTTGGGAAACCCCCACTTCAACTGAAGTGGATGGCGTAAGGCTGCCCCCCCTTACCTGTATCAATAAAAAGGTTCCACTCGCCACATGCGACTCCTTTGGGGATAACGCGGTAAGAATTTACACTAAATGTGTAGCTTAGTTGCGTTTTGCGAAGATTAATTACACTTCCCGGATACTAGACGCACCGCTGTGGGAGAACTCACATTATTCTCTACGTTTTGCAAGCATCGTAGCCAACGTCATCAGGAGGCGCCATGTCTTCACCACCGTTGATGATAACCTGTACCCTTAGTAAGAGTTGCAAAACTTGAGAAAAGTAAAGTTTACGGAAAATATTAAAGAGTGATTTCTCCCAAAATCTGCCGTTTTTGTTTCTTACATTTTATGGTCTTAGCAAAAGAGTTACAGTGAAGAAGAAAATGAAGTTCAAACAAACAAAAACGGCAGATTTTGGGGGAAATCACTCTTTAATAATTGCCGTAAACTTTACATAACTCAAGTTTTGTAACTCGTAGGTACTAAGGATACTGTTCACTTTTAAAGTTAATTTTCTAAACTGGCGCCTAGGGTGTTTCTTATATTTCAAACACCTGAAAACGTCATCGTTCTTTTTAGAAGGAAAAAGAGCGGATTAACGTGTGCCGATTGGACGACAAACGAACAACAAAAAAATTTACAAAAAAAAGCTACACCAGCGGACGCTGTGCGCTCGGGTATGTATAATCCGTCACACATCGGCGTTCTAATGAAAATAATCTGAAATTAATTTGTTAATGTGTAGTTGGGAATACGTGCCGATCGTTTGGGGAGATTAGATGAGATGTCCGGCATAGATGGCGTTGCCTACGAACTGGAGGAAAACCTGCAATCGCCTAGTGAAGACATGTGTGGGGTGTGCCGTATCAGGCAACTTGGAGGCAACCATAACGACGGTTAAAAAATAATAATACGGCATAAGCGACAAAAACATAAAAGCATATGTGACGTTTTGGTGTTTTACTCTCAGTCCTGTATATATTTGTTAAGTAAATAAAAAACTAAATTGTTGAGGAGAGCAGTTTAAAGTTTGAGATTGCAGAAAAATGGCAAAACTTTTTTATTTTTTATCATATCGTTAAAATCAAAACAGCTCTAAAATTTAAAAAAATAAAGGCATTTATTGGCATTCCTATTAATGTGGCTTTACGATGCTTAACGATTTTTTTTACGTCACAAGCACCTCTAGGACAAAAAGTCCAAAATTTTGTCGGTTATGGTATGGTATGGGAGTGAGCGCATTAGAAAGGGCGGAAAATTTTAAGTAGGATTGCATTCATAACTCATTTTCGACCAAAACGTAGCTTATGACCGTCCTTTCCTTTTAACCTTCGATATTAGGAACTAAAATTTTTGAGTACAGTGGTACCTCAAAATACGTGTTTCCCAACATAAGAGTTATCTGAGATACGACCACTCGAGCGAGCGAAGCTATCTTTTGAAATACGAGCGAAATTTGAGATATAAAGGCCAGCTGCGACGAACACCCCGAAAAAGTTGCAACTGGTCGTGAATCGGAGCTTTTTAATGACACTTGCCTAGCTCATTTCCGTAGCATTCTGAAAGGGAGGAAGAAACCTACTTGGATCTTTTTTTGAATACGGCGAAAAAGTTAAAGACCAGTGACGAGAAAAGCAGTGACTAAAATTAATTAGGCATTTAAGTTGTGTGGAAGATACATTTAAGGTACCAAAATACAAATACAAATACATTTTTTTAAATATGTGTGTATGTACCCTTTATTACAACTAGCTTTTTTTAGCTTGACATTTTATTCTATTATGTTGTTATATAATATTTGTCATTTATAAATACATTTTTATTATACAAAAACACGCAACAAAAACAATTGGGGGTAGAATTTTTTGGGCTGGAACGGATTAATGGCATTTCAATTAATTTCAATAGGGAAGCTTGCTTTGAGATACGAGTAAGGTAACGAAACGAATTAAACTCGTATATGTATTAAGTTATCACTGTATATGGTTGAATTTGAAACTTACAGTTTATTTTGAAAACTGTAAGTGCTTCATTGCGGATCTATAATAATCTCTAATCTTTGTTCCAAAAACAAATTAACATCTAAAATTCATATTATTGAATGCATGCTTACAAACAGTCACGTGCAAGTTCACGCTTAAAATGCTGCATGTGTACTTGCGATTCAAAAACCAAAACTCAAATGCACATAAGCCCTGCAACTGAGTTGACATGTGCAAAGTCAACATTTTTTTCATCTAGTCAGCCTCATACTAACCTTTAAGTCAAGGAAAAGATCAACCGCCTTTTTTCTATGCTTGCAAGAAAAACAAAATTTGTCTTTGTAATTATACAAAATTATGAAAACACCAGTATTTCGTGAGTATTTTGTAAAAAATGAAAAGGATAATATTTTCAAATGTATCTGACATATTGCAAACGCGTCACTTCCAAGTATCTTTACAGATGCCTAGTGTGTGCATCCCTCAGTTGGATAATGTAATATTAATTTCGCCTAATCTCATGGGATCGCGATGGACCAGTCGGTTAAAATCTTTGATTCTTAGCCCAAGGGTGCGGGTTCGATCATCAGCGTTCTGTGTTGGTGCAAGAGTTCAATTCCCTACTTTTATTTTATGACTTTTATCTGTAGACTAATCTCGATTTGAATTCAGAAGTATGCAAAGTACGTACTTAAAATTTTATTGGAAAAATATTAATGATGCTGTTTCACACAGATTACGTTTCTCATAGATGAATGTGAAAGAGACAGATATTATTTTGAAGGAAAATAAAGATTAGTCTCTTTGGACCTTTTATCTATAATAATCTTTTATCGGAAGTTATAAAGAGAGGATTTTTCTCTAATTTTAGAACAAAAAACCTAGTTTACCGCCTTTGGTTCTATTCCCCACCCAACTAAGCTACACACAACCTCTAACTTCTTAACATAATATGGTGTAACCTATAATTTTTTCCTGTCGGAATCGCATGTGGCGAGTGGACCCTTTTTATTTTCACAGGTGATGGGACCGGTTTCACGCTTAGAACTTTAGTTGAAGTGGGGGTGTCCCAGCTCCCGATGGGAATGAAGCTCATTTCTTGTGAAGGTTCAGTAAACCTTTCCGGTATTTTATTTTGGGTTTCAAATAAACACAGAAACGGGAAATCACTTCTGACACCCTCGAATCGGTGGGATTCGAACCCGAGTTCTCGGCATGGAATGCAAGCACTCTACCAAGTGTGCTATCGACCGGACAATACGACACACATATTAAAATGTAAGACATAACTGTAGAGATTGAAAACAATTGCTAATTATTAAATAAATGTGCAATTAAAAAATATTAAAACTGCATTAAAAAATTAACCATTCCATTCAAATTAGACAATTTAAAATATTTCAATTTAACATCAAATTCATCTAGGTACCTTCTATCCATAGAAAAGGTACCTATTATGGGAAATAAAACGTTTTCTGGCGTGCCAACATTAAAAGTCGGTAAATTGTTATTAATTACCTATTTGAAAGGTTGGGGAATGGGTGACCTATGACCGGTTTGACCGTTTTATGATGAGCATGAATATCTTAAACGAAAATCGGTCCGTTACTTTTATTTTAAGTGATCTAATGCACAATATTAAATATAATTTTCATTTATACACACGTTCAAATCAATTACAAAATTTCTTGGAACTACTTTCGTATATGTCTTGTGCAACCTCAGTCCACTGACACCTAGGATTTCAGCGTCATGTGTAATGTTGTCACTTATTTACTTTCTTGGTGTCACTATCACCTTGTAGTCTCACCACCATGCTCCAGGACTCTCTGTCTTGTGCAGCCTCAGTCCATGGTCCACTGACACCTAGGACTTCAACGTCATGTGTAATGTTGTCACTTATTTAGTTTCTTGGTGTCACTATCACCTTGCAGTCTCACCACCATCCTCCAGGACTCTCTTACAGTATGAGTCTGACCCCCCAAGTTGCAAAATATTGCTTCGCTCTTTCCAATGTCATCCCGGTTTCAGGGAAGATGGCAGAAGCGCTATTCAGCTAAATCCCTTACACTTTGGTTATCAATTAAAGTTGGAGCTTGTAGAGCGAAAGAAATCCGAAAATAAAAAATCACAGTAGGTATAACTTATTTTTGGACACGAATCGCTATCTCGTCGCCTTAAAAGGTCGTAAGGAATTTAGCAGAATAGCGCTTCGGGAATTGAAAGGATTTTGTTTATTTTGTAAGTACGCATTTTTGTATAGATTTCTTTGTAAGGTTTTGTTCTTTTTTATATTTAAATGTAATTTATTATTCATATTCCTTGACTTATAGGTTGGTATGAGGCTGACCACCCATACTGTAAAAAATGGTTCACTTTGCCAATGTCACCCCTGTTTCAGGGAAGGTCGGCAAAAGTTGTGGGGCTTATGTTCATTTGAGGTTTGGATTTTATTTGTAAGTACACATTCAGCATTTGTAAGCGCGAACTACACTTGTTGGTTTGTGGGCATACATCTGAGAGCTTTAAATGAATATATCCTTGCAACTTAGATTATAGATTATAGATAGATTATAGCATACAGAATGCGTAAACGTGAACTTCAACATGTCTGCTTGTGGGCGTGCATTAAGCATGAGCCTCTTAAAAACGCAACGCAACGCAAAACGCAAAACTTAGCTACACATGTAGTGTAACTTCTTGCCGCGTTATCCCCGAAGGGGTCGCATGTGGCGAGTTGAACCTATTTATTTTTACAGGTAAGGGGGCCGGCCTTACACCAACCACTTCAGTTGAAGTGGGGGCTTCCCAGCTCCCGGGGGGCTGGTACTCATGTATTGTGCAGGCTGAGTAAACCTTGCCGGTATTGTATTTTGGGGTTTGAAATAAACACAGAAACGGGAAATCATTTCTAACACCCTCGGTGGGATTCGAACCCAACCTCTCGGCATTAAATGCAAGCACTCTACCAACTGCGCTATCGACCGGACTAATCTCTTATGTAGATTATAGATAGATTATATAGACAACTTAAATACTACATTCCATCAGAGCTGGTCGTGATTCTGCAACTTAGATAATTGATAGTAATGATACATTTATTTGCATACTACTTTCAAGCTTCCGTGTGGACCAAGTGTTTTGATATTTTTTGCACTACGATCATAAAAGCGGTCGCAAAAAATTACTAAAATTGCTAATGTACACAATTACATGTATTTGCATGTGAATTGCCGACTTTTCAATGAGGTCGGAACATTTTTGAATTTGAAACTTTTTTCTCGGCGAGCCAACTTCAGGCTTGTATGGGACTGCCGTCCTCAATAATATTGGGATTCAAAACTTCTTCTTGCAGCGTTATCACGAAAAGGGTTTCGCATGCGGCGAGTGGAACCTAGTTATATTTACAGGCAAAGGGGCCGGCCTTAAGCCAACCACTTCAGTTGAACCAATCGTTTTAGCATTGTGGTCTGAATTTAATATGATAACTAATATTAAAAGAAGAAGAAGACGACTCTGACGTCTAAAATAATTTTGTCTAACAACTAAAAAGATAAAAGAGGAAGAAGACTTGTCTGACGTCTTATGTCATTTTTTTAATTGTTAAATTCTCTTGTGCTTTGACCGTCCACCTGTCAACATGTGTTTGCGGCAGTGAGCCAAATAAATGGCGTGTTGAAAAAACATCGAGTTTGATTTTTGCGAGTTGTAGTCCTCTCCAGTTTTGCCCAGGATTCCTCTCTCCCCTACCATCCTTTCTTATTCCTACATCCGAACCATTTTTAGATCACATTACAGGAACTTGACTTCTTTTTAAAGAGAAAAGAGTTATACCTAATCATAATTTATTCTAATTTTAAATTTCTTTTTTTTCAGGTTAGTGAAACTACTAGTACCTAGATATACATGACTTGAAGAAGAATTCATTCACGGTCCAGAAAACTGCAAGGAAGGTATGTTTAAATATTTCCTTTATAGTACTAGACTGAGAAAATAATGTATCTTATCTTATCTAAGTTGCAAGAATATATTAATTTGAAGCTCTCAAATGTATGCACAAAAACAAACAAGTGTAGTTCGCGCTTACAAATACTGTATGGATGGACCAAATTTCCGAAATTGCGAATGAATGGTATATCCAGAGTCATAATAAAAGGAGAGCCTGTATGAAGAAGGTTATGACTCCGGAGGAAATGAAAGAAGTGTGTAAGGACAGAAAGAAATGGCGGTTGATCTGTGATGTTGGCGGCTAGGGTTTTTAAATAAGAATTAGTTTTCTATTAGTTTTTGATATTATAATTTGTTGATTTTAAAAATGTAATTTATTGTGTATGTTCCTTGACTTATAGGTTGGTATGCGGCTGACCACACATGCTGTAGAAAATGGTTCACTTTGCCAATGTCACCCCTGTTTTCAGGGAAGGTCGGCAAGAGCTGCAGGGTGTATGTCCATTTGAGATTTGGTTTTTATGTTGTGGGTTCACATGAGGCATGTGCAAGCGCAAACTTTTACGTGTCTGGTTGTGGGAATGCATGTAATGTGAATCTCCAATGTAACATATCTTTGCAACTTAGATTAGATTAGATTTAGATTAGATGTATTTTCTTGGTTTCTTTGTCATTGTGATGATCTGTCACATGTCGTTTCGCCACTGTGCCGTTCTTACCTATCACCATTTTTTATTTCACTCGCGAGCTTGGGCCTCACATCTCTACATTGCAATTATCGTTAGTGGATCTGGGAAACACAGTCATTCAGAGTGTGCCAGTGTGGCGACTAAATTCTGTGCTACAAACCAAATTATTGGGTATTAGACAGTCAAAATACTGGCATGGTGTGAACCAAACAGGGATAAATCCATATAAAACTATGACTGCAACATCCTGAGCTTACTTAGTCAGCCACTTCTTGTCCACTGCTGGACATAGGCCTCCCCCATATCTTTCCAGGCATCTCTGTCCTGGGCTCTTTGCATCCAGTCACCAGCAACTCTTTTAATATCATCTGACCATCGTGTAAGAGGCTCTCCTCTAGTTCTTTTGTCTTCACGAGGTCTCCATTCTACCACTCTTTTCGTTCATCTTTGTTCGCTCAATCTGGATACATGCCCTGCCCACGACCACTTCTACTTTGCCAATCTTTTGACTATAATGTCAGTAACTCTCGATCTTCTAGGTATTTCGGTATTTCGTATCCGATCTGACAGTCTTATGTGCCGCATAGCTCTTTCGTGCTTTCGTTGTGCTACACGGAGTTTCCTGATAGTCAATTTGGTGAGAGTTAGTGTCTCTGCTCCGATAGTCATAACTGGCAGGACACATCACACATCCTGAACTAAGTAAATGATTTTTATTTCCTGAATATTTTTTTGATAAACTTGTGAAGACGAATGCTATCCATCACCCGTTATGTGGCAAGAAATAGACATGACATCTGTACTGTATCTTCCGCCGTTCCACTAGGGGTGGTCAGTACCTCTGCAGATGCGTCTCCACTTTTTTCTGCTCTTGCATATCTCTATCTACGTTTGGATGGCTTGACTGTGGCCAATTTATGCACACGCCGTATTCTTCAGTTCTTCGGGCACGTTGTCCGTGGCAATGAGGATAGCCTGGAATAACTGTATATGATTGGTAGCTTGGAGGGAAGGGAGGAAGAGGACTATCCCCCACACGATGGACCGATCAAGTTAATACAGCAGAAGTCACCTTGGCGGTTGGAGCGCTGCGGGCAGCGCAGTCAAGAGAGAACTGGAGAAGAGTAGTTGCTTCCAGACGAGTCACAATCCTCAGCAATGAGAACCAAGATTGAGAAGAGTATATCTCGTTCATAATTATAATAATAATGTTCCACACTTTTATAGCGCCATTTCGTAACTAACGTCACTTCAAAGGCGCTTTGTAGGATTGTCCAAACAAAAATGTTTTCAATTGCTTTTTAAACCGTCCTCACTGTGTTGTTCCCTGAGGGTCACTGGGAGTGCATTCCAAGCCATCGGAGCTGCGACACAAAAAGCTCGGTCACCGAACACCGCCCTTGTGGCTCTGCCTGGGACCTGGAGCAGACTCGCGTTTAGCGTCAAAATTCATCTCTTCAACATTCATCACTTTCTCCTACACATACACAAATCGTTGAACTAAATAGATAAATATACATCTTATTCATTCGTTATCTCAACAATATGACCAACCCACACTTCCTCACTCTTCCCTTGCAATTTTCTCGGTTCGGGATACATCTGTCTTTGAGACTGCACCATCAGTTGTGCATAGTAATTTGTGGTACAAGATGCATACATAGACAACCACGGTACTACATGCAGATAGTTATAGTTGGTATATAGACGGTATTAGAGATTGTAGATAGACGGTATTAGAGATTGTAGATATACTGTATTAGATATAGGTTGTATTGCAGGTTAGATGAGATAAGTGAGGCCCTTGACAGTAGATATTTGTTACTTTTAATGGTAATTGGCAGCCCTGGGCTTCCACAATACATGCGGTAACCATCAACTATTTTTTTAGCTCATCTATTGTTTTAAGTTATTTTTAAATAGATTTGTAAAGAGGAAGGCAATTTAACAACCTACTTGAACTAGCTAGAAACCGGTATGAACATTATCAATATTAATTAATAATTACCCAATGGCTTCTGTTGAACCAGGGTCAAAGTTTCTGTCGATAGGACACGGCGCAGGCGGGGTTCGAAATTGCGATTGATTCAATAACACAAATTCGTGAGCCAACATATCCCCTGACTTAAAGGCTGGTATGAAGCTGACCACCCATACTGTCAAAGAATGGTTCACTTTGCCAATGACACCCCTGCTTTAGTCAAGGTTGATAAAGTTGCAGAGTTCTTATATTTGTTAGGGTTTGGTCCATTGTATTAATTTTAAAAAAACACAGTTTTAATTCAGCACATTTTTTTTTATGCTCGAATACTTTCGCCTTAAAAGTCATCATCAGGAGCAGTGACTCAACTTGTACAAAAGTCAGTGTCAAACTGTTTTGTCATGTTTAATCAGGTTTGACACTGACTTTTGTTACAATAGTCACTGCTCCTGATGATGCCTTTTAAGGCGAAAATACTCGAGCATAAAAAATAGTAATAAAAAAAAAAGTAAATAAAACTGTTTTTTAATTTTAATTTGTACCTTTGTACACATGCAGCCTATGTACTTAGCGCGAACTTACACGTGTCTGTCTGTTTGTGGGCGTGCATTTAATGTAAATCTAAAATGTTGACATATGTTTACAACTTAGATTAAAGAATATAGTTTACAGCTAGGCAGGCGCGAGCATAGGGTATAGGCCAATACATTTCAAAATAAATATTTTCTCCCATTCCTTTAAAATAACTCATTTAAAATTGACTGAAGTGCTAACGGTGGCTCCAATCGATCTTCTACTTTTAATTTTAAATATGAATATCAAGCTTAAATGGTTTTTTACCAAATATTGTCTACCTATTAAACGCATGTGCCTGTATTGGATGCACGCCCCTGCAGCCAGGTACTTATTAAAGAAAACTATCAAGATCACCTATGTATATTGTTTTTCTAAAGACATGGTCACCGCAATCGAACCAGTTACCTTTTGGCTAATTTTTGTCTAAAGTGGTAAAATCACATGCTTAGGCGCTGCACCTCTGCCAACCTCTATTATTAGCGCTACACTTTTGAAATATGTGCGGACTCGTTTTAACAACAGTGTCGCAACCTTGGACGTCTAACCCACAGCCATAAATATCGGTTCACATCTTCATTCCGTCCAACAAATCACCAGTGCTTGTTTAACGTATCTACCAATTGATTCAAATACGACCATTCAATGGAATTGCCTTAAGAATCACATTCTACACAATCTGAGCTGAGAGAAAGGGGCTGTCCATATATGACGTCATTCGCATTAAGGGGGGGGGGGGTGAGTCTGGTCTGCGGATGATGGCAAATGATGTACGAGTACCAAAAGTGACGTCATAATTCATAATTCATAAGTCATAAGGTCTTTATTGTTTTTTATCAATATGTACAAAGTATTACAATAAAAATAAATTTTAAAAATCTAATTACAATAAATACTCCCCAAAGTAAGCATAGCTTGTGTTTTGGGGAGGATTCCAACTTATCTTAACTTAAAATTAATCACTTAATAGATAAAAATCATAAAAAACAAAAATAATATATACATTTAGTCATTTACTCAGCAAAAACAGAAAGACAAAAAATAAAATAAAATAACATAAAGAGGTAACATGTTTAAATAGAAAATACAGAAATAGGAATTATACATATATACACACATGTAGATATATGAAAAAAATAACAAAAATAATAATGATAAGAATAATATACAAAAAACCAATCAAATATAAACACTCAACTATTTACACCTCTTTCAAATATTTGCTGATCATGTACTTAATGGCCCTAGGATCTGCGTGCTTATCATGCTTATACCTGGAAAAAAGTGCATTGTACCACCTTACACCCAAATAATCGTAGTGATGTTGGCCGGTTGCTGTATTCTTTCTAGGAACTTTGATTAGAAGCGACTCTCTACGCGATCTACCACTCGGGATTACAATATCCCCCGGATTATATCCGTGGATAAAGTAATCCTTATGAACTTGGTAGAGAGCCGCTCTCTTATACAATTGGTCAATTGTTAGCACCGGAAAGTCATGATATAATTGCAATGTGGAATAGTCGAAAGGCTTCTTTAACATTATTTTGATAACCATTCTCTGCACCACCCTAAGAGGCTCGAGTGTTGTTTTAAATGTGCCGCCCCATCCGACCATTCCATACTGCATCAATGACTGTCCAAGCGCAAAATAGGTAGACTTCAAAGTTTTTACCTCTAGAATATCTCTAATTTTGCGGAATACATAGTAAATTTTCCTTAGTCTTTCAATAGTTGTTTCTACATGCTCCTTCCATCTAATTCTGGAATCTATTTTATTTTCGTCGTTCTTGTAAATACCAATTTCTACAAAATATACAAAATATTATGTAAGTAATATAACATTATTAATTATTAAGCTCATCCATTATTACAGCAAGAGGGGGGGGGTTCATTAGATAATGACTACAGGATGATTGTAAGGGGGGGGGGGGGTTCAAAAAACGGCCAAAATCGATGACGTAATTTATGGACGGCCCCAAACCCGGGAAACATCATAATTTTAGAGTTGTTTTAGTATTTTGAAAATCAATTTCTAGCATTCATAAGTACCTATACCTACCATACTGTAAAAAATGGTTCACTTTGCCAATGTCACCCCTGTGTCAGGGAAGGTCGGCAAAAGTTGTAGGGCTTATGTTCATTTGAGGCTTGGATTTTATTTGTTGGATTATATTGTTTAAGTACATATTCAGCATTTGTAAGCGCGAACTACACGCAATTGTTTGTAGGCATGCATTTGAGAGCCCTAAATGTTAATATATCTCTGCAACTTAGGTTATAGATTATAGATAAGACACATCGGTTCAGTGCACATAAAAATATTGCTGATATGAAATTACTTCTGATGGATATCAGATATAAGACATGTCCGGTCGATAGCTCAGTTGGTAGAGAGCTTGCATTCCATGCCGTGAGCTCGGGTTCGAATCCCACCGAGGGTGTCAGGAATGATTTCCCGTTTCAGTGTTTATTTCAAATCCCAAAATAAAAAACTGGCAAGGTTTACTCAGACATCACAAGAAATGAGTACCAGCCTCCTCAGGAGCTGGGAAACTTCCATTTCAACTGAATTTGTTGACGTAAGGCCGCCCCCTTACCTGTATCATCAAATCGGTTCCACTTGCCACATGCGAAACCCTTCGGGGATAACGCGGCAAGATACACTATGTGTGTAGATTAGTTGCGTCGTTGCGACATAAGACAAACAAGCACTAAAGAGACGTTATTCTCTTCAAAAAATCTTATAAATCACCCTAATTTACGGCTATAAAATCCCTCATTAAAGATATCTCACTTTTGTCGACTTCCTCCTCTCTATACTTCTAGTACAAAACAATGCTTGAATTCTCGTTGATTTCTTTTCTTTTAAGAAACCATGTGCGGGAGTCTCCCTAGATTCAAGACACTCTAGGGGTCTATAACACTTGTTGTAGTGCCGCAGAGGTGTTGGTGTTGTGGCAGTTGATGTCCTTATCCAGTTGCAGGGTCGTTGGCTGCGCAGTGCTATGGTGTGTGTTGCGTTAGATACTGAAAGGAAATGGCGATTGATATTGGATGTGAATAGGTCAAGACTTTTTGCCACATTATCCTTAAAGGGTTTCGCATGTGGCGATTCAGGACCTATTTATTTTTACGAGTAAGGGAGCCGGCCTCACGCCAACCGCTTCAGTTGAAATGGGAGTTTCCCAGCTCCTGAGGGAACTGGTACTCATTTCTTGTGAAGGCGGAGAAAAGCTTGACGGTATTTTATTTTGGGTTTCGAAATAAACACCGAAACGGAAAATCCTTTCTGACACTCTCGGTGGGATTCGAACCCGGGCTCTCTGTGTGGAATGCATGCACTCTACCAACAGAACTTTAGACCGGACTTGATTTGTACTTAAAAATTAAAATCCAAATCTAAAATGAGCATAAACCCTGCAACTTTTGCCAACCTTCCATGAAACAGGGGTGACATTGGCTAAGTGAATCCTTTTTAAGCGCATAGGGGGTTAAATTAAAATGATTACTTTGTCAATGTCACTCCTGTTTCAGGGAAGGTCGGCAAGGGTTGCAGGGCTTATGTTCATTTGAGATTGAGTTTTATATTGTAGGTCCACATGCGGCATGTGTTAGCGCGAAATTGTACATGTCTGCTTGTAGGAATGCGTTTAATATGAATCTTAAATGATCTATATCTTTGCAGCTTAGATTTAGAGTAGATTTAGGGGTCAGCCTCCTATCAATCTGTAAGTCAAGGGTGAAAACAAATAATAATCCTTTACAATATAAATTATTTAATTATTTATTGATCATGTTTAGTCATTAGCGAGGCAAAATAAGTTGGTGAATCGCATTCCTCCTCACAAATATTGTAACTATTTTTTTAAATATGTAAAAAAAACACAGAAAAACCTATGCTTTGATGTGAGAGGAATACAAAGAATAATAATAATAACATTTCGAGTACTTTGAAAAATGTACGCAAGTATGTTGGTAACTCAAAAGGTGGGGTCCCTAACCAAAACCGGTTTCGTCCAAATGTTGTGTCTCATTATTTCTATCAAAATAATGTCTATGCTACCCACCGAGTGTAATGTGTTATTGATGGAGGCATTTCAAATTTGCCATGATAAGCATATAGCGGGTATGTGAGAATAGCTATTTATGTAGATTCTGGCCAGCCTTATAAATATATAGGTAGCCACCGACAGTCTAAATTCTTGCATTTTTTTTTCGTCATGTAAAAAATATTTAGGTGGTTTTGTTTTTTATCCGGTCCCAAAATGGCCTTGTGAAATTTATGTCTTGCGCAGCCTCAGTCCATGGTCCACTGACACCTAGGACTTCAGCGTCATGTGTAATGTTGTCCCTTATTTACTTTCTTGGTGTCACTATCACCTTGTAGCCTAACCACCATCCTCCAGGACTCTATAGTTAAAGTCTAAATTCATGCTTGAGGATTAAAAGCCTTTTTTTAATCTTTTCCAGTTTGCCCTTCGTGGCTTATATAGACATACAACATACTGTGGCAGGTTCTATTCAATTAAATTGCCATTGATTTACTTAAACACAGTTTATTTCAGATACGGTTCACATACAGAATCACATTACACCTTCACAAATTAAACGGTCGACTGACTTCTCAACCCGCAAAGTGCTTTGGTCCTAATTTATGGTAAGACTAAGGATGATTCTGGAACCATTGAGAATTCACAAACTGTTGCACTAACACTCTCTTCTTCTTCTTATTCCTCAGACCTTCTCAGTCCACTCCTGGACGTAAGCCTCCTCCAATCTTCTCCATTCCTGTCTATCGGCTGCTGTGTTCAGCCATTCTCTGCATTCAAAGTCGTCCAGTCAACTCAGTTGGGTTTTCCCCGCTTGGACATCTTGGGCCACCACTGGACAATCCTTTTCGACCACCTGACATGATACTGCCTTGCGATGTGACCAGCCCAGCGCCACTTTAAGCAGGCAACTCGCTGTATGAAATCAGTGACACCAGTGCGTCTACGATCTCCTGGTTTGGAACCCTGTCTCTGAGGCTGATTCTCAGCATCCTCCTCTCAATGGCTCTTTGACACGTCCTCAGTCTGTTGGCGCTATACTGAGTGAGCCCTTTTAGATATGATGGATTTAGATAGGTGGATATTGGAAGCACGCATGAATCACTAACACAGACAAGCAAAATTTACAATGACACATTCGTAACAATACATACACGGCCGGTCAAAGAGCGAGGTCGACAGCCGCATACACCAGGCTATAGACTTGCATTTAATAAAAAAGCAAAAATAATAGAATCAAATAATATCGACCTGAAGCTGAGATTACTTCTCATCAAAACCTATGTATGGAGTATCTTGATGTACGGCTGCGAGACATGGTGCCTATCCAAAAGAGATAAACGGAGACTAGAGGCTTTCGAGATGTGGTCATATAGAAGACTAATGGGAATTTCCTGGAGAGACCACACCACAAATGAGGAGGTTCTCCAAAGAATCGAAGGAGGAAGGCATCTGCTCAGTACCTTGTCCGAAAGGCGTGCAAGATGGATCGGCCATGTAATACGACAAGAAGGTCTCTTGCATGCCATAATGGAGGGGATGCCCGAGGGGACCAACTCTAGGGGACGCCCACGCCAAGAATACCTGGAGGACCTGTTGGTGGACGTGCGCTGCTCATCATATTATGCAGACCTTAAAAGAGCCGCACAAGACAGGGAAGAATGGAGGAGAAGAGTGGAAAAAATTGCTGCTAGAGAAAGAAGAAACAATACATTCAAGAAACTTTGAACGGTTTATTTTGCTACTAAACAATTATTTGAGATATTGACAGTTCGGCATGGAAGGATAGATATCTAGTTTCAAGTCTATGATAGGTTCATGCCACTCGTATGATGAATGGCTGTGGTTTCGCACCACTGTTTTTAGGCAACGATTTTGGCATGTTAATAGAAGCACCGTAGAAGAGTGATGACTGCGAAAGAAATGGTCCGATAAGAAAGATTCAAAGTCAGAGGCGTTACCAGGAAATAAAATCAATAATTGTATAGAATGAAAAAACACGGATTTAACAATAATTGTAGTCTTTTGAGAGGGCTCTTCCCAAAAATTGTCCGTTGTTTTGAAAAATATGTTTCTTATACTTTATGGTCTTAGTAAAAGAGTGACATTAATAAATAAAAAAAACCATGCGTTTTAATTGATTGTTTTCTTCTAGATTGCGAAGTATTTTTGTTATATAACTTAAAAACGACACCTCAAAAAATATTGAAAAAAACTCGTTGTTTTTACATTTTTTTTCGTTTTATTTTGTTGCTTTATTATATAATGATACAATGTCTAGAAAACGATATTATTTGTTTATTAAGGCAATGTGATCAAAAATTAAATAAATTAATTAGTTGGCTTGGTTCCACTCGCAACATGCGAAACCCTTCGGGGACAACTCGGCAAGAAGTTACACTATATGTGTTTGTTTTCAAATTGATGTTTTTAACGATCGGTCCGTAGTCCAGTGGTAATACTTCGGACTCGTGAATGGAAGGTTGTGGGTTCGAATCCCGGCGGAGCACAAAAAATATACCATTCACATTTTCAAATTTGCTCTTCGCTGGGTTGAAAAATTCATACACCTTTCCCAAAGACCGGTCATCAAAAGGTCCATCCAGCTTTACAACAACTGGGTCTTGCTTGAGAATTGGCGCTTTGAAGCGACGACGACCAAGTTCGTAAAATGGTCGATAGCTCAATGGTAGAATGCTTACCGAGAGCAAGGGTTCGATCCCAGGGTGTACTCAACCTTCAAAAGAAATGAGAACCAGCCCCCCCGGAGCTGATTAAGTGATTAAGTAACTAAGTCAGAATTGAAGACATGCTCTGCAGTGCCCTTGCGGTGAACTCACAAAACGGTACTTAAATATTATCAAATTATTATTATTAACTACATTCGCAACTAATTCCTTGACTTATAGGTTGGTATGAGGCTGACCACCCATACTTTAAAAAATGGTTCACGTTGTCAATGTCACCCCTGTTTCAGGGAAGGTCGGCAAGAGTTGCAGGGCTTATGTTCATTTGAGATTGGGTTTTTATATTGTATGTCTGCTTGTGGGAATGCATTTAATATGTAACATATATTTGCAACTTAGATTTAGATTAAGACATACAGCACTCATACGAAGATGATTACGAATACGGTGTGAGGAAATGGCACAAATACTTGGTTGCTAAGCTGGAAAACCAGAACACGGATAGCAGTCGAACCCTGACGGAGTATTTCCTATTCCAAACACATAAATTATTGTAGTTAAAAAGCGGTCCAGTTGCAAAAGATAAGAGTCTCTGGGGCCCATCACTAGAGGAGACGATTAATAAAAAATCAATTAAAAACCTCTTTATTTATCACCGCGGCAACGAATTAACATAAAATGGACGTTACATATTTCAAAACGGAGCCGATGTAATAATTGAAAAAGAAACAAGTTGTAGTAAAAGTAGTAATTTGAAAAATAATAGCGAGAAAGCAACGGTAGTCTTTGTTTTGAGCTTTGTGCAGCCTGCAGAGAGCCTACCTCCAGGAAAGAACCTCGAGTGGCACGTGTGAAAATCTATGAACAGATTGAGGACCAATGTTGTAAGAGCCCGGGCCAACATGTTGACCTGGGGATTTCTGGGACGGGAGGACTCTACACTATGTGAGTGTGGAGCTCAGCAAACTATGGAGCACCTGCGGTGTTGTCCCTCCTGTCCGACAAGCTGCTCCATGGATGATCTCTTTGCGGGAAACCAAAGAGCTGTAGACATTGCTCGTTACTGGGCCAATACGGTGTGAAGCTGACACGAAGAAGGAGAAGAACGGTAGTCTGGGTTGTGAAGGCTAAACCTGGGATAAGAAATCTTTTCAGGATACAAGATTCATGAGGAAGCCATCCTGGAAAAGGAAGACGTTGGACATGTGGCGGCGGATTTTTTTTTTCCTAATTGCTTGTTTGTATTTTATTTTTTTAAAGAAATCCTGTGCGGGAGACTCCCTAGATTTTTGTAGAGACTCTAGGGGTATATATCTATGACACTTATTGTAGTGCCGCAGAGGTGTTTACAAGCTTGGTCGTCACTACAAAGCACCAATGCTCAAGCAAGATCCAGTTGCTGTAAGGCTGGATGGAGCTTTCGCGACCGGTCTTTGGTACAGGTTTTTATGATTTTTTTTAACCCAGCGAAGAGCATATTTGGAAATACAAATGAATTATTTTTTTGTGCTCCGACGGGATTCAAATTAGCAACCTTCCATTTACCAGTCCGAAGTGTTGCCACTGGACTATGGACAGGTCCAACGACTTAAGTCCTTTAGAGCAATGTTTGTAAGTGTACTGGACCAATGTGATTTATTTTCTTAGTATGGCCACTTTGGCCAAACTACCTTTTTTTAATCAACCATTTAAATAGATGCACGGATCGTTATCCTGTCAAGCAGATCACAAGGTCTACAAAGGGAAGAGGAAGAATGAAGAATCGTCCCCTTAGTGCTTGATTGTCTTATGACCGTCAGAGGTAATTTCACATGAGCAATGTTTGCATGTGTACTGGACCAATGTGTCTTTTGAAAACTGGAAATTCATTTTAAAATATTTAAAACAACTCTCACATTATCGTGTTCAATGTGTTTTTTTTTCTAAGCTTAGATTGTGTAGAATGTGATTCTTAAGACAATGTCATTGAGAGGTCGTGTTAGGATCAAATGGCAGATAAGCCAAACAAATACTAAGAAGACGTGCTGTTGATCAAGGAGGCAAAGACCTACAGACTTCAGATTGTCGTGCAATTGAGGATGAGTCCAATTAGTACATGCTCTTGTTGGATCAATCTATCCAAGAAAAGCTCATGTTGGACCAATACACTAAAGAAAAACTGATGTTGGATAAATTCGTCCAATATAATTATGTTCATGTTGTAAAATCTGCACAAGAAAAGCTCACGTGAAACCAATTTAACTTTAAAAATGTCATGTTTTGAACAATCCGACCAGGAAAAGCTGATGTTTGAGAAATCTGACAAAAAAAAGATTTGTTGAAACAATTCGATCAGGAAAAACTGATGTTTGAGCAATCAGCAAAAAAGTATTTCTTCGAAATTATGAAAATGAAAAATGATTCCTTGATTTTTAGATTGATATGAGGCTGACTTATCTAATCTAATCTAATCTAAGCTGCAAGGATATATACCATTTAAGATTTATATCAAATGCATTCCCACAAGCAGACATGTATAATTTCGCGCTAATACATGCCGCATGTGGACCTACATTATAAGAACCCATCTCAAATGAACATAAGCCCTGCAACTCTTGCCGTCCTTCCCGGAGACAGGGGTGACATTGGCAAAGTGAACCATTTTTTCACAGTATGGGTGGTCAGCCGCATACCAACCTATAAGTCAAGGAACATACATGAAAAATTACATTTTTAAAATCACTAAATTATAATACATATGTATGGACATCAAAAACTAACAGGAAACAAATTTTAATTTAAAAAACCCTAGCCGCCAACATCACAGATTAACCGCCATCTCTTTCTGTCCTTACACACTTCTTTCATTTCCTCCAGAGTAATCATCATGCTGAAAAAATAGTTCACTTTTGTCAATACCCCCCCTGCATCAGGGAAAGGCGGTAGAAGCTGTTTTTGTAAAGTTTTTGGTTCATTCTGTGAGTACACATGCCGAATGAGTAAACGCAAACTTTAACGCGTCTCCTCGTAGACATACATTAAATAAGAATCTCACACTATAACACATATTTTTTTTTTATTCTATATTCTATATGCTTCTTCCTTGTCTCGAATGACAAGGTTCTTATTGTTTCAAAAATCACACACACTAAAAAAAATTCAATTGTTTGCTTCGCTGGTCTTCGAACCACAATTTTCAGAATAGCAATCTGCGACGTTGGCCGCTTGACCACAAGACCGGTTTCCTAGCGCACACTACACAGGTAGACACTAAATAGATATTGCAAAAAATTATATATATGTACCTCGCATGCCTGGAGGCCCATGTCCAAAAGTTGGAGTTTGAGTGATGAGAGAATTGAATATCAATCAAGCTGCCTTGCCAACCGTGCACTTATTTATTTTTACAGGCAAGGAGGTACACATTTTATTTTCTAACATACAATATATCCATGATAGAACGGAACAGTGACTTAAGATCAAGGCTTTGTATCACATCATAATGTTTTGTCTTTGTGTTGTTTTGTCATAGTGATGTTTTGTCATGTGATATTCAGTCATGTATCGTTCTGTTATGTGTCGTTTTGTCACTGTGTTATTCTACTCGTAATTTTTAAACCCAAAAATAAAATACCGGCAAGGTTTATTCAGCCTTCGCAAGAATTGAGTACCTACCAGCCCCCTCAGGAGCTTACAAAGACTCACTTCCACGAAAGGCTGGCCCTCTTCCCTGTAGAAATGAATAGGATCTAAAAGCCATATTTGCGAACCCTTCGGAGCAAACTCGAGAGTAAGTTGCTCTATATGTGTAGCTAAGTAGCGTAAGTTCCTTTCACTATTATTGTGATGCATGTGTTGTTGTGTCATGTTTCGTTGTGGCAAGTGTCGTTCTGTCATGTGCCATGTGTCGTTTTATTATTATGTCATGTGTCGTTATGTCATGTGTCGTTATGACATGTGTCGTTTAGTCATGTGTCGTTATATCATGTGTCGTTATGTCATGTGTCGTTATGTCATGTGTCGTTATGTCATGTGTCATTATGTCATGTGTCGTTATGTCATGTCTCGTTATGACATGTGTCGTTTAGTCATGTGTCGTTATATCATGTGTCGTTATGTCATGTGTCGTTATGTCATGTGTCGTTATGTCATGTGTCGTTATGTCATGTGTCGTTATGTCATGTGTCGTTATGTCATGTGTCGTTATGTCATGTGTCGTTATGTCATGTGTCGTTATGTCATGTGTCGTTATGTCATGTGTCGTTATGTCATGTGTCGTTATGTCATGTGTCGTTTTGTCATGTGTCGTTTTGTCACTGTGCCGTTCTAACTTGTCACCGTTTATTTTTACCGGCAAGGAGATACATTTTTTTTTTCATCTAAAATAAAACACTCGAGGAGTATGACAGGAAAAACTAACGGTGTTATTCATACACAGCGAATCCATGGCTAAGCAGCCACCTAACGAGAAACATGCAAAAAATCGTTGATCAATGGATTAGCTACGAATCAAACGGGTTGTGAATAACCCAGACAAGGAGAAAGCGGGGAGAAGTTTCATACCATGCATGTGCATTTTTATCCTGTCTTTGTCATTAAAGAAAATATAAAAAAATCATTAAAAAAAATCATTTTCTTTTATTTGGATTTTTTTCGTCGAGCAATCGTCAGTCTTTTATGGGACTGCCATCCTTAGAAACCAACAACAGAATATTTTTTTTCATTTTCCGTTACAATCCGGCCGGGTGACGACACAATATTGTCCATGTCAATTCACGTGCGGACTTCTAAATCTAAATCTATATCTAAGTTGCACAGATATGTATATATATCATTTGAGATTCATATTAAATGCATTCCCACAAGCAGACACGTATGAGTTCGCGCTAGCACACGCCGCATGTAGACCTACAATATCAAAATCCAATCTCAAATGAACATAAGCCCTGCAACTCTTGCCGATCTTCCCTGAAACAGGCATTGGCAACTGACATTGGCGAAGTGAACCATCTTCTTTACAGATCAGCCGTCATTTTTTGCGGTCCTGGCATATTTTTTTCATTTTATCCAGAGTCATAACCTTTTTCATACAAGCTCTCCTTCTATTATGACTCTGGCTATCCCATTCATTCGCTGTTTCAGAAATTTGGTCATCCATACCATTTTCCGTCTTCCCCTACCACTACATCCATCCATCCTACTTCATTGTAATAATACTTAATTAAAAAATAGTTCTGGATAGAATTTCTTCCCAATAATTTATTTCATTTATTCGAAACTTGTCTCAATATTTGGATACATAATAATTCGAAAAAAAGACAATTATTGGCAGTCTATAAATTCGAACGCAAAATAATCTCAAAAATAATTACCTCTCTTCCAAATAGGAATAGGACAATTCTAAATTCAAATTTATTCCGAATTTAAATTTATTCAATGCCTACGTTTTGATTTATGTCACACTTATATTATTATCTATTTAATATTATATCATTCAAATTTGCAATAAATGTGCCGTCATTTTGTAATGTTGTTTCTTACAATGTTGTTTTGTGTTAAGAGTGCTTATAAAAACGAGCTTTTTAAAAATAATTGCAAATTTGTTTTTCTTTTTTATTATTTTATTCGAACAGGATTTTTATCAAATCACTTGTTACCAAATACTCATTATATTGAAATTTAAGTGGATTTAGTCGTTTGACAATTTTAAAAATTAAAATTGATAAACAAAAAAAATTACGAATCGTTTTTAAGAGATCTTTCAATATTATTGTCATAAAATCGACGTCAATGTATGCAATCAATGTATTCGGGAGGCACCCTTGACGGTAGTGCGGAAATAGTGCCTCGTTAAGAGGTTGGCTACGATGCCAGCGAAACGTCGAGAATAATGAAAGTTCTCCAACAACGCTTCGTCAAATACTAGAATTATTTATGTATTTATCTTAGGAAATGTTGATCTATGTACGACCGCTATTTATGGCAAAGATTTCGTTTTGAATTCCCAACATATTTTATTATATTTAGTGTAAATATTATAGATTGTAGATAAAAATAATTTACAAGTTACTTGTAAAACAATATATGGACAACATTTGACCGCGAGATCAGCTGTTCACACGCGGCCATGTTTTATCGCTATCTGTTTACTTTTACGATACGTAGATGTGCCTACTATCCTAGATGAGACTTCTCATCCAGGATAGTAAGCAAAATACAAAAGAGTCTGGTTGTCCGAAGTTACATAGACAATATGTCATATACGTATTAAATATTAATACATTACTCTATAATCTAAGATGCAAAGAAGCCCACAAACAGACACATGTACAATCACACTTACAAATGCTGCATGTGTAGGTACTTACAAATTAAAATCCAAACCTCAATGAATATAAGCCCTACAACTTTTACCGACCTTCCCTGAAGCAGAGATGGCATTATTATTATTATTATAACAGGCTAAATTATTTAAAATTACAAATGATTAGAGAGCGCCGTTTTTGTGTGTGTCACACCTCAAGGGCCCTCTCCAATCATGGATAAGACTTTTTAAAAAGGTGTGTCTTGAGTGCTTCGCGAAATACACCCACAGATTGGAGTTCTTCACTCCGGGTGGCAGTCTGTTCCACTCCACCGGACCCGCAACACGGAAAGCGCGGTCCCCGAAATTTGTACGAATCTGACAGCAAAGCGAACCATTTTTTACAGTATGGGTGGACAGCCTCACACCAACCTACAAGTCAAGTAAAACTGACATAAAATGAATACTTACAATTAGCCAACTATCCTCGTCGGAATTTACGAGTAGTCGGATCGAAAACGTGTTCAGCTTCTCGTTCCAAATGATTTTAGTGCAAAAATATTTTCGAAATATGCAACAAAAAAAGTAATTAAACTTGTTAACCGATAATCATCTTTCGAAACGTCGCATTTATGCTTAATTTACTGTCGCAAACATCTTTATATCCACAATAAATTAAATGTAGAAAAAAATCACTCAAACGGCGCCGAAAAACACGTCGAAAACGGTGGCGTTATGGGGCATTATAAGCGGTCGATGCAAATTCGAAAAAAAAAAAGTATCAACAGTTCGAATATAAAAAACAACAATTCGAAAGTCATTATGCTAATAACATTGCTTATACATCACTTAATTAATATAGATACTCTACAACACACGGTCATTTATAAGTGACAGTCTTGCATGAACCATCATTCAATAAGGGAGTGCATAGTGGTCTCCTTGATCAAACTACAAAAAAAAAACTGTCGAACAGCCTTCTCCTATTTACAACTAACTTTATACCAGCAGCATATACGATTTCTTGTGTCTTATTTTTTCAATTTTACCAGTAAAAAAATGCTTCACTTTGCCAATGCCCCCCCTGTTTTTTTTTTACAACCTCTTTTTCAACCTCTTTAAGGTTGGTATGAGGCTATCCATCTATACTGTAAAAAACGGTTTACTTGGCCAATGTCACCTCCTGTTTCAGGGATTGTCGGAGAGAGATGTAGGTTTTATTTACATTCGAGGTTTGAATTTTTATTTGTAAAGAAACATGCAGCATTTGTAAGTGTGACCTTACACGTGTCTGGTTGTGGGCATGCATTTATGAATTGTATATGAATTTTCATTGTGAATATATCTTTCCAACTAAGATTGTAGATTACTGTCAAAAAAATTGGATGTAATGTACAGTAATTTAGTAAGTTTTCAAATTGAAAGTGCAACCAAAGATGGTGGAAGTACCCACCGAAAACGTTTTTGCAATAAAAAATACTCAAGTGGTACAAAACAATGTTTTTTAGTAATTTAGTATTTCAAATTTAGTATCGAAAATCTATGGTGCAAGGATTTATTGACATTTACGTCCCATATTTAATGCACTCCTACAAGCAGACACGCGTAAGTTTGCGCTTACACATGCCGTATGCGCACTTCCAAAATTAGTTTTATTATCACAGTTTATTAGGTAATTATGATTGAACGTTAATAATAATAATATATAATCTAGAATCTAAGTTGCAAGGATATATTCATTTAAAGCTCTCAGATGTATGCCCACAAACCAACAAATGTAGTTCGCGCTTACAAATGCTGAATGTGTACTTACAAATAAAATCCAAACCTCAAATGAACATAAGCCCCACAACTTTTGCCGACCTTCCCTGAAACAGGGGTGACATTGGCAAAGTGAACCATTTTTTACAGTATGGGTGGTCAGCCTCATACCAACCTATAAGTCAAGGAAACAATTCATTATAAACATAATTACAAGAAATAATAACAGATCAACACTAAAAAATATAATAATTACAAGAAACTACTAATTACAAGACTTTTAAAGTGGATAAACACGTTTTTCTGACCAGGATGAAAATCGAATCTAGCGTATTTTTCAGATTCGCCCGCTATGTGTGCAGGCAAAAATGACACACAAAATTGATCGTGTTTTTTTTGGATTTGAATGGTAATTCGCAAGACAAAAAGGATTACATAAATTTTTAGCATAGTATAATGCAAACTCTTATAGCAGATAGAGATGAAATGTGTCGATGTAATTTTATTAATGGGTACTTCATAAAGATATTCAGTCAATTTATTGATGTACATCATCGTTTAACATATCGTCGTCTTGTACACAGAAACCATGACAAAAAGTTAAATTTTAATTAAAAATACATATTTTAAACTGTTTTAAGCTTTCCGGTCGATAGCTCAGTTGATAGAGTGCTTGCATTCCATGCCGAAAGCTCGGGTTCGAGTCCCACAGAGGGTGTCAGAATTGATTTCCCGTTTCGGTGTTTATTTCAAACCCAAAATAAAATACCGGCAAGGTTTAGTCAGCCTTGACAAGATAGGAGAACCAGCTCCTACGGGAGCTAAAAAACTCCCACTTCAACTGAAGTGGTTGGCGTAAGGCCGCCCGCCGCCCTTACTTGTAAAAATAAATAGGTTCAACTGGCCACATGTGAAACCCTTCGGGGAAAACGCGGCAAGAAGCAGCACTGTATGTGTAGCTTAGAAGCATTTACCTAAAATAGGGGTGACTTTGTAAAAATGTGCACTGAAATCTTTTCAGATAAGGCATCGGCACTAGAATTAGCGTTATTGAAACAGTCGTAAGTTCGAGCTCCGCCTGCGCCATGTTCTATCGAGAATAGCTTTGACGCTGGTTCAACAGATGTCATTGGATTAATATCAATTAAAAAAATTATGAAACTACTAAATAATGAAGTAATTTTTTTTAACGTTTATACCTGTTTCTGGCCAGGCAAAATGCGTAGATCAGTGAATTGCATTCCCTTATCAAAATCTGTTTTTTTTAAATCCTTCAAGATTTATTTGCAATTCATGAAGAAAGGCTACAACTATTTGCCTTTACGTAAGTTTCGCCGCTGCTCATGGAATACACGACTTCCTATTTTTTAAGTAACACGTGGCTCTCTCGTACCGAGCGAATTGCATTAAAAAAATCAGTTCGACTTGCGGTCGTTTTGATGATGCCAAGCTCTAATAGCAGAGGATGAAGAATACAAATTGCCTATGGAGTCTTGATTCCTTGATGATTCCTTGATTTTTAGATTGATATGAGGCTGACTTATCTAATCTAATCTAATCTAATCTAAGCTGCAAGGATATGCAAGCAGAGGATGAAGAATACAAATTGCCTATGGAGTCTTAATTTATGTACTTTAAATACCGTTACATTATTTTGCTCGAAAAATTACTTATTTTTACCTCTGTTGGAGATAAGACAAACAAGCACCAAGGGGCTCTAATCCAATATAATCTAAGTTTCAAAGATATGTTACATTGGAGATTCACATTACATACATTCTCACAACCAGACACGTACAAGTTCGCGCTTGCACATGCCTCATGTGAACCTACAACATAAAAACCAAATCTCAAATAGGCATACACCCTGCAACTCTTGCCGTCCCTCCCTGTAACAGGGGTGACATTGGTAAAGTGAACCATTTTTACAGCATGGGTGGTCAGCCGCAAACCAACCTATATATTTGGTGAGCGCTGTTTTTTGTGTGTATCACACCTCAAGAGTCCTCTGCGACCTTAGTCGTCGCTGTAGAAAGCGCCAATTCTCAAGCGAGACCCAGTTGCTGTAAGGTTGGATGGACCTTTTGATGATCGGTCTTTGGTAAAGGTTTATGAATTTTTCAACCCAGCGAAGAGCAAATTTGAAAATATAAATGGTATATTTTTGTGCTCCGCCGCGATTCGAACCCACAACCTTCCATTTAGGAGTCCGAAGTGCTACCACTGGACTACGGACCGGTGATATATTTATCTAATCTAAATCTAAATCTAAGCTGCAAAGATATGTATCATTTGAGATTCATATTAAATGCATTCCCACAAGCAGACATGCATAATTTCGCGCTTACACATGCCGCATGTGGACCTACAATATAAAAAACCCAATTTCAAATAAACATAAGCCCTGCAACTCTTGCCGACCTTCCCTGAAACAGGGGTGACATTGGCAAAGTGAACCATTTTGTACAGTATGGGTGGTCATGGTATCTCGTTTTCAAAAATATACTAGATGACCGCCTATCTTCTTTTTCTTTTTGTGCCACTTCTATCGAAGATCGGCGATCATCATGGTTATTTTCACTTTAGATGCTGCGGCTCGAAACAGGGACTTGGTGCTTCTGCTGAACCACTGTCGCAGGTTTTTCAGCCACGATGTCTTTCGGCGTCCCTGAGATCTCCTATGGTTCTTATTTAAAAAAAGAAATATACTTCTCATATTATGTGAGCTTAAAAATGGTCAGTGCTCAGTAATCATAAAATCACTAACAATTTTTCAACCTATTTTATTTTTTCGTCTTTTTCTTCTCACAACCAACTCGCAACCTTTCGATTACGAGCCCGAAGTGTTAACCACCAGACTACAGACCAATTTTAGATTATCACGGAAGCAAACTACCACGTTTTGCTACGGTTTCTGCTTTCATATATGACTCACACACCTAAACGGCGCTCACCAAATAAATCTTTAAAAAAAATTAGGTCATTTTTTTTTCAATCACAGATCTAAAAGGTACCCATTGAGGGTTCTATGACAAATTGGTCACGGTGAACACGTCCACAACAAGCTCGGCCATGGACAAATCGGTCACCCGGCATTTCTTCCGCAAGACTTTTAAGTCAACGACATTTCGGTCACTGATAACTCGTCAACAGATACATCGGTCACGGACAATTCGATCTGAAGTTCCACTGCCGGTCTTGCTGCCGAATTCAACACAGATTGAAAGCGGTTGAATTGCTTCTTTGGCTGACCACTATAAAGCTTTGAGCAATAGTCAATCTGAGACATCACAAACGCGTCCACTAGGGTTTTGACTGCATCTGACGGTAGACACTTTCTAATAGCCTTTATTTAGCGAAGTGACAAAAAAGAGGAAGCTATTGTGGCATCTATTTTCTTTTCCAATGTCAGATTCCGATCCAGGAAGACTCCTAGAAGTCTCACTGAATCAGAAGGGTGGATCAGCTTACCTCCTATGGAGAGTGGTACTCCGTTCACTAATAGGTGATCACGCCTAGATGTGACTGCTCACATAAATGAATATGACGTCACTTATTTAGTTTGACCTTGAAGATACCAATATGGTTCACAGACAGCACTATCAAAGAAAAGTACAATTAAATAGAACTACAGGAATTACAAAGGTTTTTTGAAGAGCAAGTTTTCGGTGATAGGACTGTCTCATGACCACATTGTATGACAGAGTTGACTTTTGAACTGAATCGCTTGAAAGCTCCGATGCAAGTCTCTCGCTACAGACAGCTTTGACCCTTTTATAACATGATATAAGGATGGTTCTTGTAACATTGGGAACTGGAGCTTGCTTGATTTTGCCAGAATATTCGGGTGAATATTCACACTAATCTAATTTAAGTTGCAAATATATGTAACATGAAAGATTCGCATTATATGCATTTTTACAAGCAGACACGTATTCGTTCGCGCTTAAATATGCCGCATGTGGACCTACAATATAAAAACCCGAATCTCAAATGAACATTCACCCTGCAACTCCTGACGACCTTCCCTGAAACAGGGGTGGCATTGCCAAAGTGAACCATTTTCTACAGCATGGGCGGTCAGCCGCATACCAACCTATAAGTCAAGGAACGTATGACATGACATAAGGATGGTTCTTGAAACATTGTGAACTGGAACATGCTTGATTTTGACCGAATATTCGGGTGAATACTCACACTAACCATCGAACGAATACAAGTGCAATTACTTTTAAACACCTACATCTAGAGACACACTCACATAAGTAAAAACACACAGACATATTTTCGTAAAAATATATTGTATGAGACTGAAATGTCGTTTAACCGATTTGTCAATGAACAAGCTGTCTATGGACAAGTTATCTATAACCGATTTGTCGTGGCTCGCCTATTGAGACAGAATCGGTTACCTATAGGTACTCGGGCCTCGGTATTTTGGTACCTACGATTTCCCACACAGATTTCGGCCTCGCATTACATAGATGTTACCATCCTCTGCGGCTAATATGTTTTTAATGTTTGTTATGCGTGCCTGTACAATCTTTATATGTAATTGTTTATAATATTTGTGAGGCGATAGAAGACCGCCAGAAACGTGTAACGCAAAAATGAAAAAGAATACTAAATTTTCTGTTGTCTCAATTTTTTATTGATTCAAAGTTCCTTGTTTATTTCAAACCCAAAATAAAATACCAGCAAGGTTTACTAAGCCTTCACAAGCAATGAGTACCAGTCATCTTGGGAGCTGAGAAACCGCCACTTCAACTCAAGTACTTGGCGTAAGGCCGACCCCCTTACCTATACAAATAAATAAGTTCCACTCGCCACATGCGACACCGTTGGGGAAAACGCGGCAAGAAGTTGCACTAAATATGTAGCTTAGTAGTGTCTTTAAGCGGTACCTTTGTCCATCAGAACTGGCGCTTTCGGAAGTTTCTTCACCATGTCTGCGGCGGGCTTCTTCAGCGCGAAAATGATGTTGATGATTTGATGATGATATGTATAATGATTGATTTTTATTAATATTTTTTTTACACAATTAATTCCAGATTCGATTCACATACAGAGTACAGTACTTGGATGGGTAACCGCTCAGGTACACCGCGTGTCGTTGGCATCTTGGACCGGTCCGTAGTCCAGTGGCAACACTTCGGACTCGTAAATGGAAGGTTGTGGATTTGGATCCCGGCGGAGCACAAAAATATAATTAATAAATTGGTACAAAAAGACTCTTTGCTTCCATAATCTTGGGACCTTTTTGGACACTTTCTCATCGATCGATCATTCTAGAATCTAGATCAATTGAATCACATGCGAGAAGATTTTGTTTTTGATCATAAGTATGGACCGGTCCGTAGTCCAGTGGCAACACTTCGGACTCGTAAATGGAAGGCTGTGGATTCGGATCCCGGCGGAGCACAAAAATATACCATTTATATTTCGAATGTGCTCTTCGCTGAGTTGAAAAATTCATAAACCTTTACCAAAGACCGGTCACTGAAAGGTCCATCCAACCTTACAGCAACTGGGTCTTGCTTGAGAATTGGCGCTTTCTACAGCGACGACCAAGCTCGCAGAGGGCTCTTGAGGTGTGATACACACAAAAACAGCGCTCAACAAATAAATCATCCTAATATTATTTTATTTATTATTACCAAACACTGATGCTAAGCCATCGCCTGACCAAAACTAGGCAACGCTAATCAGGAACCGTTTTCTGCTTACGGAAAAAAAAACCACTAACTTATTAATTATGAGTGATGGCGCAGTGGTTAGCGCGCATGCTTAATGGTACCTAATGCCCGTGGTTCGAATCCCAAATACAATTTTAATTTCGAGTACTCGTTATCCGTTTTAATTGATATTTTGTTTGGTTACAATTTGTACTCACATTATAAATGATTGATGTTGGTTTTAGGTTTAAATTTTGCATGCTAGACTGTTTAAATATACATATATATGTTATGTTGGACCGGTCCGTAGTCCAGTGGCAACACTTCGGACTCGTAAATGGAAGGTTGTGGATTCGGATCCCGGCTGAGCACAAAAATATACCATTTATATTTCGAATGTGCTTTTCGCTGAGTTTACAAATTCATAAACCTTTACCAAAGACCGGTCACTGAAAGGTCCATCCAACCTTACAACAACTGGGTCTTGCTTGAGAATTGGCGTTTTCTACAGCGACGACCAAGCTCGCAGAGGGCTCTTGAGGTGTGATACACACAAAAACAGCGCTCACCAAATAAATCATCCTACTATAATTATTATGTATGTACCTTAAGACCTGTCGTGGTCTAGTGATTATAGCTTTCAACTATTAATGAGAATTTACTCTGTCCGAATCCCTAGAAAAGCTCTTTTTTCTTCCTTTTTTTTAAATAATCATTAATTGCTTCTCTATAATTGAAGGTTAATTGAAATTTCAGATTCATAATGAATGTGAGCCTACAATCAGACACGTGTAAGTTTGTGGTTACACATGCAGAATGTTAAGGTATTTCCAAAAAAAAACTCAAATGAACACAAGCCCTGCAATTCTTGGCGTCCTTCTCTGCGATAGGGTTGACATTGGCAAAGTGAACCATTTTGTACAGTATGAGTAATCAGCCTCATCCTAATCTTTGAGTCAAAATAACACAATCTATCATTTATAACTTAAGTTGCAAATATATATTAACATTTAAAGTTCATATTGAATTCATGCCCACAAGTAGACACGTGTAAGTTCACGCTTACAAATCCTACATGTGAACTTATAAATTAAAATCCAATTCTCAAATGAGCACAGTCCGTGCTACTCTTGCTGCTCTGACCTGACCGAGGGTCTAATCTAATCTAAGTTGCAAAGATATCGCACGTTTAATAATAAAGAGAAATAACTCGAAAATTGGGAAAATCGAGATTTTGTAATAAAACGCAAGAACAATGCGAGAAAAATGCGTAGAATGCGACAGCCGTTCAATTTGGACGAATATGACCGAGATAAAACATCGGTCGCCTGTTTCATCCCATACAAGTTGTACTGGGTGTCTGAACTTCAAACGCGTTTTCCCAACATTCATGTTTTTTGAGTTATTGCTCTTTATTATTAAACGTGCGATATGTTACATTGGAGATTTACATTACATGGATTTTCACAAGCAGACACGTACAAGTTCGCGCTTGCACATGCCGCACGTGAACCTACAACATAAAAACCAAATCTCAAATGAGCATACACCCTGCAACAGCTCTTGCCGTCCTTCCCTAAGACATAGGCAAAGTGAGCAATTTCTTATAGTATGGGTGATCAGCCTCATACCACCCTATGAGTCAAGGAACCACAATGTTATTAAATAACATCACCAGCTGATGCAATTTTAATTCAAATCAAATTGGTTTCAAAGTATGGGTACGAAAATTAGAATCGAATTAATTTACATAAATATTCAAAAAACACTTTTGTCAACCCTAATTTTGCGATCGTTTTCATATTAGCGGTGTATTATAATCAACTCATTCAGGGCTGCACTTGTCACGAATAATTTAAAGCGTTTAATACAATTTAATGCAAGTAGCAAATAGCAACAGATTGTATCAAATTTAAAAAGGGGTGGCATAAATTACTTACGTATTTTTTTGTATAGAAGTCTGTGAAATAGAGGACATAAGTAAGGAGTCTATTGAGATGACAAATGGTAAAAATTCAGTTGGGAGATCAAAAAAAGGTATGTGAAATAGAGGACATAGTAAGATGAGAGACCATGTCTCCAGAATGAGCCATGATAGACTCACTCACACCGTAGCTTATGAGATGACAATTGGTCAACGTCCAGCTGGAAGACCACATAAAAGTCTGTGAAATAGAGGACATAGTAAGATGAGAGACCATGTCTCCAGAATGAGCCATGATAGACTTACTCACACCGTAGCTTATGAGATGACAATTGGTCAACGTCCAGCTGGAAGACCACATAAAAGTCTGTGAAATAGAGGGCATAGTAAGATGAGAGACCATGTCTCCAGAATGAGCCATGATAGACTCACTCACACCGTAGCTTATGAGATGACAATTGGTCAACGTCCAGCTGGAAGACCACATAAAAGTCTGTGAAATAGAGGGCATAGTATGATGAGAGACCATGTCTCCAGAATGAGCCATGATAGACTCACTCACACCGTAGCTTATGAGATGACAATTGGTCAACGTCCAGCTGGAAGACCACATAAAAGTCTGTGAAATAGAGGGCATAGTAAGATGAGAGACCATGTCTCCAGAATGAGCCATGATAGACTCACTCACACCGTAGCTTATGAAGTTATGAGATGACAATTGGTCAACGTCCAGCTGGAAGACCATATAAAAGTCTGTGAAATAGAGGACATAGGAAGATGACAGACCATGTCTCCAGAATGAGCCATGATAGACTCACTCACACCGTAGCTTATGAGATGACAATTGGTCAACGTCCAGCTGGAAGACCACATAAAAGTCTGTGAAATAGAGGGCATAGTAAGATGAGAGACCATGTCTCCAGAATGAGCCATGATAGACTCACTCACACCGTAGCTTATGAGATGACAATTGGTCAACGTCCAGCTGGAAGACCACATAAAAGTCTGTGAAATAGAGGGCATAGTAAGATGAGAGACCATGTCTCCAGAATGAGCCATGATAGACTCACTCACACCGTAGCTTATGAAGTTATGAGATGACAATTGGTCAACGTCCAGCTGGAAGACCACATAAAAGTCTGTGAAATAGAGGGCATAGTAAGATGAGAGACCATGTCTCCAGAATGAGCCATGATAGACTCACTCACACCTTAGCTTATGAGATGACAATTGGTCAACGTCCAGCTGGAAGACCACATAAAAGTCTGTGAAATAGAGGGCATAGTAAGATGAGAGACCATGTCTCCAGAATGAACCATGATAGACTCACTCACACCGTAGCTTATGAAGTTATGAGATGACAATTGGTCAACGTCCAGCTGGAAGACCACATAAAAGTCTGTGAAATAGAGGGCATAGTAAGATGAGAGACCATGTCTCCAGAATGAGCCATGATAGACTCACTCACACCGTAGCTTATGAAGTTATGAGATGACAATTGGTCAACGTCCAGCTGGAAGACCACATAAAAGTCTGTGAAATAGAGGGCATAGTAAGATGAGAGACCATGTCTCCAGAATGAGCCATGATAGACTCACTCACACCGTAGCTTATGAGATGACAATTGGTCAACGTCCAGCTGGAAGACCACATAAAAGTCTGTGAAATAGAGGGCATAGTAAGATGAGAGACCATGTCTCCAGAATGAGCCATGATAGACTCACTCACACCGTAGCTTATGAAGTTATGAGATGACAATTGGTCAACGTCCAGCTGGAAGACCACATAAAAGTCTGTGAAATAGAGGGCATAGTAAGATGAGAGACCATGTCTCCAGAATGAGCCATGATAGACTCACTCACACCTTAGCTTATGAGATGACAATTGGTCAACGTCCAGCTGGAAGACCACATAAAAGTCTGTGAAATAGAGGGCATAGTAAGATGAGAGACCATGTCTCCAGAATGAACCATGATAGACTCACTCACACCGTAGCTTATGAAGTTATGAGATGACAATTGGTCAACGTCCAGCTGGAAGACCACATAAAAGTCTGTGAAATAGAGGGCATAGTAAGATGAGAGACCATGTCTCCAGAATGAGCCATGATAGACTCACTCACACCGTAGCTTATGAAGTTATGAGATGACAATTGGTCAACGTCCAGCTGGAAGACCACATAAAAGTCTGTGAAATAGAGGGCATAGTAAGATGAGAGACCATGTCTCCAGAATGAACCATGATAGACTCACTCACACCGTAGCTTATGAGATGACAATTGGTCAACGTCCAACTGGAAGAGCATTGTAAGACAGGTTAGAACAGCACACTGACAAAACAACACATGACATAACGTCACATGACTTAACATCACGTCATGATAGTAGGTACATTTCAATGACAGTAACCCACATGACAAAACACCACAATGACAGAACAGCACAAGAACAAAACATCACAAAACAAAAATCCACATACCTTATAAATACAACATTTCATAAACACCACATGAAAAAACATCACAATCAACACAAACATTTATTTATTAATGCACACTATGCTGTTGCCACTCCTGATTGTAGGTAAAGGTGACATAAGTTGTAAAATTTACCCATGCCGTTTTAGGTATTTTCTGTTTTGCGTTTTGTCATGTTTTGTCATGTGGTGTTTTGCTCATAAGCTGTTTATGGTATGTGTTGTTTTTTCATGTGATGTTTTGTCCTTGCGATGTACTTTCCTGTTATGTTTCGTCACTGTGTTATTTTGTCATGTGATTTATTTTAATTGTGATGTAATGTCATTTGATGTTGATGATAAAACAGCACAGGTACAAAACAACACATGACACTATATCGTACGATTTTTCATACAATGTAAATTAAGTATGTATGTAAGTGCACATTTTGGGCAAAAAAATATTTTATAAGGTGGCAAATTTTACAAAGAAAGTATTCGGATGCTTAAAAGTTTACGAGTTTGTTTTTTACAGCAATCAGAAATTGGATATTAAAAGGGACTATTTTCTCTCAAAAAAGGGACTTCTGTTGTCCTAGGTCAGGTTTATGGGATCTTAAGTACACACATACATGCCAAGAAAAGTGTACGTTATCATGTATTTTCATGTGTATGTTTTGAATTGATAGTGTATGTGTGAAATAAGATGGGGGTGGATCAAAATTGAAAAGAATATTGCTTTCCATATTTCTACAAATCTAAAACAAACACGAAAATAAAAATGGGGTTAAAAAAGAGGCATTTATTCGCTGGGATGGTCAAGGGGGTTAGGCGTTGGCACTCGAATTTGGCAAACGCTGGTTCGAGCCCGGCCTGGTCCTATCGACAATAAGTTCGACCGTGGTTCAACAAATGTAATTGCATGCACACAAGCTTCTACTTTTGCATGAAGACAACAAACTGGCCAAACAAAATAGGTTACGCAATTGCATTCCTCTTCACAAATCATTAAAAAAAGAAAAAACATATTTCTGATGGCTGATGATAGCCAACAGCAAAGTGAGTGTTCTACTGTATGCAGATGATGCAGTGCGTGTATCTGATTCAGCAGTCGAATTGCAAACAATGCTCTCTAGAATAAACGAAGCTTTGAAAGGTAATCATTTGAAATTGAATGAATGCGAGTAAGACGAAAATTTCGAGTTTTTGAAAAAGATGATAAAAACATGAATTATGAGTTGAACGCGAACTGACATGCCTGCTTGTGGGCATTCATTAAATATGAGCTTTAAATGTCACTATATCTTTGCAATTTAGGTTTTTTAAAAGTAGGGAAACAGAGAAGTGGTTCTGTACCTTTTTTGGAACAGAGACCTTTTTTTTTCTTGTTTAGGTATCACCATGGTAAAAATTAAAACCGTTGACGGAGGGGTTGAAAGTAGAAACGCAATCAATCTCAAAAATAAATGTCAAATGAAAGTCGCCACTAGAGATAGAAACACATGCAGTTTCCACTTGCATAATAATTATTTGTAACTTTGTTAAGTACTTTTTGTTATCGTTAGTATACCATGTGTGGTATATAGCAGCGGTCGCCAAACTTTTTGACCTCACGGACCAGTTAATTCATAATTTTAATCCCGCGGACCACTAATAGGATTTTTTAAGTGGTAAATATATTTATAAAAAAAAATTGTGATCAAAGAACACATAAAATGTACCTAGTGAATAGTTGTTATAACTTGTCACGTATTGTTATGAATTTAATCATGTTTTAATGCATCTTAAAACATAACTTAACATGATGAGTAAGTATATTCCACATTTTTCTGCGGACCAGCGAAATTTTCTCGCGGACCACCACTTTGGGAACCGCTGGTATATAGTTCCTTTTAAAAATTATCAATATCCAACTTGCAGCATTTAAATCAGTTTTATTTGCTATGGCATTTAGAACCATACTGCATATTTCGTGTACATTTGAATACATTGTAAATAGTGTCTTATTCCTCCTTGACTGATAGGTTGTTATGAGGCTGACCCCCCGTGCTGTACAAATTGTTTCACTTTTGACAATGCCACTCCGGTTCAGAGAAAGGCGGCAGGAGTTGCAAGGTTTATGTTCATGTGAGGTTTTGTCAATTTGTATGCACACATCGCACGTTTAATAATAAAGAAAAATAACTCAAATATTGAGAAAATCGAGATTTTGTAATAAAACGCAAGAACAATGCGAGAAGAATAGGTAGAATGCGACAGCCGTTCAATTTGGACAAATATATCCGAGATAAAACATCGGTCACCTTTTTCCTCCCATACAAGTTGTACTGGTTGTCTGAACTTCAAACGTGATTTCCCAACATTCTTATTTTTTAGTTATTGCTCTTTATTATTAAGCGTGCGACATGCAGAATGCGTAGGCGAGAATCTACACATCGCACGTTTAATAATAAAGATAAATAACTCGAAAATTGGGAAAATCGAGATTTTGTAATAAAACGCAAGAACAATGCGAGAAGAATAGGTAGAATGCGACAGCCGTTCAATTTGGACGAATATGACCGAGATAAAACATCGGCCGCCTTTTTCATACCATACAAGTTGTACTGGTTGTCTGAACTTCAAACGTGATTTCCCAACATTCTATTTTTTTTAGTTATTGCTCTTTATTATTAAGCGTGCGACATGCAGAATGTGTAGGCGAGAATCTTCATATGCCTGTCTGTAGGCATGCATTTAATATGAGGCTTATATGTTAACACATCTTTGCAACTTAGATTATATTTTATATATTCAAATCAACCATTCGTTATTATTATCACAAGAAAAGAATGTGTTGTATATCTGGAAAAATATACTTCATTCCGATCCACCCTCCAGAAGTCTACAAAATCACATGCGAGTCCCTAAAATCAGGTAGAAAAAACGCATGCACACATTCAAACCCAGTCCCTTAACACACATTAAACTTCTACAAACCAATACAAAGACAAGCCTAATCGCTCCCCCAGTTCTTGTTTACTGTATACGCCAATCTTGTCAAATATGACTTTTTGATGCAGTTGTCTTAAGAATAAAATTCTACACAATCTGAGCTAAAAAAAATACGTATTTGTCTTCAAATGTGCGAGTTATTCAACATTTTCACAGACGATATTCTGTGTTCGAAATTTCAACTCAGTGCTTGTGTACTGTATACGCCACAAACGCTGATGCGCATGCGTGGCTGACGAGTGGCTGCCTTATCTGCCAATCACAGACGCGCGTGGGTGTGACGTCACACCTAAACATCGTTTTTTAACCGTAGCCCGCTCGGAATTTTGAGATGAATATTTAAGTTTTCAAGGGATTCCTGAGATAAATCCTTTAAAAATTATAGTTCATAGGAAGAAAAACATCTCCCGGACCATCTGCAAAAACAATTTCTGCCATTGCATTGTTCAATGTGAACGGTTAGTCGATTATATGTTGAAATGAACGTAATGGCATTTTAACATACAGGTTGCTACATTTTTAGTTCGTGAAACAGTAGGTAATTATTAATAGACAATAATTGCCATACGAGATTACAAAATGCTTAATTAGACACGTACGTGGATAACTTACAGTATATTTTTGGTACCACGACAAAATGCCCACCGATAAAATGTCCCAAGACATAATGTCCCGTCCGTCCGTATATGTATGTATGCATGTACCAGCCGAAATTACTGATCATATTCTATTTTCATAAAAATTTAATAAAATCTGAACAAGTATTTATGTATATATGTAACTGTAAGTGTAATTCTGTCGCCATTCCGCTAGGGGTGGCCAGAGCCTCTGCAGAGCTGCCTCCATTTCTTCTTATTCTGCCTATCCTTACTGAAAATTGAAATTGACGTTAAATTTAAAATTAAAATCAACAAAATCTCACATGAACATAAGCCTTGCAACTCCTGTCACATATCCGTAAAATCAGGGTGGCGTAAGCAAAAGCGAACCTATTTTTTCAGCATGGGGGGTCAGCCTCATACCAACCTATCAGGCAAGGAGCATCATTAGCAAACATCAAAACATTGAAACGTATAAAAATGTTCCATCTTTCAATAACGTAGTTCACGCACTATTTGGAAATTCGAAATAAAAACAGACTTACTTTCGTAAACATTTTATACAAGAGATAGAAAGCTACAACTTTTGTCCTAAAAAAACATATTTTCTGATATATAATTGATGTTTTCTTCAAAATAATAAAAAAAAATGCACAGAATCTGCACTCGACTTTCTTGCATGAATTAACTCACTGTATGACTAATGTAAAGCTAGAATCATCTGCCAGTTTATGCTGTTTCAAGAAGAAAAAAAAGATTATTTGGTTAGCGCCGTTTTGTGTGAATCACACCTCAAGAGCCCTCTGCGAGGTTGGTCGTCTCTGAAAAAAACGCCAATTACACAAGAAAGAACCTTGATTTATAGGTTGGTATAAAGCTGACCACCCATAGTGTAAAAAATAATTCACTTTGTCAATGTCAGAGTTGCAGGCTTAATGTTCATTTGAGATTTGGTTTCAATTTGTAAGTACACACTCAGCATTTGCAAGCGCGAACTTACAAGTTTCTGTTTGTGGGCATGCAATTGATCTGAGTTTTGAATGTTAATATTTCGTTGCAACTACGATTCTCGATTATTATACATATGTACATAGATGGTCATTGAACGCTTTTGTATGCAAACTTGGACTTTGTATGGTGGGTAAACTTTTTTGTCATGTTTTGAAAAAGTAACGACTGATTATTATTGCTATTTAGAAAGTTTTAAAAATCGCAGCCTTTTATCTAATTTTAACCCTCTGATTACCAAACATTTTGTCTGGAAATTTCTCACTTTGTATGTGATTCACTTTTTGGAAAATATAATGATGACATCATATAAGTTATCATTATTGTCTTAAATTTTCTAAAAAGTAATTTTTTATTAACACTCTAACTGCTGAGAACTTTTCAATATATTTTTACTTTATAGCAGTCAGAAGGAGCTATAAAGTATTGTATTCGTCCGAAAAAAAAATTGAGGTTTCAACGGAAATGAGTTGTCTTGCGCCAGGACGTGCAAAAAAACCTAATTTGTCGAACCTGTCCGTCCGTATGTGTGTATGTCCCAGCCGATACTACTAATCACAGAGACACCAATTTTTAGATTTAGAGAATTGACAACCACAAATTTTGATGAGCCGACCGGCATGCGTGTTCCCATTCCCCGACCTAAAAGGAATGTTTACTCAGACAAGCACACGGAAAAAATTGAATTCATCAAGTAGTTTCAGTTTTTCCATATTTACTCAAAAACTATTGACATTATAAAAAAACGGTTTCGATACTACACTAGACAATGTATAGTTCTATAAATAGAATGAAAAAAAATATTTCCAAAACATAGCACACACGAGAAAGTAGCTACAGAAGTGAAAAAAACGTATTTTTTTAAATATTTTTTTGTGGTCGCAATTTTTAAGTTATATATTTTGTTTAAACTTTATAATTAAGATAAAAAATTAATTAACATGCTTGATTTTTTTCATTACTGTCACTTTTTTGCTAATACCATAAAGTGTAAGAAACAATAACGGCAGATTTAGGGTATGATACTTCCGTGTGCATTTCTGAGTGAACATTCCTTTTAGGTCGGGGAATGGGAACACGCGACCGGCATGGGATCACCCTGAAAATTCAAGATGGCTGCCATACAAAAAAAACATAAAATTGCACTTTTCTCAAAAACGGCTCCAAGATTATTTTTTTCAGTGTGGTCGTTGCTCAAATTTTTACTAAGAAAATTAGGTATGGCAACACTCTTGCAAACCTGGGTCTATGGGTTGCCATCTGAAATTTTATGTTTTTTTTTGTATGGCAGCCATCTTGAATTTTCAAGTGGGTGTAATGCCGTGTAATTCATATTTAAAACATGTTCAAAAGAGTTGATTTAGCCAAAATTTGGTATCTCTAAGTCTAATACTTTGGAAAGTGACACACATACACACGCACACACACACACACACATACAGACGGACGTTTTTGAAAGATAGTGTTTTTTTGGCATGTCCTGCACCAGGACAACTCATTTCCGTGAAAACCTCGAAAAAAATTTTTCACACCAAATCAATACTTTCTTTATGATGATGATGAGTTGATGATTTCTTTTTAGCGCCGTTTCATGAAAAAAAATTAAATTTTTAGTCTTCAGCTAGAGCAAGAAAGTAAAAAACAAAAAAAAACCTTAAAGAAAATAAAAAAATATTTTGATAATAAACTTCTCTCTTCCATCTCTTTGGTAACACTAGAGTATTAATAGGAAAGGAAGGAAGTAAAGAAATAAACAAAAGTCAAATGAAAGTTCAATAGCCTACTGTGTAATATGAATTAAATAAGTACAACAAATATAATGTGCGGTGAAGAAGTGACTGGAACACCCTTTATATGTGATTTGGCGCATAGAGTAAACAAGCACTAAAAGATTGTTGCGAGCGTCCGGTCAATCTCAAGATCGTTTTACTGTATATCCACTTTACGAAATTTCCGTTGCGCATCTTTGACGTATATCCATTTTAAAACGCCTTTTTTTAGTATTAAACGTAACATTATTATGATTTTTACCGATTATTATAGTGCCAGACCTGCAGTACTTTCGGTAAAATAGGCAATTGAATTACGATTTTGTCAATTACAATAACAAAACACAAAAACATTGCTCCTGTAAAATTAGCTCAATGGCGTTTACAGTAAACAAGCACTAAGGCAGCGTAATGTCTATGACACACCATCAAAGAATTTTACGAACCAACACAAAGAGACATGTAAAAACAACACACACCATCAAAGAAGTCCACGTTGTACAAAACCCAATACCAAGAAAATGTTATCTTCGAGACTCACACATGCTTGCCAAGGGTCCAGGTAGAAAAATAAAAAGGAAGACTCGGGACCCAAGGCCACAAAAAATCCACAACTCGGCCAAGGTCAGAAAATAATATTAAAAAAACCTAAATGCGCAGAGAAAAAAAGTATGCAAAAACCATTTTCTTATGCAACGCGGTGCATTCCCAATACTAAAGGTGCAGTTATAAAAAGAGTTGGTAGTTTTTGCATTCGGTGTAGGAATTCCTCTTTTTTTTGCCAACACTTTTTGCTTTCGTTTATACGTTTTTTTTATTTGTTTTTCTTATGAAGTTGTGGATATACATTGGTGGGTTCCATTGAATGACACAGTGACACAACAACTCATGACAGAACGACACATGACAGAACAGCACATGACAAAGTATGAAAAACTAATCTGACTTTAACAAAGGCCTTCTTCACTTTAGATCCATCCAGCCTTACAGCGTCTAGGTCAATTAGTGTTTTCTACAGCGACAACCAAACTCGCAGAGGTTTCTTGAGGTGTGATTCACACGAAAACAGCGTTCACCAAATAAATCATCTTATTATTGTTATTATTCATTGACTTTTATGTGGTCTTCCAGCTGGGCGTTGAGCAATTATCATCTCGTAAGCTAAGGTGTGAGTGAGTCTATCATGGCTCATACTGGAGGCATGGTCTCTTATCTTACTATGTCCTCTATTTCACAGACTTTTATGTGGTCTTCCAGCTGGGCGTTGAGCAATTATCATCTCGTAAGCTAAGGTGTGAGTGAGTCTATCATGGCTCATACTGGAGGCATGGTCTCTTATCTTACTATGTCCTCTATTTCACAGACTTTTATGTGGTCTTCCAGCTGGGCGTTGAGCAATTATCATCTCGTAAGCTAAGGTGTGAGTGAGTCTATCATGGCTCATACTGGAGGCATGGTCTCTCATCTTACTATGTCCTCTATTTCACAGACTTTTATGTGGTCTTCCAGCTGGGCGTTGAGCAATTGTCATCTCGTAAGCTAAGGTGTGAGTGAGTCTATCATGGCTCATTCTGGAGACATGGTCTCTCATCTTACTATGTCCTCTATTTCACAGACTTTTATGTGGTCTTCCAGCTGGACGTTGAACAATTGTCATCTCATAAGCTACGGTGTGAGTGAGTCTATCATGGCTCATTCTGGAGACATGGTCTCTCATCTTACTATGTCCTTTTTTTAAATCCAAATTACAATTTAATCAGTCTTCTCATTATGTTTTAATGTGAGTAGATGTATATATTATCTCCTCAAATGTATAAATAAATCAATCTTAGTGCAAAAGACGTAAACGCCACAGCTATTTTATATATCCGCCAAACTAAAATTCATCCACTGCCTCTTTACATTTATTTTTTTCCCCAAAAACCATATTTTGTCAAAAAATCCCAAACACTTGAGTGTGGAATTTAAAAGCACATGTAAAGAAAATACACCCATCTCTTTCTAGCTAAAAAAACATGACGAACACTTTGTCCGAACGCCGATCATTCATTGCAAAATATACCTAAAATTTAAATTGCAAAAATTATTACAAATGCATAAATACATTCAAAAGATTCAAAGGAATTGATATTAAATTTTAATGATTTTTTCGTTCATTCGTTTATTAAATTTAAATGTTTTTTCGAGACGTGCTCGGACAACTTGTTCAATCAAAATGATCGTTTGTAATAGGGTGGTTTTGTGCATCCATCTCTTTCTTGCACCCTCCTCGATCTTTGATCCATGGATCTGTGAGTAACGCAGATTTTAAGAAAAAAGTGCGGTAACTTTTTTAAAAAATATTTCAAAAATTTTTGAGAAATCTAAAAGGTGTAGGTAGTCTTTTTTTCGCTCACATACATCAAAGTGCTAAAAAGGTCCGAAAATGTATTTTTTTTTATTTTATTTTTAACAATAGAAAACACGCAATTCTTAAAATAAGCGGTATAATCCATAATCTTAGATTTACTCAGTCTTCACAAGAAATGAGAAGCAGCCCCCTCGGGAGCTGGAAAACTCCCACTTCAACTGGCTGGTCCTCTTACCTGTAAAAATAAATAGGTTTAATTCGCCACATGCGATCCCTTCTGAGTAAACGCGTAATGTAGCATCTATAATAAATAAACTTAAAATTTTTCTCGGGTTGTGTAGCCATGTTCTATCGGAAGTTTGTTACACTTTTTTGTTACACTTTTTTCCGGACGTTTCGCCCATTATCTGCGATGGGCCTCCTCAGCGTATTTTTTCTTCAGGCGTTCTGATTTTCTTAGCACGGAACTGTCAACGGCCTGTGGGTTGGTTATTGTTGTGTTTATGTCATGGTTCTGGAAGAGGGGGCCGTCATTGTATCCTAACAGCGCATGCGCGTCTTCAACGTCGTTATTGGACCGCGATGACGTCACCGCAACATGATTGGTGCTCGTCGGAATCACTTCGTCTTGATTGGGTATTGTGTCCGTTGGGCTCTCATTGGTTCTGTGCGCGCTGTTGCATTTTGGCGGATTTTTTGAACAAAGGCGAAGTGCAGGGTACCATGTTTTATCCATCCTTGAGGTCTCTTCTTTCCTGTTGAAGTTGTTTTTGTGTTTAAAAATTTCTATAGCTTCATGATTTAGTCTAGTAAAGAAGTGTCTCGTTGTGTTAAGAACCTCCGTCATGGCAAACTGTATGTCATGGCCATCCTGCAGTGCATGTTCAGCAACTGCCGACTTTTCTACCTGTCCTAGCCGACAGTTCCTATTATGTTCTTTCAAGCGAGTTTTCACACTGCGTAGCGTTGTACCTATGTATACTTTTCCGCAGGAACATGGTATTTTGTATACGCCAGGGTTAGAGAGCATGTCTCTCTGGTCTTTGGCGGAGCGTAGACAGGCTGCCAGTTGCTTGGTAGGTTTGAAGATGGTCTTCACCTTGTGTTTATTCAAAATCTTCCCGATTCTATCAGTGACTTTGTGTAGGTATGGTAGGTATGCAGTGCCCAGAGTGGGTAAAGGTTTAGTAGTGTGATGTTTTTTCTTACCCGGTCTGGCTGCTCTAATAATGTCCTTTCTCTTGTAGCCATTGGCTTCAAGCACTCTCAAGAGGTGGCGTCTTTCAGTTGGTAAGTGAGCAGGCTCACAAATACGCTCAGCTCTTTGGGTGAGAGTCCTGAGGATGCCCCTTTTTTGTCCAGGATGATGATTCGAGCTGCACTGTAGGTACCTATCCGTGTGTGTATGTTTTCGGTACACCGTGTGTCCTAATTTTCCATCAGATTTTTTGGTCACCAGCACATCCAGAAATGGGATTTTGTTATCCTTTTCTATTTCTACAGTGAATTTTATATTGGGATGTAACGAGTTCAGGTGGTTTAGAAAGACATCCAGAGCTCCCTTTCCATGCGGCCAGATAACGAACGTATCGTCCACATAACGAAACCAGACATTGGGCTTAAGTGGGGCAGTGTCCAATGCCTTCCGTTCAAAGTTTTCCATAAAGAGATTGGCAACCGGTGGGCTGAGAGGGCTTCCCATGGGGACACCGTCAATCTGTTCATAGAACTCGTTATTCCACTGGAAATATGTGGTTTTCAGCACCTCTTGAAACAACAAAACAATATCATCAGCAAATAGTTCTCGTATTAAATCCAATGTCTCATTTACAGGTACATTTGTGAACAATGAGACTATATCAAAACTCACTAGCAGCTCTCCTGGTTGTATTCGTAGTTCTTTTAATTTCTCTACGAAATCGTGCGAGTCCTTGACAAATGAACTTGTATGTCCAACATGTGGGCTTAGCATTGACGTCAGATATTTGGCTATGGTATAAGTGGGAGAATCAATAGTACTTATGATAGGTCGTAGAGGTGTACCAGTCTTGTGGATTTTTGGCAAACCGTACAACCGTGGAGGAAGTGCTTCAGATCTAGTCAAGGTCCGCTTGATCGAGTCATCAAACAAAGACGCCTTAATCAAAGCATTGGTTTTCTTCAGAATCCTGGCTGTAGGGTCATAGTTAAGAAGACGGTAGGTAGCTGGAACCAAGAGGTCCTTTACTTTTTTATTGTATTCATTAGTATTCATGATTACCGTGGAATTCCCTTTGTCTGCATTGAGAATAATGATGTCTTTGTCCTGGTTTAGACTCCTAATGGCAGCTTTTTCCTCTCTGTTGATGTTAGGTTTTGGAGGTTTCGCATACTGAAGAATTCGCGCTGTCTCTCGTCTCACCTCTTCAGCTGATTCTGTTGGTAGTTTGCGGATGCTAGCCTCTACGTTAGCAACAATATCCTCAATGGGTAGTTTGGAAGGTGTGATGGCAAAATTACCTCCTTTAGACAGTAAGGAAATCTCTGCAGGTGAAAGTTTGCGTTGTGATAAGTTGACCACAGTGCGGGTGGTATCCAATGTTGTTTTTGTGACGTCACCCGTGTTCCTGTGTGATACCAAGTTTTCGAACTTCTTCTTCTGTCTTTTCGAGGTTGCTTCTCTAATGGTATTGGCAGATTGGTATGTGATACGATCCAGGACATCCCAGTGTTCTTTTTTGAGGTTAGAAGTAAGAGTGAAGTGTAGTTTGAGTAGTTCTTCCAGAGGTTTTCTATCAAGTCATAATTTACTTCATCTGTCAAATTACAATGAATTAATATCTCCTAAAAAAAATATACATTCCGTTTTTTTCGCATCCGATTTTATTGTTTACATTTTTTCATTCCGAACCGGCAATATCTCAAGACGGTGCCAAAAAAAATTTGGTCCAATTTTAATATAAATATTACACAACGTTTATTTTTTGTTCTTTATTATTTATCTCAAGTTCAATGAATTCATTCATTTTTTTATTGTCTTTTTTTCCACCACACTTCTCTAAAGCATCACCAGTGCGTACGTTTTTTATTTGTCATTTTTTCTCATTCTTTTTTCATCGCAACCTACTCCATCTTTTTTTGTACATTTTTTTGTATTCTTTTTAAACTACATTTAAATTGTACAAAATATACAACTCACTTTGTGTTGCTTACATATTTTTTTTCAAAAGCAAATTGAAATCGAAAGTAAATACTATATGAATACATTTTACTTTTTTGTTTCATTTTTTTTTTGTAATCATAAATATTACATCTTTACCATTGATGTTTTTTTATCCTTTTCTCAATGTGCCGACAAAAGTTTTACTTTCATTTCAAGGAACAAATATTTTTTGTTTTGTTTGTTTTCTTAAAAAGGATGTATTCATTTTTGGACTTGACCGCTTTTTTGTCCACTTCTCGTTATTTTAAAATTTAAAAAACTTTTTATTGATTTTTTTCACATAGTTTTATGGTGCATCCATTTTTCTTAATTATAGTTTTATTATTGAGTTCCTTGAATTATATGTTGGTATGGGGTTGTCCACTCATACTGTAAAAAATTAATCACTTTGCCAATATCACCTCCGTGTCATGGAAGGACGGCAAACGTTGCAGAGCTTATGTTCATTTTGAGGTCAGCGCAAACCATTAGCAGCACCTTGGAGCTTTCGAGGAGAAGCCCGACTACCGTGTTTGGTGATCGTGCTTTCCGTGTTGCTGCGCCCATGGCCTGGAACTCTCCGCCAGCAGGACTGCGGACGACGGACTAAGAGACAGATTTCAGCAGAGCCCTAAAGACACATCTTTTTCCACAATCAGCAGTGTTTTTCGAATGATCGACGATCATGGAAAGGTGCAGAAAAAATACCCAGTAAAAAAAATAATAATGGTCGGTGGAATAGGAAGAGTAGCAAAGAACGAGCGATTTACGATGGATCTGAAAATGGTGGTACACAATGAAATATTGTTACCGACTTGTATGTATGGAAGTGAAGTATGGACAGTGAATGAAAGTGAAATGAGTAAAGTATGTACGGTGGAAATGAAGCATTTGATAAGCATGACAGGCAAAACTCTGAAGGATAGAGAAATAAATGAATGGGTAAAGAAAGAATGTAAGTTGAAAGAGGATGTGAATGTACGAAAGAATGTGATGAGATAGTTTGGGCATATGGAAAAAATTAATGATGATAGACTGACAAAGTATACTTAATTTATTTACAGAGGAAGTGTGAAAGGAAAAAGAGGTAAGGGACGACAAAGAAAAGTATGGAGTGATCATATTGAGGAGATTGTGAAAGAATGGGATATACAAAGTGAGCGTGAAAGAAGTAAATGCATGAAAAAGGTGCATATGAATGAATTGAAAGAGGTATATCAGGGAAGGAAGAAATGGAGGCAGCTCTGCAGAGGCTCTGGCCGCCCCTAGCGGAATAGCGACAGAGTTACAGTTACAGTTACACGGAGTGGGTCTTGTACTCTTCGATCAACCGCAGCCACCGCTGCCTGTCCAACGCCTTCCATCTTCAGTCCATACTCCTACCACACGACAGTCCGATCATCGGAATCTGGTTCTTCCCAATGTCCTGCACCCTTTATGGTCCGTCATCACAACCATCTTTTCCAGGATCTGATGGTCCATTCGGCCGAAACTGGAGCCAAATCAAAGGTTGAAGAACCGATAAGAATAGTTAACACAATGTTTGGAGAGCGTGCATTTGCAGTTGCTGGTCCCTGGCCTGGAACCACCTGCCACATCATGTAAGAGAGCTAGAGGACCATGGAAAGTTCCGGAATGCACTGAAGACAAGCTAATTTCTGGCATCATTTGCACAAGCGCCCTTGGAGTGACTACATCACGAAACGGCGCTATGAAGAAATCATCAACTCATCATCATCATCATTCGCTGGATGGGACTAAACCAATGTAATGAAACAAATAAGTCCTACTTAGTCTTTTTTTATTTTATTTAAAAGGGTTATATAAAAAAAAAAATCCCCGGTATCAACCCTAAAATAAATTAAATGTTTTTTTTAATCATTTCGTCCGATTCATTCATAACGTAAACAAAAAATATAATAAAAAACTACACTTTTTCATCTCAAATTTTAATGGGGTGCCTTTTCATAGGGTAAATAGGATCTACCTGTAAAAGTAAATCGGTCCGTCGTGGGAGAGATGACCCATGGGGTATAAAAAAAATCGTCTGGTGTTCCTTTGTAACCCAGGAAATGGGCCCCGGAAGCTTTTTAAAAGGATTTTTTTTTCAGGATATTAAGTATTCAATTGCATAAGATTCTCAAAAACAAAATTATACTTCTATGTGTAAGTAATTGTCATTTTAAAATCTATAAAAAATCCGGATATAAAAAAATATGAATGTGGACTGCATTCATTTTTCTGATTTAAATGTTTTTTTTTTTTTGATAAAAGAAGACCCCGGAAAGGATGGTTTGATGAAAAAAAAATAACTACCTACATATATAATATTTATATTTTGTATGGTTTGTGTATTAACACTGAAAATTCATGTTTTTTAAAATGCTTAATAGGTACCTGATGATGACTGAATAGTCGAAAACGTTCGTAGTAGAATTTAAAATTTAATTTTTAAATATATCATATTTGTGAAATAAAAACAGTGTTTATATAAAAGTTAAAGGTGTTGTTTATTTAATAACCAACTAAAAAATATATATATATTTGTTTTTTAATAGCTTTGTGAAGAGGAATACAATTCATCAACCTATTTGTCCTGGCCAGTGAAAGCGGATGAGTTCTATTATATTTACTTGATCAAAATCTGAATTAAATACATGACCACAAACAGATACGTGTACGTTCGCGATTACAAATGCTGCATGTGCACTAACAAATTAAAATACGAACCTCAAATGAACATTAACCCAGCAACTTTTGCCGACCTTCCTGAAAGAGGGGTGACATTGACAAAGTGAACTTTTTTTACAGTATGGGTGGTCAGCGTCATGCCAAGCCATAAGTCAATTCGTGCTTATCACAAAAAAATGATCAATTGCTCATCTATGGATCATCGTTTTTTGTATGGAAAACTTTCTTCTAAGGCTGCGGATGAGCCATGGCTTGATGTTTGAGAAAAATATCCTTTACTTCTCGAACCGCTTGGTCCGTAGCTCAGTGGTAGCACTGCGGACTCTGAATGGGAAGGTTTTGGATTCGAATCCCGGCGGAGCACAAAAAATATCCCATTTATATTTTAAAATTTGCTCTTCGCTGGGTTGAAAAATTCATAAACCTTTACCAATGACCGGTCACCAAAGGTCCTTCCAACCTTACAGCAACTGGGTCTTGCTTGTGTATCTGCGCTTCGTAGCGACGACCAAGCTCGTACACTTCTGCGGCACTACAACAAGTGTCATAGACCCCTAGAGTCTCTAGAATCTAGGGAGTCTCCCGCACAGGATTTCTTAAAAAATAAAATAAATAAAAAGTACAAGATTTTAGTTTTTCAGACATTTGACCACAATTTTTTTATCTGTGCATTTAACCAATTTCTGTTTTTTTTTATAAAACCAAATTCTATGTACGAGTAGATATGTACATTATTCACGTTTTTTAAAAACTAAAAATCCATCCAGAGCGAATCTCAAATCCGAAAACACCATGTGCTATCAAAAATTAATTTAAAAAAATCTTAACTACACAAAAAAATACACAAAACTAAACTTTACTCACAGTAAAATAAAGCTTAGAGTCGTTTGTATTTATAATGGCAGTTAAAACATTTATTCTTCAAAGGGATGATTTGAAAACTTATTGAGAACCAAAAATTAACAATCTATTTAAAGTTTTACTGGAATTCAAGCTTTATTTTAATGATATTTAAAGATGTTATTTGTGTGTTTATTTTCATGGTATTTAGAGCTTTTTGGATGCAAGTTATTGAGCACATGTTTTGAACCAAATCTGACTCACCAATACCATCATAGAAATCTTGAGGGTGGTGTATATGTACACGGTGCATCCCTTAAAATGCAATGGTGTGTGTTGGGTTAAAATCTACCTGTTTTTTTGGGACTTGCGTACGTTCGTTAGTTGAAAAATGCTAACTTTGAGTAGAGAAAAAATAATAATATGGATTTTTTTTGGTGAATATAATGTACTGATTCATATTTTACCAACACTTGATTATTTCTCTCTATAATCTATAATTAATCTAAGCTGCAAAGATATGTTAAAATAAAATAATTAAAAAAAAACATTAAAGGGTCATATTAAATGCATGCCCACAGATAGGCACATGTAGGTTCGCGTCTACACATTCTGCATGCGTGCATACAAATAAACAAAACCTCACATAAACATAAACCTTGCAACAGTTGCAACTCCTGCCGCCTTTCCCTGAAACCGGGGTGGCATTGGCAAAAGTGAACCGATTTTTACAGCACGGGGGGTCAGCCTCGTACTCGCTTCGGTATTAAAAATGCATACATGGATTTCTTGTTTTCTATCTCAAATCAATTCAACTGGGGGTGGCCAGTGCCTCTATTTGGTCTTACACCATGGGAAACCAAGCCACACATACAGTGCAACTTATTGCCGCGTTATCCCTGAAGGATTTCGCATGTGCTGAATGGAACGTATTTATTTTTACAAACAAGGGGGCCGGCCTCACGCCAACCATTTCAGCTGAAGTGGGGGTTTCCTAGCTCCCGAGGGGGTCGGTAGTCATATTTTGAAAAGGCTGAGTATTTACAACAACAACAAAAACTAATCGTCGAATGGACATAAGCCCTGCAACTCTTGCCAACCTTCCCTGAAACGGAAGGGTAGAATTGTTAAATGTGAACTAATTCTTAAACTTTGGGTGGTGAGCCTCATACCATACCAACCGATAAGTCAAAAAACAAGAAACGTTGTTTTATGTAGAATGCAATGAAGATTTTTTTTCTTCAACAATTTTATATCTTAACTGACACCAGAATGATTATCCTCAATCTTCAATACAAGTGAAATGAAATTAAGAAGAAATACTTTCTGATTTCGGTTTTCAAAACCATCGTAGGTAATCTTTGTTCGGAAAGACACATTAGAAAATGAACAAAATATATTTTTTGCATTCGTTTTTAAAACCGGGCAAAAAACCTACCTCGGGTATTAAATTTTAGGGTGTTTTGAATGGAAAGGGTTGTGCCTATTTTTATTTTTTCATTATGCCATTTCTTTGCACCGACAGGTTGCATATTCCACAGTAGTATACCATTTTCTCCTTTTGTTGAGGCATTCTTTTATTGTATTCATGCCACTTGTTGCAATGTTTATATGTACTTATTTGCAAATGAAATCCTTTTTTTGCCACATCAATCAGCACTAATTTGAAAAAAACATTCTCGGCGAGTAATCATCACACTTCTGTGTGACTAGGGTCCTTAGCCACCTATAATCTATAATCTAAGCTGCCAAACTGCCAAACATATCGCTCCCCTAGTTCTTGTTTATCGTATACGCCAATCTTGTCAAATATGACTTGTTCATGCAGTTGTCTTATGAATCAAATTCTACACAATCTGAGCTAAGAAAAACCGTAAAACTCGATAATGTGAGAGTTCTTTTAAATATTTTTTTAAATAAATTTCTTGTTTTCATAAGACACATTGGTCCCTACACATGCAAACATTGCTCATGTAAAATTTTCTCAATGGCATATACGGTAAACAAGAACTAAGGCAGCGATATGGGTTTCATATTTAATGCATGCCTACAAGCAGGCACAGTATGTTCAAGTCCTCCTCATATCTGACTAAGTATGTATGTTCTGGAAGATCTGTGCTCATACCAAACCTCACATGAACATAAATTTTGCAACTTCTGCCACCGTTCCCTGAAACCGGGGAGGCATTATCAAAAGTGAACCAAGTTTGTACAGCATGGAAGGTAAGCCTCATACCAACCTAGTTAGGAATTGTACACAATCTGAGCTAAGACAAATACGTAAAATACGATAAAGTGAGAGTTCTAATCTAATCTAATCTAAGTTGCAAAGATATGTTACATTGGAGATTCACATTACATGCATTCTCACAACCAGACACGTACAAGTTCGCGCTTGCACATGCCTCATGTGAACCTACAACATAAAAACCAAATCTCAAATGGACATACACCCTGCAACTCTTGCCGTCCTTCCCTGAGACAGGGGTGACATTGACAAAGTGAACCATTTTTACAGCATGGGTGGTCAGCCGCATACCAACCTATAAGTCAAGGAACAAGAGTAATTTTTGAAAACTTCAAAATCAAATTCTAGCATTCATAAGACACATTGTTCGAGTACCCACACAAACACTGCTCATGAGAAATAACGTCATTTGGAGATAAGACAAACAAGCATTAAAGAGACGAATTCCTTCAACCCTTTGAGAATACCGATTTCAAAAAAAAAATATCTTCCTGAATTTTTTTATAGTTCCCAAAATAGGCACTTTTGTTTCAAAAACGTTTCTGGGTCGTATTTTCACTTTTATAGTAGGACTGCAATAAACGAGGCCCACACTCAAAAGCGGTTGTAAATTTTTGAAAAGACAGACAAATCAGGAAGCACATGTAATGAAAGAATTTCTTTGAAAAATATTCTAGAAAGCAATAAACATACGCAACAATTTTTCTTTGTATTTTTTTTTATTTGTGCACAAAACTACCCTTATTTTTTTTTCATTTTCACTTTTATTTTGTCTTTACGACCTACATCCTTTGAATTTTTAAAAACAAAACATATTTTTCAAAATACCTTTCACTTTCAGAGTATAATCATGCCTTTTGTCGTTTTGATTTTTGAAATTTATGGCGGGCCCCTCTTTTGTCGGTTTTTCAAAAAAATAAAAATAATAAAATACAAAAGTGGAATCGTCTGCGATAATCTATAATCTAAGTTGCAAATACGTATTTTAATACATTTTTCTTGGACCGGTCCGTAGTCCAGTGGCAACACTTCGGACTCGTAAATGGAAGGTTGTGGATTCGAATCCCGGCGGAGCACAAAAATATGTACCATATGTAATTCCAAATGTGCTCTTCGCTGGGTTGAAAAATTTATAAAACCTTTACCCATGACCGGTCATTAAAAGGTACATCCAACCTTACAGCATCTGGTCTTGCTTGAGAATTGGCGCTCTGTAGCGACGACCAAGCTCGTAGAGGGCTCTTGAGGTGTGATACACACAAAAACAGAGCTCACCAAAAAAATCATCCTAATATTATTATTATTATCTTTACCAGCAATATGATATGGTCGAGTGGATAGGAAGTCGGCACTCGAATTAGCGTTATGGATACAAGCGCAAGTTCGTACCCCGCCTGCGCCGTATTGCCCGTATCCTATCGACAACATCTTTAGTTTAGGGGTTGGTCATGTAATGTACTGTCATTGTGATGTTCTGTCATGTGTCGATATGTCATGTGTCGTTTTGGAACTGTGTCGTTCTATCCTGTCACCTATTTATTTTTACAGTGTGGATGGTCAGCCTTATACCAACCTATAAGTCAAGGAATACCCATACTGTAAAAAATGGTTCACTTTGCCAATGTCACCCCTGTTTCAGGGAAGGTCGGCAAGAATTGCAGAGCTTATGTTCATTTGAGATTGGATTTTTATATTGTAGGTCCGCATTCGGCATGTGTGAGCGCGAAATTATGTGTGTCTGCTTGTGGGAATGCATTTAATATGAACCTCAAATGATATATACCTTTGCAACATAGATTTAGATTTAGACCACAGACAGGCACATGTAGGTTAGCGCCTTCACATTCTGCATGTGTGCATACAAATAAACAAAATCTCACATGAACATAAAACCTTGCAACTCCTGCCGCCTACATCAAATGTTAATACTTTAAATAATGATCTATCAGATAATGAGCCCAGCAACAATTCTAATACATTTGATAAATCTCTCCTTTTCCATCAGTTGGCAACAAAAAAAAAGACTGCCTAGGGAAATTGTATTATATTATATTCTGGTGAATTTTTTCGCACGTCCGACCTTGAAAAGATGTAAAAAAAACGCGTAATATGATGTAGGAGTGAGGAAGGGGGGGGGAATTTTTTCTCCACCCCCCTCCCCCTACTTTCCACCCAGCCCCCTCGCAAATTTTTGCCAACTCCCCCATATTTCGGGGGAGATGTTTGGACGAAATTCGCGACTAGCAACACAGGGCTAAGACTTTTTTTTTTGTTTGAGCCATGATGATGATGATGATGATGATGATGATTTGTATAGCGCCGTTTCGTGACTACTGCAAGGGCGCTTTCAGGCTTGACGCAGCGGTGAAGAAATGGGTCTGCATTCCCTTCTTGAAGCTCTCGATCCCTTCCTTGGCGCGCACTTCAGTAGGCAGCTGGTTCCAAGTGGACGGTCCCGCAACGGCGAAAGCGCGGTCTCCGAAATACACATTAACACATAAATACGACATAAATGTAAGCTTAATATGTCAGGCCATTTATCGTGTAAAAAGTGGTTCACTTTCCAATGCCACCCCCGTTTCAAGGAAGGCGATGCACTTGCGGCATTTGCTTTGTTTTGTGTGCATGCATTATAGAGGAAATTTCTAACGAGCGTAAGTTTGAACCCCGCCTGCGCCGTGTCCTATCGACAATAACTTTGACCCTTGTTCAACAGATATCATTGGGTAATTATTAATTAATAATAATTCATTGATATATCAAATAATGCATCATTAATTTATTATGTTAATACCTGTTTCTGGCTAGGCGAAATAGGTTGGTGAATTGTTGGTTAATCTTCACAAATGATCCTTTCTGAATGAGGAAAAAGGACACCGAAGGCTTTTAAGATGTCATTGTACAGAACGGCAAAAGTTACAGTGTATATGTAGCTAAGTTGCGTTGTTACCACCTAACGAATGAAAAGCTTCTCTAAAGAATCGGAGGAAGAAGTCACTTAGTCAAAAGCACAGGGCACGCAATGCGCCAGAATGTCTCCTGCATACTTTGATTGAGGGGACAAACGACTACGCCAAGAGTGCTGGCAAAGAGCGGCACAGTGACAGAACAACACATGACAGAACGACACATGACAGAACAACATATGGCACAACTTCACATGACAAAACCAAGCAATCTTTGAGTGAGAATGATCCCAAAACGGTGCTTTATTAATTTTTCATCTTCATCGTTCATTCCCTGTTTCAGGGAATGTCGGCAAGAGTTGCAGGGCTTATGTTCATTTGAGGTTTGGATTTTATTTGTAAGTACACAATCAGCATTTGTAAGCGTGAACTACACGTGTTTGATTTTGTGGGCATGCATCTGAGAGCTTTGAATGAATATATCCTTGCAACTTAGATTATAGATAGATAGATTATAGATCGTGAATGAATGGAATATCCAGAGTCATAATAAAAGGAGAGCTTGTATGAAGAAGGTTTTGACTCTGGAGGAAATGAAAGAAGTATGTAAGGACAGTAAGAAATGGCGGTTGATCTGTAATGTTGACGGCTAGGGTTTATTAAATTGGAATTCGTTTGCTGTTTAAGTTTTGATGTCCATACGTGATGTCCAAAAATGTAATTTGTCGTGCATGATCCTTGACTTATAGGTTGATATGCGGCTGACCACCCATGCTGTAAAAATGGTTCACTTTGCCAATGTCACCCCTGTTTCAGGGAAGGACAGCAAGACTTGCAGGGTGTATGTTCATTTTGGATTTGATTTTTATGTTGTAAGTTCACATGCGGCATGTGCAAGCGCGAATTGTAAATGTCTGCATGTGGAAATGCATTTAATTTGAATCTCCTTTGCAACTTAGATTAGATTAGATCGTGCTCAAACAGTTTGACCTTGTTTTTCCTCCGCACTCGGAATAGTTCATCCCTTATATTATGACGACACATTCCCACCACCTTTTTTCTGTATTTTTTCGGCGGGCGGCGCCACCCCACCCACCCACCCCAGACCTGCGACTCAAGGTCAAGGCCTGACAGGCCCTGGGGGAGGTCGGCATATCGACCCAGCCAAATCACCCACGCTCCAACAAAACTACCCTGCTGATAACAGAAAAACACACACGACACACCAGCCCAATGTGCGTCTTGAAATTGGTACAAAAAGACTTTTTGCTTCCATAATCTTGGGACCTTTTTGGACATCTTCTCATTGATCGCTTCCATGATCGATCATTCTAGAATCTAGATCAATTGAATCACATGCGAGTTAATTTTGTTTTTGATCATAAGTATCAGAGAAATACACGACCCAGCATTGTCACAGCAAATTGGTACAAAAAGACTTTTTGCTTCCTAAATCTTACGACCTTTTTAGACACATTCTTCTCATTGCTTCCATAAATTTGAAACCTTTTTGAGCACATTCATTTTAGATCAGTTGATTCACAAACGGCTACATTTTGTTTTTGATCATTAGTATCAGAGAACACACAAGAGCCACCAGCCCAATGTGCGTCTTGAAATTGGTACAAAAAGACTCTTTGCTTCCATAATCTTGGGACCTTTTTGGACACCTTCTCATTGATCGCTTCATCGATCGATCATTCTAGAATCTAGATCAATTGAATCACATGCGAGTAGATTTTGTTTTCGATCATAAGTATGGACCGGTCCGTCGTTCAGTGGCAACACTTCGGACTCGTAAATGGAAGGTTGTGGATTCGGATCCCGGCGGAGCACAAAAATATATTACCATTTATATTTCGAATGTGCTCTTTGCTGAGTTGAAAAATTCATAAACCTTTACCAAAGACCGGTCACTGAAAGGTCCATCCAACCTTACAACAACTGGGTCTTGCTTGAGAATTGGCGCTTTCTACAGCGACGACCAAGCTCGCAGAGGGCTCTTGAGGTGTGATACACACAAAAACAGCGCTCACCAAATAAATCATCCTAATATTATTATTATTATTATCAGAGAAATACACAACACATCATTGTCACAGCAAATTGGTACAAAAAGACTCTTTGCTTCCTAAATCTTACGACCTTTTTAGACACATTCTTCTCATTGCTTCCATAACTTTGAAACCTTTTTGGGCACATTCATTTTAGATCAATTGATTCACATACGACTACATTTTGTTTTTGATCATTAGAATCAGAGAAGAGAAGACACACAACACACCAGCCCAATTTGCGTCTTGAAATTGGTACAAAAAGACTCTTTGCTTCCATAATCTTGGGAACCTTTTGGACACGTTCTTCTCATTGATCACATCATTTTAGATCAATTGATTCACATACGGCTACATTTTGTTTTTGATCATTAGAATCAGAGAACACACACAACACACCAGCCCAATGTGCGTCTTGAAATTGGTACAAAAAGACTCTTTGCTTCCATAATCTTGGGAACCTTTTGGACACGTTCTTCTCATTGATCACATCATTTTAGATCAATTGATTCACATACGACTTCATTTTGTTTTTGATCATTAGAATCAGAGAAGACACACAACACACCAGCCCAATTTGCGTCTTGAAATTGGTACAAAAAGACTCTTTGCTTCCATAATCTTGGGAACCTTTTGGACACGTTCTTCTCATTGATCACATCATTGTAGATCAATTGATTCACATACGGCTACATTTTGTTTTTGATCATTAGAATCAGAGAACACACACAACACACCAGCCCAATGTGCGTCTTGAAATTGGTACAAAAAGACTCTTTGCTTCCATAATCTTGGGAACCTTTTGGACACGTTCTTCTCATTGATCACATAATTTTAGATCAATTGATTCACATACGACTTCATTTTGTTTTTGATCATTAGAATCAGAGAAGACACACAACACACCAGCCCAATTTGCGTCTTGAAATTGGTACAAAAAGACTCTTTGCTTCCATAATCTTGGGAACCTTTTGGACACGTTCTTCTCATTGATCACATCATTTTAGATCAATTGATTCACATACGACTTCATTTTGTTTTTGATCATTAGAATCAGAGAAGACACACAACACACCAGCCCAATTTGCGTCTTGAAATTGGTACAAAAAGACTCTTTGCTTCCATAATCTTGGGACCTTTTTGGACATATTCTTCTCATTGATCACATCATTTTAGATCAATTGATTCACATACGGCTACATTTTGTTTTTGATCATTAGTATCAGAGAAATACATGATACACCAGTCCAATGTGCGTCTTGAAATTGGTCCAAAAAGACTCTTTGCTTCCATAATCTTTGGACCTTTTTGGACTTATTGATTTTAGATCAATTAATTCACATAGGTACGAGTTGATTTTGTTTTTGATCATTAGTATCGAAAGTCCACAAAAAGTCCACATGCGGCATGTGTTAGCGCGCCATTATACATGTCTGCTTGTGGGAATGCGTTTAATACGAATCTTAAATCATAAATGATATATATATCTTTGCAGCTGAGATGTAGATTTTAGATGTATTGGATATTTTTCTCCAAATCCACATCTCGAACGCCTCCAGGCGGTCTTTTTCGTATTTCTGGATGGTCCAGGTTTCGTATCCATACAACAAAATGCTCCAAACAAAAGCTAGAGATTTTATAAAAGCCGTAAGGAATGCTAGAATAATTTCACATTCACACTTTTAGAAGCAGAAGTAGAGAAACTATAATATGATTGGAAATTGAGTATGATAAATTTTGCAGTTCTCGGAACAAGCCAGGGGCAAAATGATCTAAGTGCAATTTTAAAAGAAAATAAATCGCTATCAAGAGCTCTTGTTCACCCGTGAAACCTTCTTAGAAAAAATATTAAGTACAAATTATATTTTTTTCATTAGAAATCTATTAAGAAATCATGAATTATTCTTTCGAAGAAGAAATTGTTTATATTGTGTCTAAAAATAAAAGCTGCCTGTCTCTATAAGTTGTCTGTGTTTCAGAATAAGGTACTTCTTATCCGGTAGAGCGCTTGCGTTCAATGCCAAAGGGCTACAGCTCAATCCCCACCAAGGAAGTGCAGAAATAATTTCCTATTTCTGTGTTTATTAAAACACTTTAAATCACAATATCGGCAAGGTTCACTCACTCATTATAATTATTGAGGCCGTCCTCTTACTTGTAAAAATAAATAGGTTTCACGCGCCACATAACTTCGACCCTGGTTTAACAGATACATTGCATGCACACAAGCTTCTGCTTTCGCATGAAGACAACTTGCCAGACAAAATAGGTTGTTGAATTTCATTCCTCTTCACATTTTTTTTTAAATAAAAAAAAACCTCTCATGCGCTCGAGGACTTAAATCAACTGATGTTGCTATTCACGCACAGCAAATCCATGGCTCAACCGCCTCCTTACGTGAATTTTACATAAAAAAAAAACATGATCTATGATTTAGCTACGGATCAAACGTGAATAACATTGTTTGTGTTTTATTGATGAGAAAATCATTGCCGCTAAAAAGCTTGAGATCTGCTTAGACCCAGATAGATTATTTCTCTGGATGGGGTGGTAGCTCGGAGTGACCATATGCTTCTATGGAGCGGATATGCCTGCGGAGGAACATGTGCATTCCCTTGTACCTACCACAGATTGTATTAGTATAGGCGCCCACACCACTACTGGCACATGTTCTAATACGGATGATTGTCACTAATACATGCAAACGAATCCCGTGCTCGGTGTTCCAATCTTTGCTTTGGGAGCGACCCGGAAGCGAAACTAACAAGTCATTGTTTTTTAAAGAAATTTAGGGGTTGATAAAATTGCGTTTATTTTTATTGTACAAATTATGGAACAAAATACGGTATTCAAGGATTTTTTCATAGATGTAGATGTATTAAAATCATCAGAAAAAGACTTCACGTGTTTCCGTACATGAATAATTTTCGTTAAAAAAAAATAACAATTTAAAATGCTGATTTTGGATTAATACGACAAATTGCAACGCAACTTAGCTGTATATGTAATGTCTGTCTCCCGAGGGGATTGCTTCTTGTTTTGTGTGAATAATAAATAATAATAATATAAGGCTGATTCATTTTGGTGAGCGCTGTTTTTGTGTAAATCTATCTATCTATAATCTAAACTGCAAAGATATGTTAACATTTAAGTCTCATATTAAATGCATGCTCACAAACAGGCACATTTAGGTTCGCGCCTTCACATTCTGCATGTGGGCATACAAATAAAAAAATAAAAAACCTCACATGAACATAAACATAAACCTTGCAACTCCTGCCGCCTTTCCCTGAAACCGGGGTGGGTTCGGCTAAAGTGAACCATTTTTTACAGCACAGGGGGTCAGCCTCATACCAACCTATCAGTCAAGGAATCCCACCTCAAAAGTCCTCTGCGAGCTTGGTAATCTCTATAGAAAGCGCCAATTCTCAAAAGATACCCACTTGCTGTAAGGCTCGATGGACCTTTGGTGACCGGTCTTTGGTAAAGGTAGATATATGAATTTTTCAACCCAACGAAGAGTATATTTGAAACTATAAATTGTATATTTGTTGAGCTCCGCCGGGATTCGAACCAACAACCTTTAATTAACGACTCCGATGCGTTACTATTAGACTACGGTATTTTATGTTTGACGGTATTTTAGTTTTGTTTTTTGAAATAAACACCGAAACGGGAAATAATTTCTGAATGAATATATTTTCCGAGATCAAACCCTTATCCTCTGGGGTGGAACGCAAGCATTCTATCAACTAAGCCATTAACCGGACAGAACTAACGGACGAAAATTCAATATAAACTTTCAGAATGCATAAAATAGCATAAATTTGACATAGCTTTACTTGCAAGCAGTCGTCTATTACGTGTACACACACACATGCAAAAAATTACGTCATAATAAAAAGGACTCGCTTTTTTTTAAAAGGCACACAAATGCGTCTGCCGTCTCTCTCACGCACCCGCATTCGCAAGGAATCGCACCCTCCGCCTGTCTCTCTCGCACTCGGGATGTACCGCCGAGTTCAAGATCATTGTATACCTACATACAAAAAAATACACACACACACACACACATATCCGAAATAACAGCCAGACTTAATTTGCGTGTATTGGTGTTTTTTGAATGTGTGCGCGCATCATCTCGTCAAAATCATAGAACATAATAAATTTTATTTCAAGGTTGTTTATTTTTAGTCTTGAAAACTTCCTTTTCTTCTTCTGAAAACCAATTTTCTTGTTACTAATTAATCATAATTGTAAAAATCTTAAATTTGATTGAAAAACTGTGATTGTTACACTATTGTACTTTCACTAGGGATGGTGCAAAGTGTATATGTTTCTATCCCATATCTCTTATGTTATTACGTGAGTCGTTTGAAAATTAAAACTAAGTGGGCAATCTGGGATTTTTTTTGTGAAAATAAGAAATGGCGGTTGATCTGCAATGTTGTTGGCTAATGGCTATCTGCTTAAATATATAATCTAAGTTGCAAAGCTAACTCACATTTTTAGATACATATTACATGCATTTCCACAAGCAGGCACGCATAAATTCGCGCTTACACGTGCCGCATGTGGACTTTAAAAAAAAACACAGTCTCAAATGAACATAAGCCCTGCAAATCTTGCCGATCTTCCTCGAAACAGGATGAGCACAGTGAACAAGTTTTTACAGTATGGGTGGTCAGCCTCATACCAACTTAAAAGTCAATAAATTAAAAAAATCTATTCAACTACAAACTGGCATTATACAGTACCCGATGGGTTATCTAAATCCTTTAGTACAAAATTCTGGATGCGGTTTTTTTTACTATTTTCTGTCATTTACAAATAATATCTAACTGCAAACTTTATTTATTTTCACTTTATTTTTGACAGGTAAGATTTTTTCACTTGACATTTTTAGTATTAAACTTTGATTTTGTATAATCTCCATACATTAATACGTCTATTTCCATCGCACTATTGATTCATCTCATTGCTTTACAGTTATCCACAACATTTTGAATAAATAAATAATAATTTCGGAAGTGCCACGGCATCTCAAACTCACAGAGCTTTTTTTATTTTACCTAGCATGAATTGTCGCTTCTTTCTAATCTAATCTAAGTTGCAAAGATATGCTGCATTGGAGATTCACATTACATGCATTCTCCCAACCAGACACATACAAGTTCGCGCTTGCACATGCCTCATGTGAACCTACAACATAAAAACCTAATCTCAAATGGACATACACTCTGCAACTCTTGCCGTCCTTCCCTGTAACAGGGGTGACATTGGCAAAGTGAACCATTTTTACAGCATGGCTGGTCAGCCGCATACCAACCTATAAGTCAAGGAACCAATTTTGATTTGAACTATTGCAAGTATCAACTTTTACTAGTATTCAAGTGTGTATTTCCCAATTTTCGATGTAAAATTGTAGAGACGCTTTTTGATCTAATCGCTCTTTTGAATACTAATTGGTATAAGATTGAAATGAGGCTTCCATACATCAGAGTCGGTAACAATAATCTTAATGGACTCAGATAATTGATAGAATAATGATTTTATCAACGGGCAAACGTCACACTTGTATGTGCATGATCCTTAGCAATTAATGCATGTTAGCAATCATTAAAACTTAAAGATCTGTAACTGTTACTCTGTCACCATTCCGCTAGGGGTGGCCAGAGCCTCTGCAGAGCTGCCTCCATTTTTTCCTATCCTTACATATCTCTTTCAATTCATTCATATCCATCACCTTTTTCATGCATTTTCTTCTTTTACGCTCGCTTTGTACATCCCATTCTTTCACAATCTCCACAATCTGATCACTTCATACATTTATTGGTCGTCCCTTACCTCTTTTTTCTTTCACACTGCCTCTGTATAAAGCTGAATAAGTGACATATTAAGCTTACATGGGTTTCTCAGATAAATGCACCGTTTTTTCTATAATCTACGAAAGAAGACCAAAAAAGTGTGATAATCCTATAGTTTAGAAGTTTTTCATTAGCACTTCCTTAAAATTAGTTCACTTACAGTGAGAAGTTACACCCAATAAAACGTTTTATCCATGATTTCTCACATCAGCACTTTTATTCAGTTTTACCTTTCTATAATCTATAATCTAAGTTGCAAGGATATATACATTCAAAGCTCTCAGATGTATGCCCACAAACAAACACGTGTAGTTTGGGCTTAAAATGCTGATTGTGTACTATAATCTAAGCTGCAAGGATATGTTAACATTTAAGGCTCATATGAAATGCATGCCTACAGACAGGCACATGTAGGTTCGCGCCTACACATTCTGCATGTGTGCATACAAATAAAGAAAACCTCACATGGACATAAACCTTGCAACTCCTGCCGCCGTTCCCTGAGCCGGGATGGCATTGGCAATCTTTGCAACCTTTAAAGTGGCGAAATGCCTATCCCAGTCCACATGTTGTCCTCATTGCAGAGTCTGTAACACAATTTGAAAATGTACACATATTCATTTTATATATTTTTTACGAAAAATAATGTTGTACCCTTCTTGAATGTTTGACGGTGACTGATTCGAGTCGCAGGACGTCCGTCATAAAACAAAATTTGTTTTTTTTTTTTAGAATTTAAATTTAAGATTCGTTTTTTTTCCTACAGTCCAAGGGACGCGATACCATGTACCTATTTAACATATTATACCTATTTACGTACTAGAGATAATTATACAACACATGTATTAAACATACATGAACAAAAGTAGGTGCTTATGCGAGAAAGACAAAATCTCAATATTGCTTCCATCAATAAATTATGAAAATGTGTTTTTTTTTCCTTGTTGCTATGGGCCAAAGTTTGAGTTTCTCACTTTTGTGAAATTTTAAAACATTCGAATGAAACTTTCAACACATTAAAAAAAAAAAAAAAAATCAACGACCGAAGGTTTACAACTACTTTTTTATAAATTTTCTATTATGCCACATTACCACATTCATTGATTTATAGGTTGGTATGAGGCTGACCACCCATACTTTAAAAAAAAGGTTCACTTTGCCGATATCACCCCTGATTGAGGGTGCTTTTGCGGTGGCCGGCCCTGCGACCTGGAATCAACTGCCACCAGAAATCCGGAGGTCTACGACGATTGAGGAGCTACAGAGGAGGATGAAGACATAAGTTTTCGCCCAGTAAAATACTAAGCGCCCTTGGAGTGACATTGAGTTACGAAACGGCGCTGATAAAGAAATCATCATCATCATTCACGGACAGTTGGCAAAAGCTGCAGGGTTTATACTCATTTGAGTTTTTTTTTTATTAGGCCAGCAAAAGGAACTACGCTACTTAGCCACACATATAGTGCAACTTACTCTCGAGCTTACTCCGAAGGGTTCGCGTATATGGCTTTTGGATCTTATTGATTTCTACAAAGAATAGGGCCGGCCTTACGCTAACCACTTTAGTGAAAGTAAGTCTTTGTAAGCTCCTGTGGAACTGGTAAGTAACCAATTCTTGCGAAGGCTGAATCAACCTTGCCGGTATTTTATTTTTGGGTTTGAAATTTACGTTTAGAATTGCTCAGTGACAAAACAACACATAACAGAACGACATATGATTGAACATCAAATGACAAAATATCACTATGAAAAAATCTCACAAACCTAAAACAGAACATGCCATAAATGACATATGAAACGGGTGTGTTTTGTGTTGTTTTGTCATTGTGATGGTCTGTGATGTGTCGTTCTGTCATGAGCCGTTATGGCATGTGTCGTTTTGTCACTGTGTCGTTCTAACATGGAACCAAAATAAACACCTAAACGGGAAATCGTTTCTGACACCCTCGGCGGGATTCGAACCCGATCTTAATTCTACTTGGAGAAAAGATGCTATGGTCAAACAAAATAGTAATATGTACTATATGCAAGAGTATTTAGCTGCTGTAGAGGGGAAGGGATGAAACGAGTGCTGGATTTTTAAGAGCGGGGGGTGAACCTTGATGGCGGGGTGGTAAAATTAGGGGAGAAACAGGTATCATTACAATGAAGGGAATTGAACCCTGCAGTCTGTCTACAGAGCGTCTGGCCTAAGCTTTTGATTCACTATCCTAAAATAAAAAAAAATAGCTATTTACATAAGTCATATATTTTTGTCAGGTTTTAATGGTGGGGGTGAGAATTGATCTTCATTAATCTATAATCTAAGTTGCTAAGATATTTTACATTAAAGATCCATAGTAAATGCATTCCCATAAGCAGGCACGTTCAAGTTCGCACATGCCGCATGCGAACCTACAATATAAAACCCAATCTCAAATGAACATAAGCCCTGCAACTCTTGCTGACCTCCCAAGGGTGAAATTGGCAAATTAAACCATTTTATTACAGTATGGGTGATCAGCCTCATACCAACTTGTAAGTCAAAGAATAGTATTGGAATTGATCTTTATTAATCCATAATCTAAGTTGCAAAAATATTTTTCATATAAAATTCATACTAAATGCATTCCCATGAGCAAACACGTTTAAGTTCACGCTTACACATGTGGACCGGCGAGGCTTACTCAGCCATCACAAGAAATGAGTACCAGTCCCCTTGGGAGCTGTGAAACCCCACTTAAACTGAAGTCATTGGCGTAATATAAGGCCACATGCGACTGCGTCGGGAAGAACGCAGCAAGAAGTTACACTATACGTGTAGCTTAGTCATTTATTTATTGAGGTCCACTCTCCATACAAGCGGGTTAATGAACCAATCTTAATATACTTACGTATTTCATTTTGATTCGCTGTATAAAACTTAATAAAGAAAAAAACAACTTGTCTTTTGCATAAAAAAAATATAAAACCATTGCACCTGCACAAATGTTATGCAACGCAAATAAATAAAATAATAAAAGATTCAGCCAACGCACAGTCTATTGCAGATTTAATTATGTACAATGCATAATTTTTTCATCAAAATACCAGAGAAAGGGATCGACAAAAAGTGTCTAATGATTCGGCAGGCGTCGCTAAAGAATCGACCCAATGCCCAAAAAATAGGAAAAAAAAAGAAACAACACCAACACAACTAAAAACAGCCCGTGTACAAATTAACAAGAAAATATTCAAATGTGTGAGTGCAATATTCAAATACCCACCAACACACACACACACACACAAAAAATCCACGCGAAAAAAATCTCGTGGACCTAGACAGAACAGAGAGAGACGGGTAGTGAATTTGCATCGGTTAGAGCGAGGCAGCTATCGTTATCTATGGACATTTTTTTTCTCAGTGCTGCCAGCTTACACAGGGAAGTAGGTATTTTTTTGTGGGTATGTGTCGAAGCGTTTTTTTTTCGGTGTGTGCACGGACGTAGACGAACAATTTTTGTGCCAGACTTTTTCTACTATGGAGCGAGCGATCAGTTGCTTTTTCGCCGTCGGCCGGTCGATAGCGTTGTCGAAATTTCAAAGCAAAAAAATATATACATTTTTTTTTTTGTCAAATCTCTAAAACAAAATCGCCGGTAGAATAATAATACATATTAGATACATTTTTTTGATACGAATTCAATGTGTGTTTTTTTTTCATTTGTAATAGTGAAGTTTTTAATGCATTGAATGGTAAATTTTGTTTGTTTCTACCACCCCCTCGCTGTAGGAATTGGGGGTGTTTGGAATAATTATCATATTTTTTCTCGTCTTTTGGGATTTTTGCACGGTTTTTTTTCTGTGCCTTTTTTGCTACGTACCACGTGCTTTGAAATCTGTGATCTTTTTTTTGTGATTTTCATCTTTTTGCCGGTTTGTGATTGATACCGTTTTTTTTACGAATGTTCATTTTATGAACTCTTACAAAAACTTTTTTCTACTTTACGTAATTTTGTATACAGTGAACGAGCTTTTATATTTTCTAACTACGATGAATACATCTTTATATCTCATAAATATTAATTTAATTCACTTATCAAGAAAACATAATGACTTTTAAATTATTGTTTTCATTTAAGGATAGCACATACTAGGATACAAATTATTTAAAGTTTCTACTTACATTTTATGCAGTGATTTTTTTTTGCTTATTATAAAAGTTATTTAATTAAAAACTTGTATTTTTTTTTAAATAGCTTTTGGATGTTGCTTATCCTTTCTTCTTCTTTTAAAAAATTCAGACAATATTTACCTACTTATTTCAAAATTTATACCTAGTTAGGGATAGATATTATGAAAACTCTACTGACCTATATTAATTTAGGTAGGTACTTACCTATTGTACCTATTGCTTTGCATTAATTGAAGGTATACTGGTATTTGTAATAATAATCATCTAAAAATCTAACTCTAAGCTGCAAAGATATGTATCATTTGAGATTCATATTAGATGCATTCCCTCAAGCAGACACGCAAAATTTCGCGCTCACACATGCCGCATGTGGACCTACAATATAAAAAACCCAATTTCAAATGAACATAAGCCCTGCAACTCTTGCCGACCTTCCCTGAAACAGGGGTGACATTGGAAAAGTGAACCATTTTTTACAGTATGGGTGGTCAACCTCATACCAACCTATCAGTCAAGGAATACAAGCAATGAAATACATTCAAATATATAAAACACATAATTAAACAGTTGAAAATTAAAACCTACAAAACATATAATTTAAATTTTTTTTTTTTTAAAAGCCTCAGCTTTAACCGCCGGCATTACAGATCAACCGCCATTTCTTTCGGTCCTTTCATACTTCTTTCATTTCATCCAGAGTTATAACCTTTTTATCATTAGATAATTTTATATAGTGCCGTTTAGTGGCACTAGCCACCCCTTAGGGCGCTTATATATATTTTTCAATATAAGTATTAAGTATATGTTCATTAATTTACCTATTTAACTTTTGTATATTAAATCCTGCTGATTTTTAAAATATTTTTAAATTTGAAATGCTTTATAATTTTTATTTTATTCTCATTTACTTTTGAGGTAGCTCCCAAATATTCCAAATTTGAATTATTCATAAGTCCTTGAATTTGTGAATAATTTGAAAATAATATGTAAATTATAAATCATACCAAACAAAAAAAAAAAAAAATTAAAAAAAGTAAATTTCACCTGCTAGAGTTACTTTGATATTATAAAAGAACGAAGAGCTTTTTAATACGTTTTTTTAAAATTGATTTTTCTTATACTATATTTGCCTTTGTACCTACTAGATAAAATATACTATTTATCATAAAAAATGTAACCAAAAAGTGTCAGTCAAATGATATTATCGTGAAATATTTCGACCTCTTGACCCAAAATAATCTCAAATAGAAAATGCTTGGATTTTTTTATAAGCATAGTTTGTAGCTATGCCTATTGAAAAGTATCAGATACATAGTATCATTACGGAGCATCTTTTGTTTTAAACCTAATGATACGTTATTAGGTACAAGTTTTTTTCAAGATGGCTGACCCCTTTGTGGAAAATTAATACCTAGAAAATAGAATTGATTATATATTTTAGGCTAGCTGAAAAAGCCATCCGGGTCTGAATGCAAAATCATCAACAATCAATATTTTTTTTTACAAATTAGGTATTGTTATTTTTTAATTTCTTTCTAATATATTTAAAAAAAAATGTTTTGTAATAGATTCAACATTTTCCCCGTTCCAGCTAGGGTAGGAAAGAGCTTTATGTAACTGTATTTTTCAATTTGAAAGTATCTTCTTTTTCATCTACTTAATCACAAAATCATTTTTTACGTGTATAATTTTAGTTTACATTTTTGGGGACGTCTTTTCATCTTATTCGAAAAATTCATAAAAAAAATCTTTTCTATTCCTGGCAACTTCAAATATTGTAAAATCAACTTCCATCCGATCCGTACAGCTCGATGCTAGCTATTTGGAAAATAAACCCTCGAGATTTGAAAATTCGAATCGAGCGTGACAAATTCGAATTTCGAATACCTAGCCGCGGCGTTGTTATTCCATCGGACACCGAGTGATGTGTAAAAAACCCCGGGAGTCAGAAAAAAATCGAAATTGAATGAAAATAACGAAATACCGGCATGACTTGGAAAATACGGATTACAAAAAAAACTTCGTCTGATCTATTCAATAGGTATTCCAACGAATTTAAAAAGATACCTTATACTTGTAAGTATCTACTCAATTAGATACGTGCTCTATGTATTTGTGTTTTAACTCAAAATATGGTATCAATCACAAACCTATTTATTTTTTACATTTTCTAAATTACCTTTGAGGTTTTTTGATGGAAAAACTTTTTTATTTCATAAGCTATGTTTTATTTAAAAAATCTCTCCTACTCTACTATTCCTGAAAATGCAGTTGGAAATTAGCAAAGAAGTTAATTTAATTTATCCATCATTTGTCAATTGGAAAATTTGAAAAAAAAATCTACGGTAATTCGAAAATCACATAAAAAAGAACAATCTTCACAATTTTAATTGACTTTGTTTTATTTTTAGTAATACCAGTGAATATGATATTTTTGAAAGAAAAAAATACATAGAAGAAAAAAAATAGCAAAAAGACAAAAGTGTCCTGTTAAATAAAAAATAATGGACCAGAAAATGAATTTATCTTTAATATTTGAACAATATAAATAACAATTAATTCATGATACTGCAGTGTTTGAAGTGGATTTTGAAGAGAGCCAAATTTAAAATGTTTTTTTGATTTTCGAATTCGAACTTTGAAAATTAGAACTTTTGTACGAAATTGACATTTTGGTTTATATGAAGGTGATATAATTTTCTATAGACTTTTGTTTTGGTTTAAAAATGTAAAAAACATTTAAAAAATAACAAAAACCAGTTACCACTATTTGATAGCCCTGCATAAAATCAAGGGTTCTCAATTAGTAAATTGTAAAATTAAAATATTTACTTTTTAATACTCATTGCTCAATTGTTATTTATGCACATAAACACATCCAACAGTTATTAAAAAATAAAAAAAGTTACCAATATTTTTTACGTATTTTTTAAAAACGCCAAGGGTATATAAATAAATAAATTAAGTGTGATTTAAAAGGAAAGCAGAAGAATTATGAAATCCGCCTTATAAAACATTAATTCAAGAATTAAAAATATATAACTGATACTCATAGGAAATAAACTAGAAAGACTAGGAAAAAAGACAGAAGGTGATTAAAAAAGTTTTTTTTTACTATTTATCGTAACAAGCTCAATTATTATCATCAGTGCTCAAATTTTAATTCAATTACATCGATTTTTTAAAAATAGTTAAATAAATTAACAATTAAAAAAGGTTGTTTATATTTTTAAGAAGAAAAAAAAACAATAATTATAAACACATTACAAATAAGTGATAAAAAAAAAAGAAAAACTGTTATAAGAAATTAAATTAAAAGTGTCCATTTGATATGTTATGAATGTCAAATTTAATTTAAAATCTATTTGTGAAGAGTATCGCCAGTTTCGTAAATACTACTAAGGTGTTCATAGCAATCATTCAAAATTGTTGACTACCTGAAACTCTTCAAAATGGAGGCGAGGACCATAGAGTACAGGCCGGATGGAGGAGGCCTCGACTACCACCATTCCCCCTTGATGGCAGAGATCCCAGTGAGTGACAACTACACCCACATCCACAGATCCATAGAACACCTCAGATCTATGGGTGGATCCATGCTGGATGCCCAGCGTGGTCTTGGAGTCACTGATCTCCGAAGATACGATCTCCACCACCACCAGAATCAAGATCTATCTCCCCACAATGATTCAAGAGACAATAAACCCGGAACTGTTCTGAGGATCAATGACTACAAAGGATCTATCCATGATTTGAGGAGTCAGGATGACCAGGAGCTGCCTCACCGGGCTTCCAATAATGAAGAACCAGGACACGCGAGTCTGAAGGGTTACAGCGCGCCGTCAACGCCCCTGTCGGAGAATGGACAAAACATGCAGGAAGAAAAGGTCAGTCAGATGCAAATACAATACAAAACATCATAAACCCTTTGCTAAAAAAAGCAAATTACTTTTGAAAAAAGTCGATTAGAATAAAAGACGGCAATCTACGATTGGTTTCGAAAATGAAATAAATACCCTACCCTACACGGGATCACAGAATTTTTTTTTCTAATTGCCTTCGGATTATCTCATTTTCGTCAAACAAATCTTAAATTGCCGCCTTTGATTCTATACGACTAAAATATTAATTTAATGGATACAACATCTTTTTTTTGTGTGGGTTATAGCAAATTTGAGAAGCTCTGCTTTGTGGATATCATCTCCAGGGATGGGAGTGATTCAAATTTCGTTTTAATATTTTCGACATGTTGTTGCGAATTTTGAATTATATTTACAACTGCATTTACATACTTCCGGAAAATGAATGGTTTCTTTTTATTTGTACTGTTTTGTTCATTGAAGTTATATATGTCTGGAAAAATTAAATGCATAGGATTATCTTCGTTGGCAAAAAAAAATTGTGGTGACTTACATCAAGATACTTTTTTCAAACTTTTAAGGAATCATAAGTTATGGATTTGTAATGTCACAACTCTTGTATTTTTTTTACAAATTTTTTTTCCCCTTCATGTTACCTTTGATAGTATTGCCATAAAAGACCTTTCATGAAATTTTTCATCAAGTATATTAAAAAAAAAACATTTTGTCATTAGAAATCAATATTTATCTTTCAACCTTGCAAAACAAGCCTATGATTAAAAAAATCTCACCATGAAAATGTAAAATAAAGCGTAATTAATTGATGTCGCGGATCATAACATTTTAGTTTCATCACAAATCTATAAAACTGTATCACTTATTTCATAACTTGCCTTGTATTGCATCAAAAATATTACTAACCTAAATTTCACGTTCTATATTTGACAAATTCGGCATAAATTCGAATTTCAAATTTCAACTCGAGTTTCACTTGTTACCTTTACACATCACTAGTTATTCCATTCTTGGTGTCACTATCACCTTGTAGTCTCACCACCATCCTCCAGGACTCTCTGTCTTGTGCTGCCTCAGTCCATGGCCCACTGACACCCAGGACTTCAGCTTCATGTGTAATGTTGTCACTTATTTACTTTCTTGGTGTCACCATCACCTTGTAGTCTCACCACCATCCTCCAGGACTCTCTGTCTTGTGCTGCCTCAGTCCATGGTCCACTGACACCTAGGACTTCAGCTTCATGTGTAATGTTGTCACTTATTTACTTTCTTGGTGTCACCATCACCTTGTAGTCTCACCACCATCCTCCAGGACTCTCTGTCTTGTGCAGCCTCAGTACATGGTCCACTGACACCTAGGACTTCAGCGTCATGTGTAATGTTGTCACTTATTTACTTTCTTGGTGTCACTTTCACCTGAAGATACCAAAAGTTTTTGTCTTACTCACATCAGGTGGTAGTCTGTTCCACTCCATTGGACCCGCAAACCAGAAAGCACGCTCCCTAAATTTAGTGCGTGTCTTGGAGTTACGGCTGGACTAAGTCAACCACCCTATACTCCGCAGATCTGGGAAGAAGGAAGCGTTTGGCGTCTCAAATCTATCTCAACGTGTGAAAACATGTCAGACAAGTATGAAGGAGCCGTACCATTGACAGCTTTGTAAACCATCAGACAAACACGGTAGACCACCCTCTCCGAAAAAAAGGAAGCCAATGCAGTTTTTCCATCACCTCTTCATACATTTTCTTATGTTACATTCACTTTGTAAATCCCATTCTTTCACCTTCTGATCAAAATTGATAACTTCTAAACTAAGTCAGGTTGAAGCATCTAGATAAAAATCTATGCATCAAAAAAATAATCTTAAATGATCCATCAATTAGCTATATAAAAATTTCCAAAGTAATTATTCAAACTCAAAAATTGATGTTTTGAAAAAGGCATATGACTGACAAGCACGACCTGTCTTATATCATAATAATAAATACATACATACACGTTGGTACCCATTTATTTCTATAATTTGAATTTTATTTACCAGCCATTGGTATTACATCATTGGTAGGTATATAAATAATGATTGTCCATGGCTTTGTTTCTTTTTTAGTCTATGACCCCCCGAAGGTCGCCCGCCATTTTGCCTGATGTATTGTCGTTCGAAATTCAAATTTGAAAATAACAAATTGTTTCCACATGGTAAGCATCTAAACACCTTTTAGAAAACAGCAGTCTGTGATTAAAGCTGCAAACGCGTGTCAGCATTTGAGATTCACACTTAATGTACCTACTTCACTAGAACACACACCTGTAAGTTCATGCTTACTCACGTGTACGTTAAATTAAAATATGCAATATCAGACTCCCTACCAAATTATGATGATGATGGAGCCGCCAAAAAACCTCTAAAGGGTGCCGAATGTATAATCTAAGTTGCAAAATAATAAGCTTACACGTGTAAGTTAGCGCTTCTTACACGTGTATGTGTAATTACATGGATATGTGTATAATAATCTATAATCTAAGTTGCAAAGATACATTACATATTTTGAGATTTATATGAAATGCATTCCCACAAGCAGGCACGTATAAATTTGCGCTTAAACATGCCGCATGTGGATTTACAATATAAAAACCCAATCTTAAATGAACATAAGCCCTGAAACTCTTGCCGACCTTCCCTGAAACAGAGGTGACATTGGCAAAGTGAACTATTTTTTTACAGTATAGGTGGTCAGCCTCAACAACCTATAAGTCAAGGAAACTTATAAAATAACACCAAAACTGTAAATAAAGATATCTACAAATCTGGCCGCCTTTCCCTCAATCAGGAGGATATGACATTAGCAGAAGTAACTGAAGTGGTTGGCGTGAGGCCGGTCCCATCTAATCTAATCTTATCTAAGCTGCAAAGATATATAACATAACATAAGGTCTTTATTGTTTTTATCAATATGTACAAAGTTTTACAATAAAAATAAATTTTAAAAATCTAAATACAATAAATACTCCCCAAAGTAAGCATAGCTAAGATATATCATTTAAGATTTATATTAAATGCATTCCCACAAGCAGATATGTATAATTTCGCGCTAACACATGCCGCATGTGGACCTACAATATAAAATACAATCCCATAACCTGTAAAAATTAATAGGTCCCGAATTTCCCTGTGCGACCCCTTCGGGGATAACGCGGGCAAGAAGTCACACTATATGTGTAGATTAGTTGCGTTGCGTAAGTACATTTTTATCGAAGGTCAGCCTCATGACAACCAAAGGACAAAATTTCAAATTAAAATTTCCTCCAGACGGGCAAACGTAACGCGCCTATGCGACTAGGGTCGTTAGTAACCAAGAAGAAAATATTTGTTGGTCGTTTCCTTAGCAACCCGGCCGTTTGACGTAAAACTCTTTAGTCTATGGAATGTGTTTGTTTTGTCCTTTTGTCCAATTCGTTGTACAAGCCGACACATATGTATAAGGTCGCGCTTTTACATCCTGCATATAAGCTTAAACATTCAAACCCAAAACTCAAATAAACATATGCCCTGCAGTTGTATTGGCAGGTGAACCAAATTTGTATAGCATAGGTGATCAACCTCATACTCACCTATTAACCAAGTAACTTTTTGAGTTTGTTTATTTTGTGCGGTGAAATTTTTTGTATTGTTTTCCTTTCAAGCCTTTTATTTTCCTTTCAAGCCTTTTATTTTCCATTGAAAAAAGGAAAGCTTTATTTGGAGCAATCCGATAAATAAATTCGATAAATTTTAGCACTATTAACAATTTTTATTTGACTCTACACATAAAATATACTTATTTATTTTCATCTGAACAGGGCTGAAAGTCTCATCACCACGGTAATTCCTACCTACCGAATATCACTAATATTGTATGAAGCCTAATCAGCTGATCGCTTGCGGCCATCTTGGATTGACAGGTCTTCATACCCCCATACAAGGTTGACATTTGAAATTAAAAAATGGTTCCAATTCTGACAATGCGCATGCGCACATGTTCATTTTAACACGGTTACCGGTTGCATAATGTAACATTATGCAACGGGTGTAGAAATGTATGGCATTGTGATTGCGTTAGCCGTTTTGTAATTAGTAAATTACCAAATGGGAGTAGAAAAAATATTATTTCCAGTGAATAAACCAATTGGTTTACACCTAATTGATTTCTTAGGTAGGTGAAATTAAAGATTACAAAACGGAAATTGCATCACGTCGTTGTTCTTACAATTTTGATGACATCAAAGGAAGAAAGGCGTAGACTGATATGAAAATGGCTTGACCTTATTATATATTGGCGCTTAAACATGCCGCATGTGGATTTACAATATAAAAACCCAATCTTAAATGAACATAAGCCCTGAAACTCTTGCCGACCTTCCCTGAAACAGAGGTGACATTGGCAAAGTGAACTATTTTTTTTCAGTATAGGTGGTCAGCCTCAACAACCTATAAGTAGGGACTGGAAAATTTCGCGATCGCGACAAAACGAATTTATTCGCGAATTTTGATGTTTTTACGCGAATAACGCGAAATTTCAGGTTTCATGCAAATATCGCGAATTTTCGTACTTTTGGTAGAAATTGTGCGAAAAAGTTCTCGTGTATCGCTTTTGCAACGCAACGATTTTGTGGGAAAGAAAAAAATTCTGCGAAAACCCTTTGCAAGGTGCAAAGCACAGGAAAATTGGTCTCTTTCAACGTTTAAACACGCTAGAACGCTAGACGCGGGGTTCGATCCCCACCTGGGTCATTTGACCATAAATTTGACCCTGGTTCAACAGATGTAATTGGGTAATTAAAAATGAATAATTCATTGAAATAAACAATAATGAATTAATAATTAATGATATTAATACCTGTATCTGGCCAGGCAGAGTAGGTTGGTGCATTGCATTCCTATTGACAAATCTATTTTATTAAAAAAAATAATGATAAGCAGAACTGTCCTGGATCATCCAAGCAGACTTGAATCGTGACATCAATGAAGGAAAATACTTCAAGGAGTGAAGCTGTTGCTGGATTAGCCAAAAGCACAACTTGAAGCTTTCATAAAAGCCAACATCCCTTGAAAAATGAGATAACCCTCATCTAGAGACTAAATGCACAAAAATTAAATATTTTAAAAGGATGCAGGGTATTCGGAGTGTCATTGAAATATTAATACTTTTTTCAATCAATGGTTTTTTGTAAAAAAGGATTATTTAAAAAAAAAATAATATAAGAAACTAAAATTAAAAAACGTTGTTTTGTACCACTTGAGTTTTTTTTATTGCAAAAACGTTTTCGGTGGGTACTTCCACCATCTTCGGTTGCAGATACTCGTATTGATTCAGATGTTGTTTATTCATTGTTTTTAAGGTACATATGGTTGTTTACATAATAAATTGTAAATATTAGTATTATATTTTGTTTTGCAATTATATAAACCTTTATTTTGATCTAATCAACCCTAAAAATTACACCAAATCTCCCCGTTTATCATAAAAAATAACGCGAATTTCCCTGTTTTTGATCAAAAATAACGCGAATTTCACAAAAAAATAACGCGAATTTCCTAAAAAATAACACCACTATTTTCCAGTCCCTACCTATAAGTCAAGGAAACTTATAAAATAACACCAAAACTGTAAATAAAGATATCTACAAATCTGGCCGCCTTTCCCTCAATCAGAAGGATATGACATTAGCAGAAGTAACTGAAGTGGTTGGCGTGAGGCCGGTCCCATCTAATCTAATCTTATCTAAGCTGCAAAGATATATAACATAACATAAGGTCTTTATTGTTTTTATCAATATGTACTTACAAAGTTTTACAATAAAAATAAATTTTAAAAATCTAATTACAATAAATACTCCTCAAAGTAAGCATAGCTAAGATATATCATTTAAGATTTATATTAAATGCATTCCCACAAGCAGATATGTATAATTTCGCGCTAACACATGCCACATGTGGACCTACAATATAAAATACAATCCCATAACCTGTAAAAATTAATAGGTCCCGAATTTCCATGTGCGACCCCTTCGGGGATAACGCGGGCAAGAAGTCACACTATATGTGTAGATTAGTTGCGTTGCGTAAGTACATTTTTATCGAAGGTCAGCCTCATGACAACCAAAGGACAAAATTTCAAATTAAAATTTCCTCCAGACGGGCAAACGTAACGCGCCTATGCGACTAGGGTCGTTAGTAACCAAGAAGAAAATATTTGTTGGTCGTTTCCTTAGCAACCCGGCCGTTTGACGTAAAACTCTTTAGTCTATGGAATGTGTTTGTTTTGTCCTTTTGTCCAATTCGTTTGACTATGGCTAGGGTTTTTAAAATTAAAATTTGTTTTCTGTTAGTTTTTGATGTCCATACATATTATAATTTGTTGATTTAAAAAATGTAATTTGTTGTGGATGTTCCTTGACTTATAGGTTGGTATGCGGCTGAGCACCCATGCTGTAGAAAATGGTTCACTTTGCCAATGTCACTACTTTTTCAGGGAAGGTCGGCAGGAGTTGCAGGGTGTATGTTCATTTGAGATTCGGGTTTTTATATTGTAGGTCCACATGCGGCATGTTTAAGCGCGAACTTAAACATGCCTGTTATGTCAAAATGCATTTAATGTGAATCTCTAATTTAACTTATATAAATATTTTGCCACTTTAGATTAGATTAGTTTCCCTAGCAACCCGGCCGTGTGCCGTAAAACTCTTTAGTCTATGGAATGTATACAAAGTCCGTTCGTCAAACTAAAATAAAATGTAAGTACCTACTCAAAATGTATTTGATCTATTTTGTGTGTTAAACTTTTTTTTGTGACGGTACGCATTCGAAACCGGTTATGTCCCTTTTTTCGAGTCGTAAAAAAGAAGCCGGGAAATCAGATAAAATGACGCGCGGCCAGTTAAAATCATGCTAACTCTAATTTTATAGCGTTTTTAAATTAATCGCAGCCATCTTTTAAACTGTTATTGGGTGTTTGTATACGCTCCTCCAGTTGCCGTACAAATTTACATGTTAATTTTTGTTATTCATGTGGGAATTTATCGATTTTATCACTTGCCCTTATTTATGGATAATAGTTTATTTTTTTAATTATTACTTCATATACATTAAAGAAACCTTCTTTAATATACGAACAATCAAAGTTTGTATTTATATAGTTTTCCTTGACTTTTATAGGTTGATATGAGGCTGACCACCCATACTGTAAAAAATGGTTTACTTTGCCAATGGCACCCCTGTTTCAGGGAATGTCGGTAAGAGTTGCAGGGCTTATGTTCATTTGAGGTTTGGATTTTATTCAGCGTTTTCGCATCACATCAGCGTTTGTAGGCGCGAACTACACGTGTTTGTTTGTGGGCATACATCTGAGAGCTTTGAATGAATATATCCTTGCAACTTAGATTATAGATTATAGATGATGAAAAAGTTGCCAAGATGTATTGTAATTAAAATATAAAATTCATATTTAATTCGCACCCACAAACAGACACGTGTAAGTTGGCACTTACAAATGCTGCATGCATACTTCCAAATTTAAATCCAAAACTCAAATGAACATAAACCCTGCAACCGATATTTCCTGAAACATTGTCAAAGTGAACCATTTTTACCTATATTTGTTAGGGTTTGATGGTTCACACAGTGAAAGTCCATTGTATTTATTTTAAAAATAACACAGTTTTAATTCAACTACAATTTTATTTTTTATTTTACCAAGAATACTGGAAAGAATGATAACACTTTAAAAATAAACTTTCACTCAAGTTACCTATTGGCAAAAATTGAGATACATAATTATACACTGTTAACAATGCCTAATTTGCCTTAGGGAACGGAGAAAGAAAAAGCTCGGGTTCGAATCCCACCAAGGGTGTACAAAATTATTGCCCATTTAGGTGTTTATTTCATCCCAAAACTAAAATACCATCAAGGTTTACTCAGCCTTCACAAGAAATGAGTACCAGCCCCCTTGGGTGCACCCCGTTTAAACAGAAATGGTTGATTTAAGGCCGGCCTGCTTACCTGTAAAATTAAACATGTCCCGCTCGCCTCATGCAACCCCTTTGGAGAGAACGCGGCGCGAAGTTACACTATACGTACAGCTTAGTCACGTTTTTCATAATACAGGCCAATAATTCTACATGAATACGATAAATACAAAAAAAAGGAACACTTAAAATGTCATTTTATGCAAAAACAGGGTAATTAATTTTAAACATTTTTAATTAAAGTTTTTATTAAAATGTCGTTTATTGAAATGTGTTTTTGGCAGAATGCATAATCAAGTCCATGATTTAATTTTGTGTCGGTCCGATTGTTGAGATTAATTTTTCGATACTGGTTTTATTGCCATTATGGACATGACGCGTTTTGAATGGGAACCGTAACGGAATTCAAGATTCACAAAATAAAGTAAAACGCAACGCAACTAAGTTACACATATAGTGAAACTTCTTGCCGCGTTATCCTCGAAGGGTTTCGCATGTGGCGAGTGGAACCTATTTATTTTTACAGGTAAGGGGGCCTGCCTTACCCCAACCACTTCAGTTGATGTGGGGGTTTCCCAGCTCCCGTTACGGCTGGTACTCATTTCTTGTGAAGGCTGAGTAAACCTTGCCGGTATTTTATTATGGGGTTTGAAATAAACGCCGAAAACGGGAAATCATTTCTGACGCTCTCGATGGGATTCGAACCCGAGCTGACGGGGTAGAATGCAAGCACTCTACCAACTGAGCTATCGACCGGACAGTGAAGAAAAAGTGAAAGAAAAAAATTAAAAAAACAAAGTTTAAATTGCCGTCTTTGGGGTTCCACACTGCTCATTCTTCTTTATCTTGTTCCTCATTTTGCTGAGGGTTGTGACTTGTGACCCTCGTGGAAGCAACCACTCTTCTCCAGTTCTCTCTTGACTGCACTGTCCGTATCGCTCCAACTTCCGAGGCGCCTGCTGCTGTCTTCATTTGATCGGTCCATCGTGTGGGAGATCTTCCTCTTGCTTTCAATACCCCCAAGCCACCGATCACAATCAGTCGTTCCAGGGTATCCTCATTGCCACGGACAACGTGTCCGAAGAACTGAAAAATACGGCGTGTACATAATTATACTGACCAGAGTCAAGCCGTGCAAACGTAGCTCTCTCCGAATGAACTCGTTGGTACTTCTAGCTGTTCAAATCGGATCGCCAAAAGAGATAATTTCACATTAGCAATATTTGTATGTGTACTGGACCAATATGTCTTATGTATGCTAGAAATTGATTTTGAATATGTTAAAAACAACTCTCACATCATCGTTTTTCAAGTTTTTTAGCTCAGATTGTGTAGAATGTGATTCTTAAGTAATTTCATATAAAGGTCATCTTTCAATCAAATGGTAGATAAGCCAAAGAAGTCCTACGAAGGGTACGATAAGCCAAATAAATTATGTGTTTTTTTTGCCCCTACGCATTGCACGCGGCAGTCTTCCAACTCTGCTATTCTATTTCATAGTAAAAGTACGAGTCTACGGAAGTGCCTGTTATACAGGTAAATGCATATTTAGTTTATTCGTGCCTGTATATATATAAATCAAACACGCTTATGTCCATCTCTGCCAAGAAGAAATACCAGTTTTATAAAACTAGACAATCTGCAATCTCGAGCCTATTTTATTACGTGTACGAATTGCGCAACATCCTTAAGATTCGCTTTTCAATTCACTTATTAATGGTACATTTTAGTCAACCTATTCACCGATCGGGTGTACCCACTTAAATCGGGAATATGTTACTTAGTTTTTGTGGTTTTAAAGGAAGTTAATGTGTTTTTCGAAACCCCTATTTCTTTTGAAATAATGGAAAGACCCAGAGTGTCCCTGTGAGAATGGATTTGGAGAAGAAGTGCGTAATACAAACAGTGGTTGATGAAGGAGGTCAGGACACACACAGGGCAAGGTGTCTGTACGGAGTGGTGGTGGATTGTCATACATTGTGAGTATGGAACTGGAGAAGAAGGGCGTCATACAAACAGTGGTTGATGAAGGAGGTCAGGACACACACAGGGCAAGGTGTCTGTACGGAGTGGTGGTGGATTGTCATACATTGTGAGTATGGAACCGGAGAAGAAGGGCGTCATACAAACAGTGGTTGATGAAGGAGGTCAGGACACACACAGGGCAAGGTGTCTGTACGGAGTGGTGGTGGATTGTCATACATTGTGAGTATGGAACTGGAGAAGAAGGGCGTCATACAAACAGTGGTTGATGAAGGAGGTCAGGACACACACAGGGCAAGGTGTCTGTACGGAGTGGTGGTGGATTGTCATACATTGTGAGTATGGAACTGGAGAAGAAGGGCGTCATACAAACAGTGGTTGATGAAGGAGGTCAGGACACACACAGGGCAAGGTGTCTGTACGGAGTGGTGGTGGATTGTCATACATTGTGAGTATGGAACTGGAGAAGAAGGGCGTCATACAAACAGTGGTTGATGAAGGAGGTCAGGACACACACAGGGCAAGGTGTCTGTACGGAGTGGTGGTGGATTGTCATACATTGTGAGTATGGAACTGGAGAAGAAGGGCGTCATACAAACAGTGGTTGATAATGGATATCGGGACACACAGAGGGGTATTTTGTCAATGTAAACTTGCCAAATTTAACCTATTTTTTTAGAACGTCTTCCGCTGTGGCATTAGATTTAAAATCAACTTTATTCCATTGCATAATGCAAGCTAGAACACAAATTCGACCTGACATGTTTATTTCAAAATATTATTTCGAGTGAATAAACCAATTGGTTTACACCTAATTGATTTCTTAGGTAGGTGAAATTAAAGATTACAAAACGGAAATTGCATCACGTCGTTGTTCTTACAATTTTGATGACATCAAAGGAAGAAAGGCGTAGACTGATATTAAAATGGCTTGACCTTATTATACACGAATGGGTAATCCACTATTTTATGTGCACAATAGGTTACCCCAATTACAGTGCACCCTCACAGCTGGGAAGAACTCTTGATATATTTGGAAATCTTAATAAATTACACTAAAAAAATAGACTTGTGCAAGAGCGTTATACTCCGAGTCACAGGGTGTTGTGCCACGACATCAGTACGGCTTTTTGGTACATGAAATAAATCATGTCCTCGGTTGTAGTCGACAGGCACATACAACCTGTAGCTCTCCAACAGGGTGGGACTGCCAATTAAGCCGTTGATGACCTTATGGGAGAGCACTATAAGGGCCTCGTTGTGCCTCTTAGATCGAATAGAAATAAAAATCGATAGAAATGAATAAGGATGAAAAGAATATGACCAAAAGTACCTACCCCTTTTTTGATTGAGAAAAATAAACTGGTCCGTGAATTCTCATGAATACATGAGTTAATTTCATTATTTTGGTGGTTGTTATTTATTTTACACGAAGTTCTTCTTTTAAACGAGGAATTGCATCAAGCCCTCAATAATTCTGATATTTCCTCTTATGCTAAGCATATTATTCTCATCCCACCATGCCCTCTATTTCGAAGACTTTTATGTAGATTTTGTCAACCTTTTTGTCATCTCGTGAGTGAGTCTATCATGGCTCATTCTGGATATATGGATCAAGGAAATAAGTAACCGATTTTTCTTAACGTTGCAAGTGTAAACTGCCAACACTAATAGCGGATATTGCCTAGATAGATGCATAAAACATAAGTACGCCGATAGATTTTTTATTCACACATCTAAATTTCGTCACTGACGTTTAATGCACGCAGTTTGAGTCTCAAAGGTCAAAGATCGAGAGAAATTGCTAGGCAGAAAATTGATGTTGCAAAAAAATGTACATGCATGATATCTCCTCTTTCAACTCATGTGGACGCTTTTAGACGCCAGTGCGTCCTCTATTTCACAGACTTTTAAGTGGTCTTCCAGCTGGACGTTGACCAATTGTCATCTCATAAGCTACGGTGTGAGTGAGTCTATCATGGCTCATTCTGGAGACATGGTCTCTCATCTTACTATGTCCTCTATTTCACAGACTTTTAAGTGGTCTTCCAGCTGGACGTTGACCAATTGTCATCTCATAAGCTACGGTGTGAGTGAGTCTATCATGGCTCATTCTGGAGACATGGTCTCTCATCTTACTATGTCCTCTATTTCACAGACTTTTATGTGGTCTTCCAGCTGGACGTTGACCAATTGTCATCTCATAAGCTACGGTGTGAGTGAGTCTATCATGGCTCATTCTGGAGACATGGTCTCTCATCTTACTATGTCCTCTATTTCACAGACTTTTAAGTGGTCTTCCAGCTGGACGTTGACCAATTGTCATCTCATAAGCTACGGTGTGAGTGAGTCTATCATGGCTGTTTCTGGAGACATGGTCTCTCATCTTACTATGTCCTCTATTTCACAGACTTTTATGTGGTCTTCCAGCTGGACGTTGACCATATAAGCTACGGTGTGAGTGAGTCTATCATGGCTCATTCTGGAGACGTGGTCTCACATCTTACTCTGTCCTCTATTTCACAGACTTTTATGTGGTCTTCAAGCTTAATTTTGACCAATTGTCATCTCATAAGTTTCAGTGTTAATGGGTCTATCATGACACAGTTTGGAAACATGGTCTCTCATCTTACTATGCCCTCTATTTCACAGTCTTTTATGTGGTCTTCATCGACCAATTTTTGTCATCTCAGAATCTTCTTATGTTTATAGTTTGCAGTCTCTTGAACGGTTCTGATCTTTGGACCGTTGTTGGATAAGTTGGTCCTACATTAGTACATAGATCTCACAAAAATAATTTATTACGGATTCTAACAGGTCACATAGGGCATGATAGTATAGGAAAATGATAAAAAATATTGATATTTTGTTCCTGAACTATGAATGCAGCCCGAGTGGGATTGTAAAACTTGTATTTTTTTTTAAATGTTGGAGCATTACGCAAGTACATGACGGCAATGTACTAATTTTAGATTTACTTACGTCGTCTCGTGTGTTCTAGACATCTGTAGAACTTTCGGAATGTTCCAAGTTTAAGAATTACTGTAACTCTTAAGTCTGTTTCCATTCCGCTACGGGTGTCCAGAGTCTCTGTAGATTTGCCCCCAATTTTTCCTATCCTTGTATACTCCTTTCAATTCATTCATATCCATCACCTTTTTCATACATTTCTTTCTTTAACATTCGATTTGTCCCATCCTTCATGATAGACTTACTCACACTGTGGCTTATAAGATGACAATTGGGCAACGTCCAGCTGGAAGACCACATAAAAGTCTGTGAAATAGAGGACATAGATGAGAGAGCATGTCTCCAGAATGAGCCATGATAGACTCACTCACACCGTAGCTTATGAGACGAAAATCGGTCAACGTCTAGCTGGAAGACCGCACAGAAATCAAATAAATATTGTAAGAAGTAAAATATTTACATAATTCAAAGCACTTTATTCAATTCACGCAATATTTTATGACGATTGTTAAAATGCACTAATTCTTGATGTCTAACGTACAAAAAACAAACAAACCATAAAGAGTAAAATATGACGTGAAAAAAACGTGGCAACGCGTTCACGTACCATAGATAAAAACAATTATTGGCGCGTTGATTTGAATTTAGAATGAAAAAAAAGATAGCAAACGCATTCGCTTCTAAATTCAAACACTTGTTCCATGTTTGAATTTTTTGTGCCCACTAGACACACCAACACGAGTTAGATCTTTGCTTTGCATGTGTGTGTGAGTGTGTTTGTGTTCGTGTGTTTCCGTGTGTGTTCGTGTGTTCGGAAAAAAAACACATTTGAAATTTGAATGAGAAGTCGCGGTTTTGGCGCCCTAACCCGTCAGTGACAAAATAAAATTTTAAATAACCACCTGACGATTCAAACGGATGTTTGCGAAACCGGTTGTGGTATAAAATATAATATACTCAAGGATCGAAAACAAATCTGTTTTTCTTTTATCCTTAAAAAAAATTAAATTATATTTTTCTTGTTTCAATGGAGCACCTTTCACTTTTGTCAATGTCACCCCGATTGTTCCTTGACTTATACGTTGGTATGAGGCTGACCACAAATACTGTAAAAAGTGGTTCACTTTGTCAATGCCACGTCAGTTTCAGGGAAGGACGAAAAAGTTGCTGGACTTATGCTCTTTTGAGATTGGGTTTTGTTATTGTAAGTCCACATGCGGCATGTGTAAGCGCGAACTTATACGCGTCTGCTTCAAGGCATGCATTTAATGTGAATATATCTTTGCAACTTAGATTATAGATAGTTTATCATTTTATTCGATGTGTTGGTACTGAAGGGGTTAAATTATTCTTAGTATGATTTAACATGTCATATTATGGACACCACACGTTGCATCGTATAGGTACTATAAGTTAGAAAAAATCAATGACGGCTATCTAGGAAATTTACTAAAGATGAAAAAAATACATTTTCTGGATCCGCATGAAATTCTTTGCGTTTTCACATATTTATTATAGTCGGAAAACATCCTACATTGCCGAGTTTGATTCTATACGACTCATAGATATAGTATGCATGTGTATGTGTGTTCACGTATTTTTTGGCTAGCACTAACACATCAAATCTAAAGATTAAGGACGCTTCTCAAGTTGTACGTGCAATAGACTATGTACCAATTTTGTCTTAAACTCATCATCATCATCTTACATACACTAAAGGCCCGGTATTTTCAACGTTAGCATATGTGACTTTCAACTGATAAATAAAACTACCCGCACGATTGACATAAGTGCGTCCTTTTCACTCTATGCTCACGTTGAAAAATTGGAACATAAGTCTATTAAATACCATAATGTCTAAATCTAAATCTAAGCTGCAAAGATATGTATCATTTAAGATTCATATTTAACGTATTCCCGCAAGCAGACATATTGTATAAATTCGCGCTAATACATGCCTCATGTGGACCTACAGTATAAAAACCCCATCTCAAATGAACATAAGCCCTGCAACTCTTGCCGACCTTCCCTGAAACAGTAATAATGGACTCCGGATATTCAAAATATCCCTCGGCTATGTGAGGTCACCTATAATCTTGAAAAAGTTGCAGAGATAAATTGAAATTTAAGTCCCTTATTTAATGCATACCCACAAGTAGGCACATGCAAGTTCGCGCTTACACATGATGCATGTTTAGATAAAAAAAAAAACAAACCTCACGCGAACATAAACTTAACAACTCCTGCCGCAGCAAACCGTGGTGACATTGACAAAAGTGAACCAAGTTTTGACAGCATGAGGGGGTCAGCCTCATACCAACCTATTAGTCAAGGAACTACACTTTTCAAATACCATTCACTATATCCTATGCTATGTAAATTTCATACAATGTAGGCTTGTGTATAGATATATATTGGAATACCTTTGTATGTGTTGGAGAGCGACCTTGAGATTGTCTGTTCGAAATTCAAACGCTTCCGCGTCGTAAATACCTACCGGCAATCAGGTTAACCAACCGTCAAGCTGCATAAAACCGAAACTTATATACCTACCCATGAAAATAGCCTTTGGATCAGAAATGTTTTCTGTATTTAAAATTTTGAATCCAATGAGGTACGCACGTGAATTGACATAGACAATAATGTGTCGCCAACCGGCCGGGTTGCTAGGGTAAAGGCATACAAATATTTTGCTATTGGTAACTAAGCTCGGCAGTCCCATACAAGACTGACGTTTGTTCGCCGAGTAAAAGGTTCCAAATTCAATAATGTTCCGACGTCATTCTCAATTTTATATATTTTATTGAAAACAGAACATAGACGAGTACGGGAATCGTGTCTTTTGCGTTGCCGGCCTTTGATTGCGGAATGGCTTACCGCACGAACTGAGAGCTTTGGAAGTGGAATTTTGTTTAGCGGTTTTGTTTGAAATCATTTATGTGTGTGAAAAGCATTCGAGGTTTACTTTCCATGCATATATACAATTTTAATCGTAGATACTGTAAAGGCGCTCGAATTTGCTTTATTGACACTAACCCCGGTTCGAACCCAACCTGCCTCATGTCCTTTCTACAATAACTTCGACCCTAGTTGAAGAGATGTCATTGGGTTATCAATTAATAATTCATTCAATAATCTATGATGCAAATATATATTACATTGAAGATTAATATTAAATGCATTCCCATAAGCATGCCTCATGTGGACGTACAATTTAAAAACCCAAATATCAAATGGACATTGGCAAAGTGAAACATTTTTTTACAGTACCTATGGGGTGGTCAGCCTCATACCAACCAAGTCAAAAAAATAAGAATTAATTGATAATGTCAATACCTGTTCCTGGCCAGGCAAATAGGTTGGTGAATTGCATTCTTAAATTGGCACTCCAGGTAGAAATCCTTCACATTCTAGTCCATTTTCTCAGCTTTTATTATTCTCGTTTACTATTCAAGAAAATATTTTTATCAATCTAAAATTGTACGAAATTCGAAAATGCCCTTAATATAAATAATATAACAAAAAAACATTTAGTGATGTGATCAGATTGAGGAGATTGTGAAAGAATGGGATATACATACAAAGTGAGCGTAAAAGAAGAAAATGCATGAAAAAGGTGATGGATATGAATGAATTGAAAGAGGCATGTAAGGATAGGAAAAAATGGAGGCAGCTCTGCAGAGGCTCTGGCCAACCCTAGCGGAATGTCGACAGAGTTACAGTTACAGTTTGTAGGTATGACTCTTTTTGTTTAACTCATCTTGACCAAAAATGGGCATGGATGAATTTGTACAAATGTTAAAAATACATTTTGTCATTTTTAAAATTGTTTTTAATGTCCTTGAATCTCGCAGAATTACGTGCGAAGAAAATGCCATCAGTTTTATTATTGCGTAATCATATGAAATTTACAGTCATTAATCAAAGTTGCAAATCTAATGGTCAATGACCCTGAATACCACCGACTTTATAAGTATGTGAATCTAGTCATTTTAGGAAATAAAAAAAATACATGTATAGATTTATTTTTAAGGTTCTGTTGTTTTCATATACAACTTAAATCTTTAATAATAATATATAATCTAAGTTGCAAGGATATATTCATTTAAAGCTCTCAGATGCATGCCCACAAACAAACACGTGTAGTTCGCGCTTACAAATGCTGAATGTGTAATTACAAATAAAATCCAAACCTCAAATGAACATAAGCCCTACAACTTTTGCCGATCTTCCCTGACACAGGGGTGACATTGACAAAGTGAACCATTTTTTACAATACCTCATACCAACCTATAAGTCAAGGAATTAAAATGCATGAGGTTTAATAATTACTAAGCACACATTCAGCATTTGTAAGCGCGAACTACACGTGTTTGTTTGTGGGCATGCATTTGATATGAGCTTCAAATGTTAATATATCTTTGCAACTTAGATTATAGAGATTATAGATGCCTTACTTCAAGATTCTTGACGAATAGGGTGGTGTGAGGCTGACCCCCCTATGAAAATTTGAAAATGTGACCCCTTTTTCAGAGAAGGTCGTCAAAACTTACAGGGTTTATGCTCATTTGAGGTTTGGCTTTTAACTTCTAAGTACACGTGCAGCATTTTTAAGCACGAACTTACACGTGTCTGTTTGTGGCCATGCATTTAATATGAATTTTAAATGTTTATATATCTTTGCAACGTAGATTTTGTTATATTCTTGTTACTCGAAGAATTACTGTTCTATTGGGGATGGTAAAAAAAATCTTTAATTTTTTTTGTCTGTTGATATTTTGAAAGATTCAATCTGGTCGATAGATTAATGGATAAAACAGACATTGACCACTAATTAAATCTGAGGCACTTAACCCAAAAATGAGTTTTTTCTGATCTTGAAGAAAAAATACGCAGTTTCAACTGATTTTCTTCAGTACTTTTTTTTTATAATTTTCTCATGTGAAACGGACATTAATTTTTCCTTCAAATAAGAAAAAAAAAAAACAGTATTTTTTGTTGATAACTATCGAAATTAAATAAACGTTTATTTTTCACATGCTCTCAAAGTCTCAACACTATTTTTTGTCATAATTTTAAATTTGATTCGCAAAAAAAAAATGGATAAAAATCGTATGACGCATAAAAAAGTATCCGAAAACATCCTTTAAATTAATTAATTTAATTTATAGCATTTTTTTGTGCAATTTTACCTCAGCATGTGAACCGAATCAATTGCAGATATGTGCTCGTACACCAAGTCAGTGCATCTATAATCTAACTTGCAAAGATATCGACCGGTCCGTAGCTCAGTGGTAACACTGCGGACTCTGAATGGGAAGGTTGTGGGTTCGAATCCCGGCGGAGCACAAAAAATATACCATTTATATTTTCAAATTTGGTTTTTGTAGGGTTTGTGTATTCACACAGTGAAAATTCATTTTTTTAAAATAAAGCTATTTTTTGTGAAAATAAACTACGTTAAACAAAAAATAGCTTTATTTTTCAAATTTGCTTTTCGCTTGGTTGAAAAATTCATAAACCTTTACCATTGACCGGCCACCAAAGATCCATCCAGCCTTACAGCAACTGAGTCTAGCTTGAGTATTGGCGCTTTGTAGCGACGACCAATCTCGTACACCTCTGCGGCACTACTACAAGTGTCATAGACCCCTAGAGTCTCTAGAATCTAGGGAGTCTCCCGCACAGGATGTCTTAAAAAAAAATATATATTTCCATTTAAGGCTCACATTTTATGCAGGCACATGTAAGTTCGCGCTTACACGTGCTGCATGTGTATTTACAAAATAAACCAAACTTCACATGAACCTAAACTTTGCAGCTCATGCCGCCGTTCCCTGAAACCGAGGTAGTATTGGTAAAAGTGAACCATGTTTTTTACAGCATTGGCGTCAGCCACATACCATACTGTTACTTCTGTTGTCAAGCAGATTCCTTTTGATTTTTGTAACGCAATAATACGTCTTATTATCATTGTCAAAATAAAGAGTTGGTACTGTATTTTTGACCGCTTTCGGGGCTATTCTTAGACATTTTAGTCGCCGGTTGAGCCCACGCTTTGACAAACTAATGATGCTTTTGTATGAAGACCTGGCAATCCAAGATGGCCGCAAGTGAACAGCTGATTTGTTTTCATACAAATATTACTATCTGCTGATGAATCTTCCAGCGCAGGCACCATTAGATTGTCAAAGCGTGGGCTCAACCGACAACTAAAATGTCTAAGAATAGCCCCGTTTCAATCTGTCAGTTGTCACTGGACTCTATCGTCAGCTTCGGCGTTTATTTATTTTTTAATAGATTTGTGAAGAGGAATGCAATTCACCAACCTTTTTGCCTGGTCAAAACAGGCATTAAAATGATCAACTTATAATAATTCATTATTTAATATTTTTAATGAAATATTAATTAATAACTACCCAATGACATCTGTTAAACGTACTGTACTGTATCCTGCCGCCGTTCCACTAGGGGTGGCCGGTACCTCCGTAGATGCGTCTCCACTTTTTCTGTCCTTACAAAACACTTTCATTTCCTCAATATTCACCACCTTCTACAATCCACCAATCACCAATGTTGAGGTTATTGTCGATAGGATGTGACGCAGGCGAGGTTCGAACCGGCGTTAGTGTCAATAACGCGAATTCGAGCGCCAACGCCTCATCCCCTTGACCATCCCAGTAATGCTTCGCCCATGTCTGCAATGGTCTTACGTGAGCTCCAACAGATCCCTAACACTGCGCTCGGCTGAAACTGGAGCCAAATCAAGGATTGAAGAACCTATAAGAAGAGTTAACACAATGTTTGGAGAGCTTGCATTTGCAGTTGCTGGTCCTCTGGTCTGGAACCACCTGCCACATCATGTGAGAGAGCTAGATGACCATGGAAAGTTCCGGAATGCACTGAAGACATGCAAATTTTTGGCATCGTTTGCACCAGCGCCCTTGGAGTGACTACATCACGAAACGGCGCTATAAAGAAATCATCAACTCATCATCTCACGGGCGCCATCAATAATCGAAAATCTAAGTTGCACAGATACATTAACATTCAAAACTGTCATCACAGTTTTCCTCAAGATCATCTTTATCATCCCACTTTATGCTTGAGAAGCCCATCGTAGACATGGGCGAAACATCCGGAAGCTCCATCTCACATGGAACACGGTAACAGATCACGGAAAACATCTCTACATCATCTGACTGAGTGATTACATCACGAAACGGCGCTATAAAGAAATAATCAGCTCATCATCATCATCCCGGCAAGAATCTCACCGCTTTCTCAAATACATGTTCGTAAACCGAAGCATTCAAATATTGAGGTTGTACAATTTTTTTGACCGTGTGAATCACCGTAGATTGGGCAATTTGGATCTGATTAGCGAATTTTAATTGCCGTTTGACTGTTCGTCACCCAATTTTAATGTTTCAATATATTACCTAACATCGTTCGTATGTTAATATGAAATCCATACGAAAAAAATACGTTTCTCAGGCTTAGGAGTATCCTTTATTATATTACGCCAGGCGGTCGTCATATTATATGGTTCTAATAGCTCGGTCGATGTTCGCCTACTTTCAAAATTGAAGGTCACAGATTTGATACCAACTAATGCATAAAAGTGTATCATTAAAAAAGTAAAACTAAGTTGCAAAGATATACATTCATATTAAATGCATTCCCACAAGCAGACGCGTAAAATTTCGCGCTAGCACATGCCGCATGTGGACCCACAATATAAAAACCCAATCTCAAATGAACATAAGCCCTGCAACTCGTGCCGACCTTCCCTGAAACAGGGGTGACGTTGACAAAGTGAAACATCTTTTTACAGTATGGGTGGTCAACCTCATACCAACCTATAAGTATAATCAACATTTAAACAAACTCCAGTGTTTGGAGAGCGTGCATTTGCAGTTGCTGGTTCTCTGGCCTATAACCACCTGCGGCATCATGTAAGAGAGCTAGAGGACCATGGAAAGTTCCGAAATGCACTGAAGACAAGCAAATTTCTGGCATTGTTTGCACAAGCGCCCTTGGAGTGACTACATCCCGAAACGGCGCTATAAAGAAATCATCAAAAACTGTTTTTTCTTGGTATTCAACCTCATAACAATATATGCAATTGCAAGATTTAATTTTTAGAGTCACGGGCACACCTCTGACCTGAAGGGTAGTATTGATTTTTCCAGCCACCAATAAACATTTCGTGATGACCTTACACCACTTAAAACAATATTAAGCTTTGTGCGTGCGACTCGCCAAGTATGTACGTGATGGGTTAAGCATGTACCGCACCTGTAAAAGCAAATAGCTCTGTGAATCCCCACTCATTTCCGAAATTAATGCAATCATGCATTAATTATGTTATGTACCAAAGGTCCATCCAGCCTTACAGCAACTGGGTCTTGCTTGAGAATTGGCGCTTTGTAGCGACGACGATCAAGCTCGTAAAAAGGTCGATAGCTCAATTGGTAGGAATGCTTGCATTCCATGCCGAGAGCAAGGGTTCGATCTCAAAGGTTTACTCAGCCTTCACAAGAAATGAGAACCAGCCCCCCCGGGAGCTGGGAAACCCCCACTTCAACTGAAATTGGTTGGTGTGAGGCCGGCCCCCTTACCTGTAAAAATAAATAGGTCCCGAAGCGCCACATGCGACTCCTTCGGGGATAACGCAGGCAAGAAGTTACACTATATGTGTAGCTTAATTGCGTTTATGTATTTGCAAAATCGCAACCGAGTGTTAAAATAATAATGTACAAAAAAAAACAAATAAAAATAAGATAACGACAATCAGATTAAAATAACGTATTAAACAAAACAAAATGTCTATTCATCCACCTTTTGTTTGGGATTCGAATCCACAATCTCGTAATTAGAAATACGTGACGCTAACCGCCAATTATCTAATACGAGAAACGTAAAAAAATCTAAGATAACAGATGACCTTGGGCAAAAAAAAAAAATAACACTAACTGTTACCTACCCATCATAGCCACACAGGTTACAATAACAAAAATTAAGATGGATGATTAATATTAATTTTTATCATTAAATATATTTTTCATTCGGTTTGAGACGGTGTTATTTTTTTAAGCTGTTGTCTGCCGAGGGTAAAACATTTATTTTTGTACACAGAAGGTTTTCCTATTTTAAAAATGTAATTTGTTGTGTATGTTCCTTGACTTATAGGTTGGTATGCGGGTGACCACCCATGCTGAAGAAAATGGTTCACTTTGCCAATGTGTTACGTGTCTGTCTGTGAAAATGCATGTAATGTGAATCTTTAATATTACATATATTTGCAACTTAAATTAGATTAGGTTTTTCTAATGAGGTTGAAACATTTTTGAATTTGGAATTTTTTTCTCGGCGAGCAAACGCCAGTCTTGTATGGGGCTGCCGTCCCTAGCAAGCAGCAACAAAATATTTGTGCGCGTTTTCCCTAGCAACCCGGCCGGGTGACGACACAATATTTTCTTGGCCAATATTAGACTTTTCTCGACTTTTTAGTTTGAGACTTTAAGGCGTGTTATGAAGCTAAATCTGCCGTTTTTGCTTCTTACACTTTATGGTCTTAGCAAAATAGTTTCAGTAATGAAAAAAATCAAGCATGTTTATAATTTTTGTTATCTTAATTATCAAGTTTGTACAAAATATATAACTTAAGAATTGCCACCACATTTTTTATTTAAAAACCACGTTTTTTAACAATTTTTGCGTTTTTTTCGTGTGTGCTGTATTTTGGAAATATTTCATTTCGTTCATTTTAGGTTTGGGTATTTATTTGGTTGTAACTCATGCAGCATGCGTAAACGTGAACTTTTATGTGATGCTTGTGATTGTGCACTAAATATGCATCTTAAATAACACATCACTGCAACATAAAACATTATAGACTTGTGATATTTGTACTTACTTCGAGTCGACATCAGAACGGCTTTTTGGTACATGAAATAAGTCATGTCTTTGCATAGAGCTAGTCGTCAGACACATGCAACCTGTAACCCTGCAACTTTTGCCGACCTTCCCTGAAACAGAGGTGACATTGGAAAAGTGAACCATATTTTACAGTATGGGTGGTCAGCCTCATACCAACCTAGAAGTCAAGGAATCATTAATTGGATATATTTTCACTGACAGCGAACCATCTTCTTCGTCCTTACGATATACCAACTAATTACCTTGCTAGGCTGTCATAGTAGACCCTTCTCGTTCCGAGTCAGCATCTTGGTCAGTTTCAACTGCCGGCAGACATTTCGTTGAAATGTTTGTGAGTGACTTCAGACGCAGAGTTGAAGAGCAGCAATTTGTTGTCTGTACTTCGAGCATAAAACTTCCTGTCTTAACTCGACCAGAAAATTTATGAAAACTGAAGAAGCGCCTCTGTTGAACGTTTAAGTTTCAATGCAGTTTTGGTAAACGTGTTGTTGTCTGCGGTGATTAGCGTTGGTCGAACCGCGTGTCCTTCCTCGTCTAGGAATCCAGAGCTGGAAACTCACATCCATAGTCTCAAACCGGTTTATTAATATATTAAAAAAAGGTTAGGTACGTATTCCTTAACTTATAGGTTGGTACGAGTCTGATCACCCATACTGTAAAAAATGGTTCTCTCTGCCAACGTCATCCCTGTTTCAGGAACGGACTGCGAAAGTTGCAGGGTTTATGTACATTTGAGGTTTAGATTCTAATACATACTTGGTAAGTACACATGCAGCATTTGTGAGCGCGAGCTGGCACGTGTATGTTTGTGAGCATGCATGTAACATGAATTTTAAATGTTTAGACAGATATGTTGATTTGTGACTGACCACACGTACTGTTGAAAATGTTTCGCTTTGCCAATGTCACCCCTGTTTCAGAGCAGTTCGGCAAGAGTTGCGTGGTTTTTTGTCCATTTGAAGTTTGGGTTTTATTTCAGTATGAATCTAATTATTTCATTACGCAGTAGTATCTCTAAAAATATTAAATTTAATGTAAAGTATGATTCAATATAATGTTTAAAGAATAATGGAAATCCCTTTGTATAATAATATACTAAAACCAAATTATTGGTAATGGAGAATTTTGATCAAATCCCAGAAAAAATCATTTTTAAAAGTCATAAAATAAACAATGAGAAGCCAAAAGGTTCATGGTTTTTACAAACCTCCAAGAAATAGTTAAGGAATTTCATAGAATAAAAAAATAGAAATTTTGCACACTTCTAACTTCAATTTGTCTTATGTAGCATCTCGTGACGTTCAAGATTTTAGTTTTTTTGAACCGAAACCGATCAAAACTCATGATTTCGATACCTTACAGTTAAAACTGATTAAGGGAAATTAAACCAACAAGGGGCTCTCAGATAAATGCCGCTTTTTTCCTATTTTTCACGAGAAATACACTAAAACAGTGTAACAATTCTGTATTTCCAAAGTTTTTCATAAGCAATGCCTTATAATTAGTTCACTTACTATGAGAAGTTACAACCAACGAAACGTTTTATCAACGATCTCTCAACACAGTGAATCATCCTTATTCACTTTTACCAGTAAGGTTTTTCAATCAAAAAAACAGACTATAAAAGCTTTTGACTTTAGGTTGGTATGAAGCTGATCACCCGTACTGTAAAAAAATGGTTCACTTTGCCAATGTCGCCCTGTTTCAGGGAAGCTAGGCAAGAGTCGCAGGGCTTATGTTCATTTCAGATCTGGTTTTTATATTGTAAGTTCACATGCGGCATGTTTAAGCTGCTTATGAAAATATGTATTTAAAATGAATCTTAAATGTTAAATGAGTCATATAAATGCAAACGCCGTCAACTCCTTACGCGATGATTTTGAGAAAAACAAACTTGTGTTTTGAACGCAATTTGGAACAGGTTGGAGATGACGGCGTTTGCACGAAATCATACTTTTTCAATTAAAATTACGAAGGATTAAGTGAGGTTTTCATCACATTGCACACAGCAAATGATTTGTTACACTACACAGAATCAAATTCAATAATTATCTCATATATCATAGATTTTGGAGATGACGGCGTTTGCAGTTATACGACTCAAATATCTTAACAAGCAACTTAGATTATTGTAGAAGGAACATGTGCATACATTTTATCTAGCTTTAACCGTATGTGAAGCCGGTCAAAAAAAACCTCGCGGTATCTGAAATGTAAGGAAACCGAATATTCAAGGGCAAACGTCAGTCAAAACGTAGCCAATTATATGAACATTTATACAATACCATACACATGTATACGATTATATAACACTAGACCGTGTAATGATAATATATAATACATAATGTAATAGATTATAATGGAAGGAGCGCGGCCTAATGGTAAAATAATGACCTTCCAAATACGAAATCTTCAGATTGAGCAACTCTGACTCGGGATTTTCTAAGTGAGGTTTATTTAAACTACAGATCCGAAATGCTCTATAGTTTGTATGGAAACAGTGACGTATGATTTTTAATATATTAAAAAAAAATCCTGTAATCTCTTATCTGCAATGCAAATGTATATTAAAATTAAATGCACGCCCACAAACAGTCACGTGTAAGTTTGCCCTTACAAATGCTGCAAAGTATACCAAACCTAAAATGAACATGAACCCGTCAGCTTGTGCCCTGAAAAAGGGGTGGCATCGGCAAAGTGAACCATTTTTACTGTGTGTATGGTCAGCCTCATACCAACCTATAAATCAAGGAACTGATCCATCGCGTAAATCGAAAAAATGTATGAAAAAAGTACTCAATTGATTTTATATAAAAAAAATAACAGGCATACGCATTTTTCAACCCATAGTGTCGAGGGCCTCTGTCGCTCCGTGGTTCTTCTTTCCCACAAAGTGTGTACGCACGCAAGCAATAAACTTTTAGCGTACACTCTCATTTTGTTATCCGTCTTTCTCGCGATATTGAAATATCGAAACCCAAGAGTTGCAGGGCTTATGTTCATTTGAGATTGGGTTTTTTATATTGTAGGTCCACATGCGGCATGTGTGAGCGCGAAATTGTGCGTGTCTGCTTGTGGGAATGCATTTAATATGAATCTCAAATGATACATATCTTTGCAACTTAGATTTAGATTACATAGATGCCTCAAACTACGTGACTGGGGGTCCATAGCAAGCAATAACTAAAATAATATATTACATTGCATTTGCACTACCAGCCCAGCCGTGTGACGTCACATCTTTTTGTCTGGGAATATGTGCCGAGTTCATTATTTAAAAAAGCACAAAAGACCAATAAATTTTCGGTACATCTTTTTTGTTACACCTTTGTTTTTTTACCGAGGTAGATACATATTATTCTATCACATGAAATCTTCCTAGAACGGATAATCATTTATGACACGCGATGTCAAAAAATAAATTTAAAAATTATTTTCAAAAATCTTAAATTTAATATCCTCCAAAAGTAATATAATTATTTATCTTAGGATATTTATTTATATACACAATGTTGCTACTTCACTGCTTAATGTTTAATAATCTAAGTTGCAAATATATATTTTAATTTAAGGTCTATATATAATGTACGCCCACAAGCAGACGTCACGTGCACAAGCAAACGCGTGCCGCAAGTGCCGATGCCACCCCGGTTTCAGGGAAAGGCGGCAGGAGTTGCAAGGTTTATGTTCATTTGCGGTTTTGTTTATTTGTATGCACGCATGCAGAATGTGTAGGCGCGAACCTACATGTGACTGTGTGTGGGCAGAGCCCTAAACCCTCACGGCTATAATCTTTCAGTGATTTCTGAGCTTCCTTTGATTTGTGTAAACACTTGGGAAAGTGTAGCTTCACGGGAGGGCCTTCTGCCACTCGCATCTCACATAACGTTTTGCATGCGAGTCCTGTGACACATCCCCGGATGGGATGGATATACAAGGCGTGGGTCAGTGGAACGGAGACTGACCCTGAGAGAAGGTTTTGTCTGTGGGCATGCATTTAATATGAGCCTTAAATGTTGACATATCTTTGCAGCTAGATTATTAATTATAGAACTACACGTGTTTGTTTGTGGGCATGCATTTGATATGAGCTTTAAATGTTAATATATCTTTGCAACTTAGATTATAGAATCTCTTCCTATTCAAGGAGATCTTAGATTCAGATAGTTGTTTGTGTTTTGTTATGTTGTAAATGACGTGTTGTGTTCGTAATAACTAATTAGTTGGGAATTACTTGTTGGCATCTTAGCATCTTCCCAAGTCTCTTTTAATCCACAAATTGCTTCCATGACGTCACGGACACACAGTTGCGCCCCCTTTTGTTACTCCTTATCTCCTTGTACCTAGAATTCCTACTTGCGAATGCCTCACACTAATACATTCTCGGAAAAGCAACATTTACATTGTTTGAAGAATGTACATAGTAAAATGTAAAGGATGTATCAATAGTTTTTAATTTGGAACTTTATTCTAAGAAAGCAAACGTCAGTCTTGTATGGGACTGCCGTACTGAGCAATCAAAAACAAAACATTTGTATGCATTTTCCCTAGCAACTCGGGCGGGTGACGACACAATATTGTCTTTGTCAATTCACGTGTGTACCTCATTACGACGCAAAAAAAAAACGCAACTAAGCTACACATATCGCGTAACTTCTTGCCGCGTTATTCCCAAATGAGTCGCGTGTGACGAGTTGAACCTATTTATTTTTACAGGTAAGGGGGTCGGCCTTAAGCCAACCACTTCAGTTGAAGTGGAGGTTTCCCAGCTCCCGAGAGTGCTGGTACTCATTTCTTGTGAAGGCTGAGTAAACCTTGCCGGTATTTTATTTTGGGGTTTGAAATAAACACCAAAACGGGAAATCATGTCTGACACCCTCGGTGGGATTCGAACCCAAGCTCACGGCATGGAATGCAAGCACTCAGTGACTTAGTAGGTACCAACTGAGCTTTCGACCGGACATGACGATTTGACGTAGATGATAAAAGACTAATAATGCCTATTTAAATACAGGGAAAATGTGAAAGGTAAGACCGAGAAATTATGTGGCTGGATCAGATTAGTGAAATTGTGAAAGAATGGAATATGCAAAGCGAGTGTAAGAGAAGAAAATGTATGAAAGAGGTGATACATAGATATGAATGAATTGAAAGAGGTATGCAAGGTTAGTTAGAAATGAAGGCAAATCTGCAGAGGTTCTGGCCACCCTTAGCGGAATGGCGACAGAGTTACAGTTACAGTAGATTATAGATTATAGACTTAAAAATTAATACAAAAAAAACATGATTTCATTTCTCTTCCTTGTACATTGTTGATTCCATTTTGGACCTTTTTACTATGAAATCTTTCTTTACTTACCTACATTCAAACACTTCAAAATTTAATGACTGGTTTGTAAGCGGCCTTCCTCGAAGTGACTAACAAAATGCCATTGTCTCTCGTGCATTAGGGTGGTCCATCTCACTTAGCATATTCCTTCCCGATAACAATGCCAACAATACTTAACCGTTATCTACGGGGAATTGAACCTAATCCCTCCTGTTTGCAACGTCTTAGCCTTATCCATTCATCTGTGGAAGTGCCCACTTTAGCTGCTTTACCTTCTGATAACTGTAACTGTTGCCATTCCGCTAGGGTTGGTCAAAAACACTAAAAAATCGCCTGTTCATTGTTGTATAATAATAATAATATTTGGATGATTTATTTAGTGAGCGCTGTTTTTGTGTGAATCACATCTTAAGAGCCCTCTGCGAGTTTGGTCGTCGCTATAGAAAGCGCCGATTCTCAAGCAAGACCCGTTTACTGTAAAGCTGTATGGACCTTTCTTTGGTAAAGGTATATGAATTTTTCAATCCAGCGAAGAGATAATATGACAATATAATTGGTATATATTTTTGTGCTCCGCCAGCATTCGAGCCCGCAACCTTCCATTGCGAGTCAGAAGTGTTAACCACTAGACTACGGACCGGTCAAACCAACCCATTAGTCGAGGATTTTTTTAGACGATCGTACATTTAATATGAATCTTTGTTACTTAAACTGTTATGAATCTTCACGCAGAATAAGAATTTCGTGAGAATTCAACTTTTTAGTTTTTCTCGGTATTCGAACCCACTGCCTTCCGATTTCAAAGCGTCAACCATTTTACTCCAACTATTTTATAATGCAACCGCGTCCAGTGTAGTAACTGATTTATTGTTTATGGGATGGGGGGGAGGGGGGGGGGGGGTGCACACTCGATGATCATATCCCGGAAAGCCCTGACTCTCTGGGGTTTAACCCATTAGCGTAACCCCACTCTGGGCTTTGAGACATCCCGGCCTTTTGCACTGCAAGGACCGCCAGTCATTAGTTAGGCGGTTATCGAGACGCAAAACAGGGCTGTCACCAAATTTGTAAATTCATGGAGGTTTTTAGCATCGATGTAAATATATACATCTTCGATAAATAATAATCCGGCAAAAGTCTAAATATTGTAACGAACTATGGATTCATTGCGCCTAAGCACAATGGTGTGTGTCGAACAATCGAGCAGTGTTTCGAAAAATCCATTATAGAAGTATGTGGAATAATCTTGAGCATGCAAGAATCGTCTCTTTAGTACTTATATAAACGAGCCGCAATGTTGCGAAGAGCCAGAGACGCTTGAAACATTGTGACGCAAAGTTGATAGAGCTAGAGAAGTACTGTGTAACCCAGAGGCTCCCAAACTTTAATTTCTCACTGACCACTTCCTAAATTTTAAGGGTTCCGGTAGACCACTTCGGGAATCACTGGTGTAACCGTATATTGTGGAAAATAAATCGTGTTATATAAATATATTGCGTTTAATTAATAAAAACCCAATTAAAATCAAAAGAATATTGTTTTTGTATAATTTATTTATTTTTGGCAACCCTGTCTCTAGAACTATCGGTAAATTTTAATATTCGGCGTTTGAGTCGGGTGCAGGGGTGGTACACGCCCCACGCTCTATTGTAATATTTACACTTTCAAATAATTATTACATTGTAAGCAGAGTTTGTAATTAATAATATCTCCAAGTTGACTGCATCTGACACCTTGAATTATGACATTTTCTTGGTGTAGCTTTGAAAGTACTTCAACTTTAACTTCCTCTTCATCTCGTCTCTCATCTTACTATGCCCTCTAATTCACAGACTCTTATGTGGTCTTCCAGCTGGACGTTGACCAATTGTCATCTCATAAGCTGCGGTGTGAGTGAGTCTATCATGGCTCATTCTGGAGACAAGGTCTCTCATCTTACTATGTCCTCTATTTCACTGACTTTTATGTGGTCTTCCAGCTGGACGTTGACCAATTGTCATCTCATAAGCTACTGTGTGAGTGAGTCTATCATGGCTCATTCTGGAGACATGGTCTCTCATCTTACTATGTCCTCTATTTCACAGACTTTTATGTGGTCTTCCAGCTGGACGTTGACCAATTGTCATCTCATAAGCTACGGTGTGAGTGAGTCTATCATGGCTCATACAGGAGACATGGTTCTTGCATGGTTCCAGCTGGACGTTGACCAATTGTCACCTCATAAGCTACGGTGTGAGTGAGTCTATCATGGCTCATTCTGGAGACATGGTCTCTCATCTTACTATGTCATCTATTTCATAGACTTTTATGTGGTCTTCCAGCTGGACGTTGACCTATTTGTCATCTCATAGCTTAGCTTAGATTTTTTTCACATTTGAGGAATGTTAATAATTTTAACTAACTCTTATGTTTTTCTTTCTTTACAGGTAAAACCGCTTTTGATTGAACAACAGTATGGCAGTAGTGTAAGTTTATTTAAACTTTTTTTTACATGTAAATATGTATTAACCTTTTTCTAACACACCCTTGTTTTACACATACAACCTGAATCTTCACACACTTTGATACATTTGATTGAAAATAACGTCGTACAATTTTTAGGCCAATCCAAAATTGACACAAATATCTATAAAGGTACACATCTACAATCTAAGCTGCAAAGATATGTTAACATTTAAAATTCATATGCAATGCATGCCCACAAACACACTCTTGTATGTTCGCAGCTACAAACGCTGCATGTTTACCCTCAAATTAAAATCCAAACCTCAAATGAACATAAACCTCTACAGGGAACGTCAGCGTCGTGTGTGAAAATATTAGAAGAGAAATAATAGACACGTTTTTCTAGCGTAGTCACGCGGGTGGTGCAATACGTGACCAGTCAAAAAAAAAAACATCCAAAATCTTTTCTAATGTCTCCATTGTGACGAGTATTAGTTTCCTTGTATACCACACAATGCTTCGTCGGGCTTCGAACCCGGAACCCTCTGCGTCGCATATGATTGATCGCGTGGTTTTAATCCTGAGCGGTCACCCAGCCACCCCTCGTGTCCATCCCCTAACCTCCACGTTGCTGCATGGACCACAATAAAAGATATCGCACCCCGCTCTCCTTGGTATCGTTAATGAAAATTGTGACACTTAGAAATCTACACCCCTAGTAGGTATATTCTTGTTTTGGTGTCACTTCTATCGAAGATCGACGGTCATGTTGCTATATTGACGTTGGATACTGCGGCTCTAAACAAGGACTTCGTTATTTTGTAGAACCATTAACGAAACTAAAAAAAAACCGCAACTAAGCTACACATTTAGTTTAACTTCTTGCCTTGTTATCTTCAAAGGGTTTCGCATTTGGCAAGTGGAACCTATTTATTGTTACAGGTAAGGGGGCCGGCCTTACTTACGCCAACAACTTCAGTTGAATAAGAGGGTTCCCCAACTTCCGAGGGGGCTGGTACTCATTTCTTGTGAAGGCTGAGCAAACCTTGCCGGTATTTTAATTTGTGGTTTGAAAATACCGAAACGGAAAATCATTACTGACACCCTCGGTGGGATTCGAACCCGAGTTCACGGCATGAAATGCAAGCACTCCACCAACTGAGCTAACCTGGGCTCATAGTCTCATCACCACGGTAATTCTTACCTACCGAATATCGGTAATATTTGTATGAAGACTAATCAGCTGTTCACTAACGGCCATTAAGATAGGTTTTTTTTTTAAATATGTATATTTGTGAAGAGGAATGCAATTCACCAACCTATTCTGCCTGGCCAGAAACAGGTATTAATATCATCAATTAATAGTTCATTATTGTTTATTTTAATGTATTATTAGTTAATAATTACCCAATAACATCTGTTGAACCAGGGTCAAAGTTATGTTCAAATGACCCTGGCGGGGATCGAACCAACGTTACTCTATTCCAAGCACGCTAGAAAGATCGGCCATAACACTGACAAATATTACTTCGTACAAATATTACCGATATTCAGTAGGTAAGAATTACCGTGGTGATGAGACTTCCTGCATTAGTTTGTCAAAGCGTGGGCTTAACGGACGACCAAAATGTCTAAGAATAACACTGTTAGTCGGATAGTTCGCCGTATTATAATTTTGTTCGGCAAGTGTTGTCCCCACTGTTAGGGATTAATAAATCTGCAGCGATATCTTAGAGGGGATGTTATTAATTCATTTCGGATGATTGGTCACCCTGATTGCCGTAGACTGGTAGTGCAGTGGTTAAAGCAACCAACTTTTCAATTAGATTAGAACTAAAGATTAGATTAGAGCTGTAAAAAAATATTCAGTTTGCCAATGTCACCCCCCGTTTTAGGGAAGGTCGACAAGAGGTGCAGGTTGTATGTTCATTTGAGATTTGGGTTTGTAATGTTGTAGGTTCACATGCGGCATGTACAAGAACTTATACGTGTCTACTTGTGAAAATGCATGTAATATGAATCCCCAATGTTACGTAGGTATCTTTGCAACATAGATTAGATTAGATTAGATGAAAAGATGATTCGAAAAGAATGATGCAAAGATATGAAGAAATTGGGGCGACTCCGCAGAGGCTCTGGCCACCCCTAGTGGAATGGCGACAGAGTTACGGTTACAGTCAGTAATCTTCATTGAATTTCCTGCCACGGTCTTTCCATAACTCACGATAGAAAATATTTATTTTCACATTACAAAAGGCAGTCTTCCATAAAAATGGGTAAAACGTGGCGAGTCTAGCCTATTTATTTTCACATATAAAGGGGGCTCCACTTAATTTTTAAGGGGGACTATCTTAAATCTAAGTTGCAAATATATATCAGCAATTAAAATTCATATTAAATGCATGCCCACAAACAGGCACGTGTATATTCGCGCATACAAATGCTGCATGTGTACTTAAAAATTAAAATCCAAACCTCAAACGAACACCAACCTTACAACTTATGCCGACCCTCTCTGAAATAGGTGCGACATTTGCAAAGTGAACCATTTTCACAGTATGGGTGGTCAGCCTCATAAGTTTAATTTCTGAAAAGTTTAATATCTTTTTAGTTTTAAGATCGTTTATAACACCTACATTAATACATGTAATGTCTGTTTTTATTTTGATTTTAACGCAAGTACTTATCACTTGTTTTGTCCTCAATGACAAAAAAAAAACGAAATCATCAATTGCAAGTCAACAAAACGTGAAATCGTTTTTGAAATGATCCACAGCAGCTTCATACTTATTGTATGGTGTGGAGCATGATAAAAAAACAATGATTTTGAGTTTGTATTTGGCACGAGCTGCGAGCGTTTTGCTTGGGTGCACCAGCTGTACGTGAACTGGGTCCATCGGTAACTCAAAATCAGAGGTCAAAATACTCCCTTGAAGCTAAATATCCAAACCTGTGTTCATCACTATCATCATTATTGTTTTCTATATTCAATTGAATCACTGATGAAAATTTTCAACGACGATACCATGTTGAAAGCACCGGTTCTCATCAGATCACCGAAGTTAAGCAACATTGGGGGCGGATGCTACCTGGATGGGTGACCGCTCAGGTACACCACGTGTTGTTGGCATCTCTTGGACCGGTCCGTAGTCCAGTGGCAACACTTCGGACTCTTAAATGGAAGGTTGTGGATTCGAATCCCGGCGGAGCACAAAAAATATACAAATAAACCTTTACCAAAGACCGGCCACTGAAAAGTCCATCCAACCTTACAACAACTGGGTCTTGCTTGAGAATTGGCGCTTTCTACAGCGACGACCAGGCTCGCAGAGGGCTCTTGAGGTGTGATACACACAAAAACAGCGCTCACCAAATAAATCAGACAAAAAAAAAAACAGCGAAAAAAAGCTTGAAGACCACATAAGAGTCTGAAATAGAGGGCATGATAGATTGATGAACATTGTAGCTTATGAGATGACAATTGGTCAACGTCCAGCTGGAAGACCACATAAAAGTCTGTGAAATAGAGGACATAGTAAGATGAGAGACCGTGTCTCCAGAATGAGCCATGATAGACTCACTCACACCTTAGCTTTTGAGATGGCATTATTCATCTACTTTAGAGATGGTTCGGACATCTTCAAAGAATGGATGATTAACGACTGACGAAGAAAGTGCATAGAGGAAAGCATGGCAGGGGAACATCGAGAAAATAATTGATAGACCAAATAGGTGAGATTGCGAAAGAATGAAACCTGCAGAGTGAGAATAACAGAAGAGTTTGTATGAGGAAAGTGATGAATGTTGAAGATATGAAAGGACAGAAAAAATAGATGCATCTGCGGAGGTACAAGCCACCCCTAGTATCAAAGCAGCAGGATAGAGGTTAAAACAAAAACAAAAAATAAACCTTCTCACACTAATTCTCTAGTCCGAAATCGAATTTGTACTTGCATTTTTTGCCACTTTCCCTAGCATATCAAACGTAAATCATAATTCCAAATCAATTAAAGAAATAACTTGCAAATTTATGATTTAATTTATTTTCTAAAACAATACAGGGCGAACCGACAGTAATAAATTGCGTGTACAATAATTTAAGTACACATTATTTTCGGGGCACCCTATAAATCACGGTGACCATAGATTAATATCCAAAGGGGATGTGGTTGGCAACCCTTGATTTCTAACGATTTCATCCCTAAACTTTTGGTCACACAAAAACTAGAACCGTGTTTTACAAGTGTCAAAAATTCAACGCAATTGCATAGTTTGCCGTCCGGTTGTTGGTAGAGTGCTTGCATTCCATGCAGAGGGTTCGATTCCCACCGAGAGTGCTAGAAATGAGTTTTTGTTTCCGTGTTTATTTCAAATCCAAAGTTAAATACCGGCAAGGTGTACTCAGCCTTCACCAGAATAATAACTAGCAGGGAAACTAAACTTAAGGTGAAGTTGGTGCAAGTCCTTGCCTTTGAAAATAAATAGTTTCCACACGCCAAATTTTCCTTCGCCGATAGTATTGTTAGAAGTTGTGCTATATTCCCAGCTTACTTGCGTAAGGCACGTTTTACAGCTGTTATTAAAAAAAAAATAGATTGATAATTTGCATTCCTCTTCACGAATTTCATTTAAAAAAAAGAAAAAGATACCTGGCGCTTTATTTAGCCTGACCACCGATCTTGTAAAAAATGGTTTACTTTGCAAATGTCACCATTGTTTCAAGGATGGTCAGCTAAGTTGTTGGGTTCATGTAAATTTGAGATTTTGATTTTAATTTCTTAATACACATGCAGCAATTGTAAGCGCGAACTTACGCGTCTCTGTTTGTGGGCATGCATTGAATATGATTTTCAAATGTTTATATATATCTTTGCAACTTAAATTATAGATGCTTTCTATAAAGCAACCATTCTAATCACCATTAGTTTCGCGTGTAAAATTTACAGACTAAATTTCAGTTTTTGGACCCTCGGTTTTTAAAAGTCGGACCTATGACCCGTCCCGAAATCTTATTTCCTTTCTCACGAGTATTGGGACCCAAAATCTACAGAGCATCCCATATACATATACGAGTATATGTGAACCTATATATCCAGCGGGCATATGCTTCCATCTACCAAAAACATCTGCTTCGTCCCAAAATTTTGAACGCACATATTATTATTTCTTGCCATCATCTTTGTATTTATATTATGTATATTATTTTATATTGTTGTGTACATAGGTGTTTTTGATCATCGCCTACCACATGTGACAAAATTTTGTATGGATGGGAAGAAGATTACGGCTTCAAATTTCAAAATCAGCGCATCCAGAAATCTTGCAACTTTTTTTAAAAATATTTATTTGAAAATTATCCAACCTATTTGTTTGTGACCAGAATATTGAAATTATCAATTAATTAATTAATAACTACATAATGACTCTGTTAAACCAGGACCAAAGAGCTCAACAAGAATTGAACCAGCGTTTACATATTTCAAACAAGTTTATCGAAAGTACCGACTTGACCTCCTTACAATTTAAAATCCAAAACTCAAATGGACATACACCCTGCAACTTCTACCGACCTTTCCTGAAACAGCGGTGATATTGGTAAAGTGAACTATTTTTGCGGTATTGGTGGTCAGCCTCATACCAATCTACCACTCAAGGAAAGGAAACAAGGGGGACATTTGACAAGTATAATTTTGAATAAGAGATTTAGGCTTACACGGCCGGCTGATGATGCTGGAGTGAAGTTTTCCGGGATCTGTTGCCGTGGTCTGTGGGAGCTGGAGCTTCCGGACGTTTCGCCCATTTCTACGATGGGCTTCTTCAGCGTGAAGTATGATGATGATGACAGTTCTCATCAAGATCTTCATCATCATCATACTTCACGCTGAAGAAGCCCATCGTAGAAATGGGCGAAACGTCCGGAAGCTCCAGCTCCCACAGACCACGGCAACAGATCCCGGAAAACTTCACTCCAGCAAGTATAATTTTATTCAATGTCTGCGTATTTTTCAATCCTGATGATTTTTACCGCGAAATAGAAAAAGTAATATTTTTAAGCATCATTATTTGACGTTAGGTGGTTTTGAATACAGACCGTCTGCTCCAGATTGTTTTCGTTCGTCATTATAATATGAAAGTTTGGGACAGCCTGTCTGCCACCTGTTTTCAAGGACATTCCATACACAATATGGACTACCATCAAAATATGGAATCATTTGACGAACTAACAAAGAGTCATAATTGTCCAATTTTAAGAGACAAATAAAAAATAATGGCTAGAAATTAAATTAAATTAGAGGGCTTTGTCGCTGGGATGGTCATGGGGATAAGTCGTCGGCGCTTGATTTGCGTTATTGACACTAACGCTGGTTCGAACCCCGCCTGCGTCTTGTCTAATCTAATCTAAGTTGCAAAGTACATTAACATTTAAAGTTCATATTCAATTCATGCCCACAAACAGACACGTGTAAGTTCTCGATTACAAATGTTGCATGTGTACTTAGGTAGGTACTAATGCGACAATAAAATAAAACAAACCTCAGATGAATATAAAATAAGCGCAGCAGCTTTTGCCGTCCTTCCCTGCAACAGGGTTGACATTGGAAAAGTGAACCATGTTTTACAGCATGGGTGGTCAGCCTCATACCAACCTATAAGTCGAGGAATACAGATGTTTAATTTTTAAAAACACTTCTTATTTGCATTCCTCGACTTATATGTTGGTATGAGGCTGACCACCCGTACTGTATAAAAATGACACCCCTGTTTCAGGGAAGGAGGGAAGTTGCAGAGTGTACGTTCATTTGAGGTTTGGATTTTAATTTGTAAGGTGCGAACTTACACATGTCTAGTTGTGGGCATGCACTTAATATTAATATAAAATGTTAACATATCTTTGCAACTTAGATTATAGATAGACAAACACAATATACTTTGATGATAAAATTAAATCAGCCATTTATCTATATGTATATATTTATTAGCCATTTATATATTATGTATAAAATGTAATTTGTCGTGTGTGTGTTCCTTGACTTATAGGTTGGTATGCGGCTGACCACCCATGCTGTAAAAATGGTTCACTTTGCCAATGTCACCCCTGTCTCAGGGAAGGACGGCAAGAGTTGCAGGGTGTATGTCCATTTGAGATTTGGTTTTTATGTTGTAGGTTCACATGAGGCATGTGCAAGCGCGAACTTGTACGTGTCTGGTTGTGAGAATGCATGTAATGTGAATCTCCAATGTAACATATCTTTGCAACTTAGATTAGATTAGATTATCAATGTATTTTTAAAATGTTCAACAAAACTGCAGATAAATAATATATTGCGCATTTCAGAAATGTACTTTATTTGTAAAATCAACGGCATCCCCTATTTTCTAAAAATTCACCCCAAAAATAAATATATTCCCGAAAATGTGCTCGTCTCGAAAATCGTGGGATAGGTCATAAGGTCGATTCCGGGAATCCAAATTTCCGGAATTCGTTTGTGGATCTCTTTAAAACTATTTCATCTCGTTTGTTATTATTCATATTTTCTATTTTATCAGTTATTTATTGTTGTGTAATGCACGCGGAACGGATGTTCAAAAATTTTATTTTCTCAGCGATTTAACGTCATAGCTATAACTAGAGCCCATAGCAAACAGTAACCGAATCGCCACCTTAAAGTTAAAACTTAAAAAGTTCTGATGCACTGATGACACGTACCTATAAGTTCGCGCTTAAACATGCGGCGTGTGGACCTACAATATAAAAACCCGAATCTCTAATAAACATACACCCTGCAACTCCTGCCGACCTTCCCTGAAACAGGGGTGACATTAGCAAAGTGAAACATTTTCTACAGCATGGGTTGTCAGCCGCATACCAACCTATACGTCAAGGAACAAATTACATTTTTAAAATCAATAAATAATAATATATATGGACATCAAAAACAGAAAACAAATTTAAAAAAACCCTCTCCGCCCACATTACAATCAACCGCAATTTCTTTCTGTCCCTACATACTTCTTTCATTTCCTCCAGAGTCATAACCTTTTTCATACAGGCAAATTTCCGAAATTGCGAATGAATGGAATATCCAGAGTCATAATAACAGATCCCGGAAAATATCTCTCCAGGCAGCTCTGCAGAGTTTCTGGCCATCCCTAGCGAAATAGCGGCAGAGTTACAGTTACAGTAACAGCAAACTTAATATTATTGTTTTCTACTCTAAATACAGTTTTATTTCTTTAGTCGTATCTATGTAATATGATTTTTCAAAATCTTCACATTTTATAAGTGTTCCCATCGGCACTAATATTTCACAACTCCATGCTATTCGACACCACAATTTTTTAATGCTAGGTATTAGATAACATGGCTTAATAATAAGTGATCGAATGACACCTGCTCATGCTAGCAACATGTCTTCATAAAAACCAAATGTGAGCAAAATATAAAATAAATAAATAAATCTCATCTTACTACGCCATTTATTTCAAGAATGTCTTGTCCTCTCAGAAACTACGGTGTGAGTGAGTATATCATGGCTCATTCCGGAGACACGGTCTCTCATCTTAACATGTCCTCTATTTCACAGACTTTTATGTGGTCTTCCAGCTGGACGTTGACCAATTGCCATCTCATAAGCTACGGTTTGAGTGAGTCTATCATGGCTCATTCCGGAGACGCGGTCTCTCATCTTACTATGTCCTCTTTTTCACAGACTTTTATGTGGTCTTCCAGCTGGACGTTGACCAATTGCCATCTCATAAGCTACGGTGTGAGTGAGTCACACTCATTCTGGAGACATGGCAACTTTAATCATTGATAACTCCTCAGCTTTACAGTCAATTATGTCTACCTTTTATAGCCGCAGGTTCGAATCCGATTGGCGGATGCAGTCAGTTATCCGTTTTCCTCCTATGGCTTATGGTCGCTCAAACCCGATCTTCCAAGAATGGTTAGAGCAACAGAATTTCCGGAGAATCCAGAGCAACTCAATCAAGCATTGCTTCTCCGAAGGTCCCGTCTCAGTGTATACCTATTTTATAATTATACATAAATAGGTATTTAGAAATTTTTCGACCAACCGGAAATGCCTGTAAAAAACCGCAAATGTTTTTTTAGCAATCTTTTAAATTAGATTTAGGTTTATAAAATTTTGGCGTTAATCTGTCCACATCACCTGTTGAACAAAACAGATTTTACTTTTGAACAAATTAACTGTCCTGAAACTCTGTCGACAATCTGCTAGGGATAGCCAGAGCCCCTGCAAATTTGTCTGCATTACCTCCTATCCTTGCAAACTTCTTTAAGTTCATTCATATCCATCACAATTTTGCCTCATTGCCTTCTTTAAACATCTCGTTCTATCACAATTTCTCCAATCAGATTAAGCCATTGGGGTTGCAAATTCTTGCATAAAATACAACGAGGTATGCGAAGTACTACACGGAATTTATGTGGCTGAAATAAACCAGTTTTTGCCTTTTGATGGACATCAGGAGCTTAGCTCTGGTATTAATACGGGAAAGAACCTTGTCATTTGTGGAACGATCCATCCAGGAAACCTTCAACAGCCGACGGTAGACTCACATTTCAAAGGCAATGATTCTGTTCTCGAGGCACTGTGTAAGTGTCAACCCTTCCATGCCATAGAGTACAATCGGGAAGGTGTTGCATCTCACCATACGCAGACGTAACTGTCTGACCAAATGATTTAGCACATGGTACATGTATCAATTTTGGATCACCACAAGGTTGCTGTCGAAGGTGTCAAGGCAATTCTGACTCAACAGATCAACAAATGACAGATTTCTCAAGAAAATCAGCCATGCGTGATAAATACATGACAGCGTTGTGTACCGTTGACAATTACTTCATGTTTCATGTTTGAGAGAAGCCTTATTAAACCTTGTCCTGGTATTACACATTGAATGATAAGAGTTCTCAATGATTGGGTGATGAACGAGTGTGGTACCAAAGAGAATGAAGGTTCAAAAAAGTACAATGAGATGGTTCGGACACCTTGAAAGAATGAATGGTGAACGACTAACTAAGAAAGTGTACGTAGGGAATAATAATAATAATATTAGGATGATTTATTTGATGAGCGCTGTTTTTGTGTGTATCACACCTCAAGAGCTCTCTGCGAGCTTGGTTGTCGCTGTGGAAAGCGCCAATTCTCAAGCAAGACCCAGTTGTTGTAAGGTTGGATGGACCTTTCAGTGACCCGTCTTTGGTAAAGGTTTATGAATATTTCAACCCAGCGAAGAGCACATTTAGAAATACAAATGGTATATTTTTGTGCTCCGCCGGGATTCGAACCCACAACCTTCCCATTCAGAGTCCGCAGTGTTACCACTGAGCTACGGACCGGTCATAAAAGAGAATATGAGAATGAAAGTACAAAAAAGTATAATGAGATGGTTTGGATGATGAACGATTAACGAAGAAAGTGTACGGAGGGAATGTCAGAGGAAAGCGTGGAAGGGAAAGACCGAGGAAGAAATGGATGTGCCAAATAGGTGAGATTGCGAAAGAATGGAACCTGCAGAGTGAGAATAACAGAAGAGTATGTATGAGGAAAGTAATATATTATGCTGAAGAGATGCAAAGACAGAGAAAAGTGAAGACCCATCTGTGGAGGTACCGGCCACCCCTAGTAAAGAGGTCGGCAACCTGCGGCTCTTTGGATGTGAAGCTGCGGCTCTTTAGTTCCATACGCAAATTTTATTCATTTTATCAAAAAAAAACTCTCAAAAATCGTTCTAAATCGATTTTCGAGGATAAGCTTAGATTAGTCTTTCGCTCATATGATAAGGGGCCGTCCATAAATTATGTCATCGATTTTGGCCGATTTTCGACCCCCTTACAATCATCCTATAGTCATTATCTAATGACCCCCCCCCCCTCTTGTTGTAATAATGGATGAGCTTAATAATTAATAATGTTATATTACTTACATAATATTTTGTATATTTTGTAGAAATTGGTATTTACAAGAACGACGTCACTTTTGGTACTCGTACATCATTTGCCATCATCCGCAGACCAGACTCCCCCCCCCCCCTTAATGTGAATGACGTTATATATGGACAGCCCCTAATACCTCTGATGGAAATAAGACAAATAAGCACTTAGGGGACGATATGGGTAAGAAATCGAACCTTAGGTTACACTTTAGAAGGCGAACGCTCTACCAAGTTACCTATCAATCCGACTAATGAATTTTCTAAAACATCAAGTTCAAAAATTTCTTCCTATTATTTTGGTGTCTTAAAAAAACAGACTCCGTAAGTTTTTGTTGGTGCCCAAAAAACATGTCGTAAAAAGTTGGAATATCGAAGTGTGCCGTTTCGTCTCGAGCCAGTGATCGTCAAATCCAAACTGACGGCACGCGAGCCCCGGGCGTGGCAAATGCCCCCCGACAATGTGAAAATCAACAGTAATAATAAAAAAATATCACCGTTTTGGCGTCCGGTGATGCTTCTAATAAAATGAGAAATATACGTCATCTGCTTCCGAATTGTTTTTTTTTTATCATTTTTTGTCAAAAATTTAAAAGATAGAAATTTGTGAGTCAGTTTTTAGAAGCTGCATCCAGCGGTACGAAACCTTTTTTACTCAATATTTAGAAGTAGAATAAAAAAAAAAAATCGTAGTAGGCAGAGACACAGTTTTTATATCCCTATCAGAAATGATGAATCTAATCTAATGTAATCTAAGTTGCAAAGATATGTTACATTAGAGATTCACATTACATGCATTTTCACAACCAGCCACGTACAAGTTCGCGCTTGCACATGCCGCATGTGAACCTACAACATAAAAACCAAATCTCAAATGGACATACACCCTGCAACTCTTGCCGTCCTTCCCTGAGACAGGGGTGACATTGGCAAAGTGAAACATTTTTACAGCATGGGTGGGCAGCCTCATACCAACTTATAGTCAAGGATAATAATAAATAATAATCTATAATCTAAGAAAGATTTATTGACGTTTAAGGGTCATATTTAATGCATTCCCACAAGCAAGCACTTGTATGTAAGTTCGCGCTTACAAATACTGCATGTGTACTTAAAAAATCAAATGCAGTCCTCAAATGAGCCTGCAGCTTTGGCAGCTGACCTTCCCTCAAACAGAGGTGACATTGGCAAAGTGAACCATTGCTTACAGCAGCCTCATAGCATCCTATAAGTCGAGGAAGCATGCCTGAAAAATATTAATTTGCCTCTTCCCTATTATAATACTACGTATTTTTTAGATGCGAATCATCTTTTAAAACAAATTGTTCATTGCGTTTTTTTTTTGTAATCCGGAAGTAAGCAATCTAAAAAGATTCCCCGCCACTGAAGTGAACCTTGCACAGTTTTTACAATAGATGAATACAGTAGCGCAGACAAAAAACCCGAAGCACTTCAGTAGCGTAACAACGTGTAAAAAACCCTCTGTCGGATTGTGAAAAAAAGCAAGAAAAAAGAAACGGCACTGGTTCCCGGTTTTTTTGTGCAACCCAATAGAAATCGATTAATTGGATAGATCCGAAACAAAAAAAAACTAAATAGCTTAGCCGATTTGTTTACATTTAGAAATGTGTAGTCTATATGTATTTATAATCTTAGTTGCATTTGTATTAATATTTAGGATTAATTTTAAACGCACGCTTTGTTTCTTGACTTATAGGTTGGTATGCGGCTGACTACCCATACTGTAAAAAAAAATGGTTCACTTTGCCAATGTCACCCCTGTTTCAGGGAAGGACGGCAAGAGTTGCAGGGCTTATGTTCATTTGAGATTGGGTTTTTATATTGTAGGCCCACATGCGGCATGTGTTAGCGCGAAATTACACATTTCTGCTTGTGGGAATGCATTTAATATAAATCCTTAATGATATATATCTTTGCAGCTTAGATTAGATTTGATTAGGTTACACGCATAAACAATTGAACATAAACCTTGCAACTCTTGACCGCCTTTCCCTGAAACGAAGTTTTTACAGAATGGAGGTCAGCCTCATACCAAAAGTGGATTAGGAGCGTACATTAAATAAGAATTTATCAGAAGAATATTCCTTGACTTAAAGGTTGGTATGAGACTAACTACCTATACTTTAAAAAAATATTCACTTTGCCAATGTCGCCGCTGTTTCAGGAAAAGTTGTAGGTGTTATGTTCATTTGAGGTTGGGATTTTAATTTGTTTTCGGCACACTACACGTGTTTGTTTGTGGGCATGCATTTGATATGAGCTTTAAATGTTAATAAATATATCTTTGCAACTTAGATTATAGATAGATACATTTAATATGAATAAACGCAAACACAACTCAGCTACACATACAGTATAACTTCTCGCCTACGTTAATCCCGAAGGAATCGCATGTGGGAATTCGGGACCTATTTATTTTTACAAGCAAGTGGACCGGCCTCACGCTAACAACTTCAAAGGAAGTAGGGGCAATAATATATGTTATATACCTTTGCAACTTAGATTAATAGGCTAGGTAGGGAATAATGAATTATGGTAGACTGACAAAGTATATATATATAGAAAGTGTGAAAGGGAAAAGAGGGAAGGGACGACCGAGAAAAGTATGGAGTGATCAGATTGAGGAGATTGTGAAAGAATGGGATATACAATGTGAGCGTAAAAGAAGAAAATGTTTGAAAAAGGTGATGGATATGAATGAATTTAAAGAGGTATGTCAGGATAGGAAAAAATGGACGCAGCTCTGCAGAGGCTCTGGCCACCCCTAGCGGAATCGCAACAATTACAGAACAGTACTAACCACACCCGTTAAGGGATAATGCGGAAAGAAGATACACTGTATGTGTGGTTTAGTTGCATTTGTATAAAAAGAGAAATAATCTTTGTTATACTCGTATTATGTTTGAATTTTCGTTAAATATTACCTTATTCAAAGGGAAACTGATCTTAACAATTAGTTCCGGTCTTTAGTTCCGGACACGATTTATTCTAAATCTCGACTTGTTTCATGTTTTTACGTGTTTTTTGTGTTCTCTACCTAGAAACTTGCTTGGGACATTTCCAATACAACTGTGGACAATTAGGTGATTTTGTAATCAAAATTTTAGGTTAGAAAATATACGGAATATTACCAATGATAGAAAATGGAACCTCTAAACGGATTTTTTTTTCTTTTTAAAAAATATAGATTTGTGAAGAGGAATGCAATTCACTAACCTATTCTGCCTGGCCAGAAACAGGTATTTATACCACCAATTAAAAAAATCATTATTGTTGACCGGTCCGTAGTTCAGTGGTAACACTTCGGGAATGGAGGTTTGTGGGTTCAAATCCTAGGGGAGCACAAAAAAATACCATTTATACTTTCAAATTTGCTCTTCGCTGGGTTGAAAAATTCATAAACCTTTACCACAGACCGGCTACCAAAGGTCTATCCAGCCAAATGGGTCTTTTTTGAGAATTGGCGCTTTCTATAACGACGACCAAGCTCGCAGAGGGCACTTGATGTGTGATTCACACAAAAACAGCGCTCAACAAATAAATCATCCTTATATTATCATATTATATATCATTCATTTATGAGGCATTCACTTTGTAACCTTTCATTTTAAAAATATTAAATCTAAATTTTTTTTAAAAACAATTTATATATATATGGTTACGGGGCGAGTAAAATTTACTCGCCCCGTAACCATATTCAAATTGTTTGTAATTTTAATATTTTATCATATTATTATTATAGATTTAAAAAGTCGCATTTTGACATACTCCTCGATTGCCGGGTTTGATTCAATCTTGTTGCAATACTGTAAACACATTTTTTGTCCCCAAAATTAGTGTTGCCTCCGAAATCTGAGTTGTTTTTTTTGTTGTTCATTTGTAGGAAAATCAAGATTATGTAAAATTTTAAATCTACGTTTTGTCTTGTTTAGGAAAAACTAAAAATCGTGCGTGAAAATTGGCTGAGTTGGTTTCTTAATGAAAACCTAGATTCTTTGGGTAACTTGACCCAAAGAAAATTGATTGCAAGGATGAATCTAAAGTTTTATATATTTTTTTGCTCCGCCGGGATTCGAGCCCACGACCTTCCATTTACCAGTCCGACCTCATTCTAATCTAATCTAATCTAAGCTGCAAAGATATATATCATTTAAGATTTATATTAAATGCATTCCCACAAGCATATACTTATGTATAATTTCGCGCTAACACATGCCGCATGTGGACCTACAACATAAAAACCCGAATCTGAAATGAAAATACCCCCTGCAACTCCTGCCGACCTTCCCTGTAACAGGGGTGACATTGGCAAAGTGAACCATTTTCTACAGCATGTGTGGTCAGCCGCATACCAACCTATAAGTCATGGAACATACACAACAATTTACAATTTTGTAAATCAACAAATAATATGTATGCACATAAAAACTAAACAGAAAAATAATTCCAATTAAAAAACCCTAGCCGCCAACATTACAGATCAACCGCCATTTCGAATTCGCCATTGTGAAGGCTGAGTAAATCTTGCCGGAATTTTATTTTGAGGTTTGAAATAAACACCGAAACGGGAAATCATTCCTGACACCCTCGGTGGGATTCGAACCCGAGCTCTCGGCATGGAATGTAAGCACTCTACCAACCGAGCTATCGACCGGACAATAATACGTAATTCTTTTACCATATACGGAGCAATTGGAACTATCACGTACTTTCTGATTAGTAGTTAAATATGAAAACCACGACACGAAAAGATCGTGGTAAAAAAATCTTCTTTAAAAATATGTACGTATGTGGGTAAAAGTTCCTATCTAGTAAGGTAAATGTATCCAGTAGGTTGGGATAAGTGAGACCGCGGGGCAAGTCTTTCTAAAAAAATACATCTCCCCCCCCTCATGGTCCTCATTTAGGGGGGGCAGTCCTAATGCCCCGCAGTGACGTCCGCTCATCCCCTATGACGGATCGGGGCTCGTTTGCCGCACTCTCCCCCAAAAATATAACCCCCCCCCCAAACATGGGATGCTTAAGAAAAATGCAAGGGAATTTGTGTGAAAAAAAACGCGTTTGTTTGGACGTAATTTGAAGAGTGCTTGGGTGAAATCTGACAAACATTTTAAATCGGTGTTTACGCAAAATTGAATTTAAAAAATCTGATTTTTGTTCAATCTGTATTGTACTGTATCCTGCCGCCGCTCCACTAGCGGTGGCCGGTACCTCCGCAGATGCGCCTCCACTTTTTTCTGTCCTTACAAATCACTTTCATTTCCTGAATATTCGTCACCTTATTCATACATACTCTTCTCTTATTCTCACTGCAGGTTCCATTCTTTCGCAATCTCACCTCTTTGGTCTAACCACAAACCATTTCTTTTTTCGGACTTCCTCTTCCACGCTTTCCTCTGACATTTCCTTTGTACACTTTCTTAGTTAGTCGTTCATCATCCATTCTTTCGAGATGTCCGAACCATCTCATCGTACTTTTTTGTGTTATTTGTATTATTTTTGGTTATCATTGTATTGGGCATCCGGATTTGATAGATAGATAGTTGATAAATTTAATTCAGCTTAATTTCCAAAAATTTCTGTCGTTTTCATCAAGCTATCACTTGCTGTTATCCTACGAGTATTCCCTGCATTTGTGTATCTCTTAACAGTACAATATAAGTTATCAAATAACATTCTAATCTAATCTAAGTTGCAAAGATATGTAAAATTTGGGACTCACATTACATGCATTCTCACAAGCAGACACGTACAAGTTCGCGCTTGCACATGCCGCATGTGAACCTACAACATAAAAACCAAATGGACATACACCCTGCAAATGGACATACACCCTGCAAATCCTGCCGACCTTCCCTGAAACAGGGGTGGCATTGGCAAAGTGAACCATTTTCTACAGCATGGATGGTCAGCCACATTCTCAATCTTAAATCTATATTGCAAAGCTATTCGAACAGAATATTCATTTTCTCTGAGATTTATCACTTAACCAGGAACGTGCACCGGTTCAAAGCATGATAAAATAAATCTTGAAGCTTAAAATAGTATTTTAGAAACAAATTATATTATATTATGCAATTATATATTAAAATGTACTGTCTGCTTTAAACTCTAAATTTTTCCTTAAAAAAGATTCGACAATAAACGCAACTACGCAAAACGCAACTAAGCTACACATATAGTGTAACTTCTTGCCGCGTTATCCCCGAAGGGGTCGCATGTGGCGAGTTGAACCTATTTATTTTTATAGGTAAGGGGGCCGGCCTTACGCCAACCACTTCAGTTGAAGTGGAGGTTTCCCAGCTCCCGAGAGTGCTGGTACTCATTTCTTGTGAAGGCTGAGTAAACCTTGCCGGTTTTTATTTTTTGGGGTTTGAATTAAACACCGAAATGGGAAATCATTTCTGACACCCTCGGTGGGATTAGAACCCGAGCTTTCGGCATGGAATGCAAGCACTCTACCACCTGAGCTATCGACCGGACTAGTTAAAGGAAATTCCTTTTAATCCCTCATTACATTTTTTTGTACATCATAATCTTACCAGAGTATCTTTCCTGCTATCCGTCAGCCATCCCTTACAAATGACGTGTGCGGGGTACTCCTGTGAACCCCTTAGTCATCCCCCTCGTCCTGCAGCAGGGTCTAACTAGCCCCAGGACCTGGAACCCCCCTTGCCCCAAAACCTGGGACCTCTCTTGCCCCAGCTACCTTCAAATTTTGACTGGTCACTTTCTCACTGCCCACGAATATTACTGCTGGCGTGTCATTCCACACGATTAGACTCAACTTACCCCAAATTAGGGGAGAGAGCTGTAACCCATGGTCCAATACATACAAGGCGTGAAATATTCTAGCCAGTTTGCTCTCCCAGTTCTTGTTTATCGTATACGCCAATCTTGTCAAATATGACTTTTTCATGCAGTTGTCTTATAAATCAAATTCTACACAATCTGAGCTAAGAAAAACCGTAAAACTCGATAATGTGATAGTTCTTTTAAATATTTTTAAAATAAATTTCTTGTTTTCATAAGACACATTTAGTCCGGTCGATAGCTCAGGTGGTAGAGTGCTTGCATTTCATGTCGAAAGCTCGGGTTCGAATCCCACCGAGGGTGTCAGAAATGATTTCCCGTTTCGGTGTTTATTTCAAACCCCAAAAATAAAATACCGGCAAGGTTTACTCAGCCTTCACAAGAAATGAGTACCAGCACTATCGGGAACTGGGAAACCTCCACTTCAACTGAAGTGGTTGGCGTAAGGCCGGCCCTTACCTGTAAAAATAAATAGGTTCAACTCGCCACATGCGACCCCTTCGGGGATAACGCGGCAAGAAGTTACACTATATGTGTAGCTTAGTTGCGTTTTTTTACATTGGTCCAGTACACATGCAAACATTGCTCATGTAAAATTTTCTCAATGGCGTATACGGTAAACAAGAACTAAGGCAGCGAGTTGGTGCTATCTATACTCGTATAAGCATAATTTTCATCTTTTTTGTCAGCGCGTTTTTGTTGTATTTGATTTTTAAGAAAAAACGCCGATTTTCTATTAGCAGTGCTTCTTTTTGGCATCTACCATTTGATTTGAGGATGACTTTTCAATGAAATTGTCTTAAGAATCACATTGTACCTACACAATCTCATCTGTTATCTATAATCTATGTTGCAAAAGTATAACAACATTTAAAATTCATATTTAATGTATGCCTGCAAACAGACAGAATTCGCTGCCTTAGTTCTTGTTTATCGTATACGCCATTGAGAAAATTTTACATGAGCAATGTTTGCATGTGCACTGGACCAATGTGACTTATGAAAACAAGAAATTTATTTAAAAAATATTTAAAAGAACTCTCACATTATCGAGTTTTACGGGTTTTCTTAGCTCAGATTGTGTAGAATTTGATTCATAAGACAACTGCATGAAAAAGTCATATTTGACAAGATTGGCGTATACGATACACAACAAACAGAACTGGGGAGCGACAGATGTAAGTTCGCACTTACAAATGCAGCACGTGAGATTGCAAATTGAAATCCAAACCTCAAATGAACATAAATCCTCCAACCTTGCTGACCTTGCCTAAAACAGGAGTATAATTTTCTATAAATAATTTTCCAAAAAATATGCGCAGTTAACTTATATTTCGTAAACAATGTCACGAATATATTTAAAGTTTTTTTCCCTTCCCCTTGGGATAGCTCTTTCCCTAGATTCCCTATATTAATCAGATTTATCAACGTTTCAGGTTAAAAGTCAAGCGAAAATTTGCCTCAGTAGGGGAGTGTTTACTTATCTTAAAAATGAACCTAATATTTCATATCCGTAAGGGTCAAAATACCTTACATTAATTTTACTTCTTTTTTTACTTCGACTTATTTTTTTACATTTTTTTTTTTGTAGGGTTTGTGTATTCACACAGTGAAAATTCATTTTATTTAAAATAAAATTATTTTTTTCTAAAACGTAGTTTAATTTTTACAATAATATTTTAGAGCACTTTCGACCTTCAATACTCAGGTCATTATCAAGAGTTTATTATTTTTATTATTATTTTTTTTTTACCTTGATCCAAGCACCCACTGGTGTCATTTCGTGTTTTGCATTGTAACCAATCTTCCTCTCTAGTTCAGCTGTGAGTGATTCTATCATGGCTCATTCTGGAGACACGGTCTCTCATCTTACTATGTCCTCTATTTCACAGACTTTTATGTGGTCTTCCAGCTGGACGTTGACCAATTGTCATCTCATAAGCTACGGTGTGAGTGAGTCTATCATGGCTCATTCTGGAGACATGGTCTCTCATCTTACTATGTCCTCTATTTCACATACCTTTCTATGATCTTTCAACTGAATTTTAACCAATTTTCATCTCAATAGACTCTCTCAAGTGTGACAGACCTTTTCAAAGTTTTCATTTCAAGCCCTTTTTATTATACAGAGCTGTCGCAATTTATTTCCTTGTCTTTTTCTTGACAGGGCTTGCAAACTTGGGTCCGCGGATGACCGCTACATACAGAGATTACACGTGACAAGTGCCACCCCTGAATTCCAAGTATAAAACCTCACATGTATACGCAAATAAAGCGTTTTTTCGAAAATATATTGAAACTAAAACTCTTGCGAAAGGCTCTGCTTGAGTTACCATTCATTTTTTGGTCGAGCTGTAACGCAGTGGTTGGGGAGCAGAATACTCCAGAATAAAATGAGTAATATGAGGATTAACCCTTGTTAAAAAAGATTATGACATGCTAAGAGGGTTGCTCAGCTTTGCGCTCTTCAACGACCAACAAACTTAGATGTCAAAATATTTAACAATTTGACATGTAAATTCCAGATTACAATTTTAAAATTTTTGTAACTTATATAAATTTATTTACGATAGGTTATGAACATGAAATAAAAAATATGGATATTTTTGGACATAAACGGTCGATAGTTCAGTTGGTAGAATGCTTGCGTTTCATGGAACAGGGCTAAGATTTAATCCCCATAAAGGGTGTCAAAAAAGATGTCCCTCTTCAGTGTGGATTTCAAACCCAAAATAAAAATTCAGACAAGGCTCAGGTACTCTCAACTTTCACAATAAATTGGCTATCTTGGATGCTGGTGAACCCCCAGTTTTAGTGAAACGGTTGGTGTAAGGCCAACACCCTTATCTGTGAAAATAAGTAGGTTTCACACGATCCCTTTGGAGATAACGCGATAAGAAGTTGCACTTACATACATAAATGAACATATGAACGTTGTATGAACATTGAGTATTAAATTAAGGTAAATGTGAACATTCTATGAACGTATGAACATTTGAACGTTACGTGAACATAATAACATTGCGTGAACGTTTGAACATAAAACAAAAATTTGAACATTACACTAACGCATACACATAAGGTGAACGTTCGAGCTTTATAAACATCATTCCCACCGATACTACTCAACTAATACAAAAACAAAAAAAAAACATTTTTTTCTGTCGGTAATTTTGAGTGTCCCGCCGCCATGTTGACTTGGCCGCCATTTTGTCTTGCAGGTGGGCGTGGGGGGAGACCGCAGGGGCCGCAAGAAGCACATCTCCACATCCCCAGCCGACTTCAGGGCTCCCAGAGGGGCTGCAGACCCCCTGGAGTGGGGAATGCTGGAGTCTTCCGATCACGAGGTCTGATCGCCCAACAAGGCTCCATCTTCAAGCTTCCATTCGCCATTTTGTTGTTATTTTATTTTCTTTTTATTTCTAGATGTTCCTGTTTTGCTTTCCGGCATGATGTATTAATTTTTAATTTGCTTAAATTGATTGTTTTTTTATGTCGTACAAACCGATTTAAAAAAAATGGTTATCGTTCATGATCGATGAACGATAGTTGAAGACTTAGGGGAAGAACAAGGAATGCCAGTTGAAGAACATTATGAGAAAATCAAAATTATAAATTTGAAAGTCTGTATTTCTCATGGTTATTGCCTGTCACAAAGAATTGGAAATACCGCCATAAACTGTGGTAGTGACTGTTCTTGCATTACAAATTTTGCAGAGCCTCAGATACACACAGATGCCACTAGATGGCATTAGTAGATTATTTTCTTATTTTTGCTGACATTCCTTGTTTTTTTTTCCACCGTAGTCTTCAGTTATGAACCGTAGGCTTTGAGACAATATTTTAGAATCTTTCATGTGGAATAGCTAAGGTGCTTTGACCCAGCGTATGTTTCATTCAATGTTGACATGGCTATTGTTCATGAACCGTAATTATTTTGTAGTGTATAGTTTTAAGATGTAATCAATAAAGGCCTATGGTCTAAGGTAATATGTCCTTGACTTCATAAAAAAAATGGCATGTATATCGTTCATGAACGTTTTATGAACGATGTAAATGTAGTTTTTTTTGCTCATTTTTTATTTAATGAAATTAAGGCTTCAACAGTTGTTGACAAAAAAATCGATCAATTTATTTATTAATTAATTAGATTTTTATTTTCAGATTTTATGTTTTCTTATTATTTTTTTCAGCACGTGTTTATGCAAATTTTCATTTCTGTTAGTTGAGTAGTATCATTTTAATCAGTTGCATGAAAAATTTCACAACAAACAAAAGTTGTCCTCTTGATAATAATGTAAAAACATCGAAAGCGCTCGAGGAAATAAATCAACTTTTTGTATTTTTACATTATTAATTTATACTATTTAACTTATCGCTATCAAATGATTATGTCGCAACTTAGATTGGTCAATGAAAAAAACCCTAGCTGAAATAACACTTTTTTTTCTTTTGAAAGTTGGCAATACATTGCTGATCATAGACAAAATAATGAAAAAAAAATCAACATCAAGATACAGAAATGTAGCTTCCGGATGAAAATGCGACGTTTTTTGGCAAAACTTAAAAAAAAAAACAATAAAAAAGCTACACAAACGTAAAAAATATATATTTTTCCAAATCTCACAAAAAAATAACTTGGCATCTTAAACAATGTTTTTATTTTATCTTGGGAACTGAATTGAACTCTATTTTTTCTCTCACCATCTATAAAACTACATTGCAAAGATATATTGGCATTTAAGGCTCATATTTAATGCATGTCCATAAGTAGGCACATGTAAGTTCTCGCTTACACTTGCTGCATATCTAATCTAATCTAAGTTGCAAAGATATGTTACATTGGAGATTCACATTACATGCATTCTCACAACCAGACACGTACAAGTTCGCGCTTGCACATGCCTCATGTGAACCTACAACATAAAAACCAAATCTCAGTTGGACATACACCCTGCAACTCTTGCCGTCCTTCCCTGTAACAGGGGTGACATTGGCAAAGTGAACCATTTTTACAGCATGTGTGGTCAGCAGCATGCCAACCGATACCTTAAAAGTAAAACTGAATAAGTGACATATTAAGCTACCATGAGTTTCTCAGATAAAAGTACATTTTTTCACTTTGCCAATGTCACCCCTGTTCAGGGAAGGACGGCAAGGGTTGTAGGGTGTAGGTATGTCCATTTGAGATTTGGTTTTTATGTTGTAGGTTCACATGCGGCATGTGCAAGCGCGAACTTGTACGTGTGTGCTTGTAAAAATGCATGTAATGTGAATATCCAATGTAACATATCTTTGCAACTTAGATTAGATTAGATTAGATTTCCTTATAATTAGTTTACTTACGATGAGAAGTTGCACCCTACATTTTTTTTTTATCCACGATTTCTCAAATCAGTGAATCAGCACTTAGTCAGTTTTACCTTTAAGGTGGCGATATGTACATGCAAAATAAACCAAACATGACTTGCACGCTTAATAATAAAGAGCAATAACTCAAAAATTGGGAAAGTGGAGATTTTGTAATAAAACGCAAGAACAATGCGAGAAGAATAGGTAGAATGCGACAGCCGTTCAATTTGGACGAATATGACCGAGATAAGACATCGGTCGCCTTTTTCATCCCATACAAGTTGTACTGGTTGTCTGAACTTCAAACGTGATTTCCCAACATTCTTATTTTTTTAGTTATTGCTCTTTATTATTAAACGTGCGATGTCATGAACATAAACTTTGCAACTCCTGCCGCGATGATGACATAATTTTGTTCTCTGTGTTTGTCACAGCTACCTTGTGTCACAACTTTTCGCTCCAAATTGTGATCTTTTTTCTTTAAATCGATTAATTCGATCAAAAGATCCGAATCGAAAGGGTTCCGATTTTAAAATGCGTTAATTTTTTAAATATTTTTACTGCATAGATGATTCGCATGGTAGATTTAACCGTCAGTTATTGGATGTCAGTGTTTTTTTTTTGCCACCATGAGAAAAATATTTCTCTTATATATTATGTCGTTGTTTTATTTTAAATATGTTAATTAGGTTCACGTATCTAGGTCTATAATATATAATCTAAGTTGCACGGATATATTCATTCAAAGCTCTCAGATAATAATAATATAATTAATAATAATCCAAGTTGCAAGGATAAATTCATTTAAAGCTCTCAGATGTATGCCCACAAACAAACACGTGTAGTTTGCGCTTACAAATGCTGATTGTGTACTTACAAATAAAATCCAAACCTCAAATGAACATAAGCCCTGCAACTCTTGCCGACATTCCCTGAAACAGGGGTGACATTGGCAAAGTGAACCATTTTTTACAGTATGGGTGGTCAGCCTCATACCAACCTATAAGTCAATGTCGTTGTTTTATTTTAAATATTTTAATTAGGTTCTCGTATTTTGGTAATGTGTCTAAAAATTATTTTTTTAAGTTTAATGAGGCTGACCCCCCGTGCTGTAAAAATTGGTTCACTGTTGCCAATGCCACCCCGGTTGCAGGGAAAGGCGGCAGGAGTTGCAAGGTTTATGTTCATGTGTGGTTTTGTTTATTTGTATGCACACATGCAGCATGTGTAGGCGCGAACATGCATTTGCCTGTATGTGGTCATGCATTTAATGTGAGCTGTATATGTTAACGTATATTTGCAGCTTAGATTATAATTTATAGAGTATTCCTTGACTTATAGGTTGGTATGAGGCTGACCATCCATACTGCAAAAATTGGTTCACATTTGCCAATGCCACCCCGGTTTCAGGGAGAGGCGGCAGGAGTTGCAAGGTTTATTGTTCATGTGAGGTTTTGTTTATTTGTATGCTCGCATGCAGCATGTGTAGGCGCGAACCTGTCTTGCCGGGCATGCATTTAATGTGAGCCGTGAATGTTAACATATTTTTGCAGCTTAGATTATAAATTATAGATAGAATACCTTGACTTATAGGTTAGTATGAGGCTGACCAGTGACCACCCACTCAGTAAAAAAGGGTACCCTTTGCCAATGCCACAGTTTCAGGGAAGGTCTGCAAAAGTTGCAGGGTGTATGTTCATTTGAGGTTTGGATTTTAATTTGAAAAGTACACATGCAGCGCGAACTTTCACGTGTCTGTTGGTGGGCATGCATTTAATATGAATTTTAAATTAAACATAATATCCTTGCAACTTATATGATAGATTATAGACGTTTACAATTACCGAAACATGCAGACTGTGAAAAAAAGAGAGCATGCATTAAGAGAGTGATGAGTTTCGAGGATATGAAAAAAGTGTGCAAGAACAAAGTAAAGCTGGAGACACATCTGCGGAGGTACAGGCCATTCTTAGCGGAATGCCGGCTGGATACAAATAAAAAATTAAGCGATTAGGATGTAGTGAAAAAAAAACACTGGCATATTAAATGCACATGCAAACAATGCACGAATCCAGTCAACCAAGTAAATTTAATCAACCAAACAAACAAGGTAAATTTAGACAATTTTATTTGAGTTTTATAGAAGAAAAAAATCACTGATATGCGTTGAGAGGAAGCTGTGTTTTTTTTTTTTAAGTATTCTATAAACCCAGAGAACCGTCCTCCATTGTTTTGTCAGAACGTGTCGAATTCTTATACCATCTCTGATTAACTTAAACTACCAGAGACTTCTTCATCTTGTAGCAGGGACGTGCACAGCATTTAAGACGTGGGTAGGCAACAATACGTAATTATTATTCAGATTCCCTGGAGATAATTATGATGTTAATTTAACGTAAAAAATGTAATTGTTTACAATGAGGTCCGCACGTGAATTGGCATAGACAATATTGTGTCATCATGCGGCAATTCCTTGACGTATAGGTTGGTATGAGGCTGACCACCCATACTGTAAAAAATGGTTCACTTTGCTAATGCCACCCCTGTTTCAGGGAAGGTCGGCAGGAGTTGCAGGGCCACAGATCACAAAAAGAAGGAGATATGGTATGAGGGCATTCCCTAGGTAAATCAATTATGCTTAAAAAAATCTTAGTTGAAAATCCGTATTATTGCGCAAATCAGTCACGTTTATACTGCTGTACTAGCAACTGCTCTTGGTTTTTATCAAAATGCCGTGTTGCTGTGTGGTCAAGTGTAACAATGTAAGTCGATATAAAAACTTTAAGGATCACGGCATCACTTTTCACCGGTGAGTAATCAATTCCACACGTATTAAACGTTTTACATCGATTTCAATCTTTTAGGTGTCTTGAATTTTTGACATTTCTACATAGCATCACTAGTGTTGTGCAATACGCGCTTGTGTATGCCAAACATCGATACCTTTTATATTTATTTATTTTTCATAAAGAAATAAAATATCAAGCCGTAGTCTAGTGATTAACTATACGGACTGTAACTGTAACTCTGTCGCCATTCCGATAGGGGTGGCCAGAGGCTTTGCAGAGCTGCCTCCATTTTTCCTATTCTTACATACCTCTTTCAATTCATTCATGGGAAATTTATGAGTTCAATTCCTGGCGGAGCACAAAAAAAAAATGCCCTTCGTTGGGATGAAAACAAATTCATTTTACTTTATCAAAGATCGGTCACCAAAGTTCACCATCCAGGTGTTATTTACACAAACTTTTACTTGCTGTGTGAAAAATAAACATTGTTTTTTTTAGATTTCCACAAAATCCAAAAATAAAGGAGCAATGGATTGATGCGACCGGGAAACCATCCTCCTGGTTTCCTTTAAAGACAAGCACGATTTGCTCATCACATTTTAAAGAAAGTTGTTTCCGATTAACGAAAAAGCAACGTAGGCTTTTTCAATGGGCTATACCTACAAAAAAACTACGTTTGCTTCAAATATATGCAGAAGTAAATCCTTTAAATATTTATTATGTGTTAGAAAAAAGTAGTTCAAAACTTAAGAATTATACATTGATTGTTACAGGATGTAGAAAAAAAAAAATAAAAATAAAAATAATAATAATAATAAGTGAATTGAAACAGTGTGTTTTTTAATTAATAAAAATATTGGGTTTGTTTTCTGTGAAATCTTTATTGGTGCAGTTTTATAAACGTCGGACAAAACATTCATTAACATTCAACAAGCACTTTAAGTTTTTAGGCTTTTACGGCGGATGCAGATACTTGATTTTGTTTCCAGGTTTTGTAAATTATATTGTATTTTGTAAATTACTTTGCGTAAGTTGATGTATATTTTTAAATTTTATTTTTTTGACCAAAAATCACGAGCAAATTTGGCAGGCAGCGTCTTACAGAGAGGCTTGCATTTCTACTAAGTTGATTCAGTAATTCATTTTTGCTGTATTTCATTGATTTTAGTTTTTATGGATCTTTTTATTTCATTTTATTGACCTTTCAATTGTTATACGTGTAAGATTTTACCTGTAAAGTGTCATATATTTATTTTTCAAATTTTTGTGGTGAAACATTGTGGAATTCCATTTTAAATATTTGATTACAAAAACAGTTTTTAAGAAGTCTTAATAAAAAACCTTTGTTTTATTCCACTGATGAGAATTTTTGTTAGAGATATTTCTGTTTCTTCAGTTTCTTATATATTTATCTAGATACCTATTGAAGAAACGAAAGGTACATATCTAAGGTATATGAAGATACGATAAAAAATGCACATCAGTGGAATAAAACAAAGTTTTGTATTAAAAGTTTATAAAATTATTATTTTTTTAAATCAAATGTGTAATAAATTTAATAAAAATAATTTTATTTTGTATTGTATACTCGAGTTTTCATTTAAATGATCTTTTTTATTCAAATACTCCAAATTGTGTGTTTTTTTGCGTAACAAACTAAACTTCGTTTTTGAATGCTTTCTTCTCATTTGAACTATTTTTTACACCTTTTTCTAACTAAATTTACCAAATTGATTTCAACGTACGTGGACAGAAAATGCTCTTCTCTTTACTTGTCTTTCTACTTTCATAACGGGTTATAGATAGCTAGTTTATTACCTACAAAAAAAATTGAATCTGGTCGATTTTCTAAAAATTGATTCGGAGTATTTATTTCATTTCAATTTTTTATAATGTAAATTTAAGTATATATCGTAGGAAAAGTAATGAAAAAATGAATTATTTATGTAGACATAAACATATTTTCAGACATCAAAAAATCGTGAATATCGAGTGGGTATCGATCTAACGATGTATCGATGTATTGAATTTAGTCACATCCCTAGGCTCGAAATAGGACAGTGTTTCTCAAAGCGGGCGATAATATGATGGCTGACATTTAATTTTATTTTCTTTACAATTTTAAAATTCACTTCAATTAAAACCTACCCTCAACATTGAAACTATTTTTTTGTTAATATTTCAACTCTGTATGATTGTATACGAATAAAGAATAGCAAAACTTTCATTGGATCTCGTAGGTGAGTTTCATAGTTTTCCCAATTTATCACTCTTCGGCAACAACGACGACTTTTTGTTCACTGCCAACATTAGGGAAACCTCCAACTGATTCGTTAGAAAGATTCTAAGACATTTTGGAATTGGAAGCATCAGAATGGATATATCTACACTGCTAATCAACTTCTAGCCTACAGAACTAAAGATGAATGAAGAAATAATAATGTAATTCAAAAGTAGCAATCAGGAATTTCAGCTACAAAAGCCAATCTCGCAATTAGATTACCTATCTATATTGTTTATTATTTGAATGAAAGGTATTTTTATAATACTAAAATTATAAAGTTATGTTTTAATTGCTCTCATTGGTAAAAATGTCTCATTTAGAATTAAATGTAAGCTCAAGACCACACTTATAAAGTAAATTATAATTTAATTAATGAATGCCATTGTGGGTTTTCAGTTTTGGAAATGTTAAAAAAAAATTGGGGAGTGTTAGAAAATAATAGATTTTCAGTCAGCGGTATTGTTTGATATTCTCTGGTATGATATTAGGTCACTCACGCACACATATTGAAATGCAAAGGAAAAACGTCCCTATGCATTAGTAGTTTTGATAACGTTATTGTTTTTAACTTTCTTAGCCAATCACAAGTCACATTTGTTTGTATAGGAAAAATACCTATGCAATAGGCGGAGCTTTAAAAAATATGAGAACACGCGTTTTGTTCTACGGATGAATCCATACCACATCTCTTTATTCCGTTATCTATGTGCAGGGCATATGTTCATTTGAGATTGGGTTTTTTATACTGTAGGTCCAAATGCGACATGTGTGAGCGCAAAATTATGCGTGTCTGCTTGTGGGAATGCATTTAAAATGACTCTCAAATGATACATGTATTTGCAACTTAGATTTAGATTAAGATGCGGCCGAGTTCATAGAGAAAAGGCATACAAATATTTTGTGACTTCAATCTTTGGTTTATTATGAAGTATTAAGTACGGGAGCAACTATTTGCCTGCATTCGGATTACGCGACTATAATAAATTAAAATATATCATGCAAAGATATCATCAATTTAAGATTCATATTACATGCATTCCCACGAGCAGACATGTGTAAGTTCGCGCTTACACGTGCCGTATGTGGACTCGCAACATAAAAACCAAATCTCAAATGAACAAGCCTTCCCTGAAACATGGTGGCATTGGCAAAGTAAACCATTTTTTACAGTATGTGTGGTCAGCCTCATACCAACCTTTAAGTCAAGAAACATAATTACGTATATACCTATCTTTCAGTTTCAAGGTCTCTTGGAGTGAAAAATCATTTCAGATCTGTAAGAATTAAATCTGGAACCTTTAGTTTATTATGACGAATTAAGTGCAGCAACAACTATTTGCCTGTTTTTAGATAACGCCACTGCTTGTAGATATCCCTATTACTATTTTGAGAAATAAAATATTTTTGCATTTTTGTTAACAGAAGAAGATTTTACAAAATAATCTGTCTAACTATTTATTTATTTACAACTCTTTGGATGTACCACACAAATAGCAGTGAAACGTAAATCCCAAGGTCAGATCTCTCACCACAAATCCATCTAGTGATTACCAATGTCATTGTCACCCAATCACTCCCAAAAAAGCATAGTAAACATGATCGGCACATTTGTTTTTATAAATAAATTCATTTTTTTTTGTACACTTCCTTGAATGCTGTTGATTCGAAAAAAATCTAGTCATTTCCCGTGTCTATTGTTCGAATCAGAAATCGAATTAGGCAGATTGTGGCAGTTTGTGTGAGTTTGTGTGTGTTTGTGTGAGTTTATGTGTGTTGGTGTTTATGAATGGTCAGTTAGACGGTTTTTCCTAAACAAACTTGACCGTGAAAAAATTGCCACGATTCCCGTAGAACAATAATTGTGAATGAGAAAAAAATGTATGTTAGATTTGTTTACTTTATAATCTTATGTAAGTAATTTGTTGACTTCATTTTGAGCTTACCTAATGAACGGTCCGTAGTTCAGTGGTAACACTTCGGACTCTGAATGGGAAGGTTGTGGGTTCGATTCCCGGCGGAGCACAAAAAATATACCATTTCTATTTTCAAATTTGCTCTTCGCTGGGTTGAAAAATTCATAAAACCTTAACAAATGACAGGTCACCAAAGGTCCATCCAGCCTTACAGCAACTGGGTCTTGCTTGAGAATTTGCGTTTTGTAGCGACGACGATCAAGCTCGTAAAAAGGACGATAGCTCAAATGGTAGAATGATTGAATTCCATGCCGAGAGCAAGGGTTCGATCTCAAAGGCTTACTCAGCCTTCACGAGAAATGAGAACCAGCCCCCCCGGGAGCTGGGAAACTCCCATTTCAACTGTAAGTGGTTGTTGTGAGGCCGGCCTCCTTACCTGTAAAAATAAATAGGTCCCGAAGCGCCACATGCGACCCCTTCGGGGAAACGCATACAAGAAGTTACACTATATGTGTAGCTTAGTCAGAAAAGAAGGGATATCGCCACCTTAAAGGTAAAACTGAAATGTGAGCTGATTCACTGATTTGAGAAATTGGGATTAAACATTTTATTGGGAGTAACTTCTCATAGTAAGTGAACTTATTGTAAGTGCTCATGACAAACTTCTAAACTACAGGATTTTCAAACTTTTGTACTGTTTTCTCTCACAGAAAATAGGTAAAAAGGTGTATTTATCTGAGAAACCCATGTTAGTTTAACATGTCACTTATTCAGTGGTATCAATATGTACTAGAATTATTTTTTGCCCCTGTTTTTCCATGTATGGCATAGAATCAAAGTCGGCAAATGAGTTTTTTCGTAAATAATATAAATATTTATTTCATTAAAAAAAAAAAATTGTCACCTTTGATTCTATCACACTCATGTTGATTGTTTTTCAAAGTTTAGTAAAAGCACATCTCGAATCATGTTAAAAAATTATGCACAAAGCCATCAAAAGACTGCATTTTAAATGCGTTTTAATGTTGTGGAATTTTATAGTACTACTTTTATATATTTTAGTTTGTAGTATGTTGTTCCCTATTTAAGTACAATAAAATGTTTAAAATAATTGATTAAGTTACCCCTAATCTTGATTGCAAATGATTCATTTGAAAGGTCTGTTTTTGTAACCATACATATATATATTTTCTACTAAACATTAAAGCTAATCTGCAAAATTACTAACACTGAGATGTTAAATGTTATTTATTTATTTTGTTAAGGATTAGTCAATCATACCCAAAGATTAGTCAAACATACAAATTTGTATAGACCATGGTACTAATGCTTGCATTTTCTCATTCCAGGTGTTTGGATCCAAGGCCGACCTACAGTTGCACACGCAGGTGCATCTGCGCGAAGCCAAACCCTACAAGTGCAGTCAGTGCACCAAGGCCTTCGCCAACAGCAGCTACCTCTCCCAGCACACGCGCATCCACCTGGGCATCAAGCCGTACCGCTGCGAGATCTGCCAGCGCAAGTTCACCCAGCTGTCTCACCTGCAGCAGCACATCCGCACGCATACCGGAGACAAACCCTACAAGTGTCGGCACCCTGGCTGCCAGAAAGCCTTCTCCCAGCTCTCCAACCTGCAGTCCCACTCGCGCTGCCACCAGACAGACAAACCCTACAAGTGCAACTCTTGCTACAAGTGCTTCTCCGACGAGCCCAGCTTGCTGGAGCACATCCCGAAGCACAAGGAGTCAAAGCACCTCAAGACACACATCTGCCAGTACTGCGGCAAGAGCTACACGCAAGAAACTTACTTGAGCAAGCACATGCAGAAGCATGCCGAGCGGCAAGACAGACGGCCTCCCATCGCCGGCTTGGGACCAGGTCGGGCTCCGTCAGGTGCTTTCCCCGATCACCCGTACTGGCCGAAGATAAGCCCGGATTCCGCGGCTCATTTATCCGATGCGATGCAAGACGGCCCGCCGTTCGCCCAGCAGGCTTCACACGTAGATCCAGAAGACGCGGAGAATGATCATTTGCAAGCGCATCATCGGGCGCTATTCGATCACCATAGATTGAATGGAGATCTCAACGGAGATGCGGATAGGCAGTCGCTGCATCTGAACGGACAAGGTTCTGGAGTGCCTACGTCTGGTTATGATATCGCTCTTTCCAAAGCGAGCGCTGCTGCTAACTCTGCGTTTACTCCGATCAATTCGATGGCGCCGCATTTGGGAGGTCTGGCGCACGCACAGCTGGGACAGCGCCCGTACTTGTACGACTCCCTCGGGTTTCAGCAGAAGCAAACCCAGCTAGCGACTCCTGCCTCTGCTCCGTTCCCCAATCAGCTGATTTCCTTGCATCAGATCCGGAACTACGCTCACCAGCCGAGCTCCAACCTCCTGGGGCCGGACCACCTCCTGCCGCACTCGTTAGCCGTCAAAGACAAGCAATGAACTCACTCTCTATTCTGATAATCTTCAATTCAACGATAAGGTATTTAAAAATTAAAAATAATCATTGAGAACCTCCTTAATTAAATATACCTTACTTCCTATTCATAATACTTAATGTTTACTACATTTTTTAGTGTTACTGCAGTATTTATATTTTACACATTCAGCGTAAAGTGTCAATGTAAAAGGAAACCTTGGTTATTTGACACTCTGTGAATTGTAAAAAGTTTATTTCTTCAGATTTTTACTGCGACAAGTGTCATGTTATTGCTATCCATCCATGTCAAGTCGAATTTTCTTATCTTTTGTTATAAGCTAAAATTACATTGGATTGGTTTTTTTAAATCAATATAGAAGAGACAGCTTTATCAGGAAACCTTTTTTTTTTTTTTAAAGAGTTAATAGTTTATATTGTCTGCATCCTAAGGAAAGATACTATAATCTCTATAATCTATAATCTAAGTTGCAAGGATATATTCATTCAAAGCTCTCAGATGTATGCCCACAAACAAACACGTGTAGTTCGCGCTTACAAATGCTGATTGTGTACTTACAAATAAAATCCAACCTCAAATGAACATAAGCCCTGCAACTCTTGCCGACATTCCCTGAAACAGGGGTGACATTGGCAAAGTGAACCATTTTTTACAGTATGGGTGGTCAGCCTCATACCAACCTATAAGTCAAGGAATACAAGTAAAAATAACATTTAAGTATAAGAAAACAACAAAACCTTAAAAATAAATCTATACAAAAAAAGTAAAAAAAAAAAAGAAATGTCTTATGCAAAAAATGTAGCAAGCCAATAAACCAACATTAAAAATCAGCATTGCAAATTAGCCGCCACTTCTTCCTGTCCTTGCATACTTCTTTCATTTCATCCAGAGTCATAATCTTTTTCATACAAGTCCTTCTTTTATTATGACTCTGGATTTCCCATTCATTCGCTATTTCAGAGATTTGATCCTTCCATACTTTTCTCGGTCTTCCTCTACCACGACATCCATCTATTCTAGCAACATATACTTTCTTCGTCAATCTTTCATCACTCATTCTCTCCAAATGCCCGAACCATCTTAACATACTTCTTTTAATCTTCACTTTCACACTTTCCCTTACACCACATTCTTCTCTTACAAAATCATTCCTCACCCTGTCACTTCGTTTTTTCCCAATCATACTTCTTAGATAGTCCATTTCTACTGTATGGACTTTACTAATTTCCCTTTCACTCACCGTCCAGGCTTCACTTCCATACATCAAGGTTGGCACTAGTATACCACCGTGCACCGCCAATCTAACATTTTTTGAGAGATTTTGGTTCCTGGCGATGCAAGCGGTCGCACCCAGTACACACCTGCCTTTCATTATTCTTCTTTCAAACTCACCGGTCATTCTTCCATCTTTTTCAAACTTACTTCCCAGGTATACAAACTCATTTACGACATCAACATTCATTCCATTAATTTTAAATTCATAATTCATATTTTCATCATCTCTTTCAAAAATCAATACTTTCGTCTTACTTGCATTCAACTTCAAATGGTTACCTAACAAAGCTTCATTCAATCTAGAGAGCATTGTTTGCAATTCTACTGCAGAATCAGATACAAGAACTGCATCATCTGCATACAGTAGAACACTCACTTTGCTCTCTCCTATCATCAATCCACAATCATTAAGTCTAGCATCCCTGACACACTTGTCCATGACTATGTTAAATAGCCATGGACTCATCACACATCCTTGCCTCACACCCTTATACACTTCAAACCACTCACTATACTCACCATCAATACGGACACATGCCTTACTATTTTCATAGTTTGCATGCACCGCACCTAGGAGAGCCCCATTCACTCCGTATGCTTTCAAAACATCCCATAACATACCTCTGTCCACTGAGTCAAAAGCCTTTTCCAGATCTACAAAGGCCGTGAACAGCTTCCGCCTCATCGACAATTGTTTTTCAACAAGTTGTCGTAGAGTAAAAATCTGATCAACACAGCCTCTACCGGCCATAAAGCCGGACTGTATATCGGAAATCCTTTCACTAGTAGTCAGAATCACATTTTTTATAATCACCTTACAGAAGACTTTTCCTGGTATACTGAGTAGACTGATTGGTCTGAAGTTCTGACAATAATTTTAATAATACTGAGTCAATAATTTGTTTTTTGTGTACAAATTGAAATAATTAAAGAAACTGAGATATAACATGCAGCATTATTCGAGAACTAACTTTATTCTCTATGTTCCATTGGTATTGTAACCAACATCCACAGGAGATTGGTTTATCTCACCTTGATTACTTAGGTTGATGGTTTCAATACCAACAAAACGTTGAGAATATAGTAAATTCTTGGATAAATTGATCCGAAATATCCTAATTCTTAATTTAATTTGAATTTGTAAACATTTCAAAGGACTTAGTTGAATTGAATCTTTATTATTGTGAAAAACAAATCTTTAACATCTGATAGAATTTTATACCCACTATCCGAATAGAAAAAAAAACTCATTTTGACAGATCTATGTATTTATCTATGTGATTTTGCAAAAGAAGATTGTAGGACATTTGGACTTAAGGTGGTACGACACATAGATGGTAACAAAAAATATTCATAGATGGTACGCATCAAAAATGTATGGGGCACTCCGTCGGGCAAATATGAAAAACTACTGTAGTTTTACTTCCTTCGAAACTTTTAATGCATTGAAAATAATATGTTGATTGCGCTATTCTAATATGAAATCAATCTGAAATCGCTAAGGTATTCATTTCGGTCATTAAATTATGTGTAAATTTCAATATGAATTGCTTGCGCCGACCGACGATATAATGTATTTTATCTTGGACACAAACCACCCATACTCTGGTTTCCCTTCAATACGAATAAATCTTTCGCCTTTTACAAACCACCCATAATATTACTTTAATAGTTATTTGTTACGCTTTATAAACAGTATTTTTCTCCCATCTGATTGTGTGAGCTCTGGCGTAATGGCGTGCGTGACCGACTGCCGATGCGAAAATGATAGGTTCGAATCCGGCCGATACCTATATTTTTAATTTTTTACATTTGTTGTTTTCTTTTTTTACATATTATACTTTTTTAATAAAAATACAACATATTTGAAAACTTAAATATTAAAGTTAGTCCAAGCGATTAAAAATACGATCATTTCATTTCATTTAGTCGGTGTTATGGCCGAGTGGGCCAGAGGCTGATCTTTCTAGCGTATTTGGAATAGAATAACGTTGGTTCGATCCCCGCTTGGGTCACTTGACTCTAACTTTGACCCTGGTTCTTTGGGTACCACCGAAGTCATCATCCTAGTGACCTAGTATTATAATTTTATATTATGATTCATTCACTCTGCCCGCCACCATGGGTTAGCCTACAGAGCGTAAGCCTAATTTGCATAAACGAGGTGGCACGACTTTATCCGAACGAATCCGAAGCGTAGGGATTACTAGATCAAGAAGTAGCTATACAGCCATTGTATACAGCTGATGAGGAAGGGTGTCTTGATAATAATATTATTATCATGTGCTGCAGTGTTTTTTCTTATTCACTTGTGAACGGTCACTGGTCAGTAGGACGCAAAAAGTGCAGAGGCTATACACCATTGAGGTATATATATACCTCAATGCTATACACAGTAATATGAATGAAAATCATTGAGGATGGAAATAGGAATCTAGCCGTTGCACAAATTTGTCATTTATTGTGAGATGCCATGTAAAAAAACCAATCCATCACAAATATCTCGGTTCATCATTCGTCGATAAAAAAGTAATTTGTTCTAAGCCCCTCATACTACTTTGCTTAATGAATCTGAATAAGGCTATTGAAATGATTTAATCATGTTTTAATGTATTGACTTGATTGTTACTAATTTCTCTTTTACGTACGCTGGTCACGTATTACACACACCGCGTGACCATGTTGGAATAAAATGAATTTGTTATTGATAGAAGAATGACTGTACTATTATTTTTATTATAATAAGTCCGGTCAGTAGCTCAGAGGTAGAAAGCTTGCGTTCGATGCTGAAAGCTCGGACCACCAAAGGTGTCAAAATTATTTCTCTTTTCGGTGTGTATTGCAAACCCAACTACCATAAAAAAACCGGCAAGGTTTACTCAGCCTTCACAAGAAATGAGTAAATAATAATAATAATAATAATAATTGGACAATTTGTATACAGCGCCGTTTAGTGGCACTAGCCACCCCAAGGGCGCTTAAAACTGAAGTACCTGCTCCCCTAGTAGGGAAATCCCCACTTCAACGAAGTGGTTGGCGTAAGGCCGGCCCCCTTACCTGTGAAAATACGTAGGTTTTACCCACCACAAGCAACCCCTTCTGCTGCGGCTGGAAAGGAAAGTAATGCAAGATATTTTTACCGAAAAAATAAACAATTACTTGGCTAATACGACGGTATGAAGTTGACCACCTATGCTGTAAAAGCCTGGTTCACTTTGCCAATGACTTCTTCAAGAGTTGCAGGGTTTATGTTTATTTAAGTTTTGAGTGTGAATGTTTAAGCTTATACGCGGCATGTATAAGCGCGACCTTATATGTGTCTGCTAGTGGGCATGAATTAAATATGAATCCTAAATGTTATACATCTTTGCAACTTAGATTACATTAGATAATCCAAGGGAATGATAAATTACACGTTTTGACAAAGGTAAGGTTTGTATTACTTCAAATGAATGAGCCATCGATCTAAATAAAATATATATCGATGGAATGAGCACATTGTGGGAACATCGGTTTATTGGAAGAAATATTTACAGAAAGCAACTAACGCAACTAAGCTACACATATAGTGTAACTTCTTGCCGCGTTATCCCCGAAGGGGTCGCATGTGGCGAGTTAAACTTATTTATTTTTACAGGTGAGGGGGCCGGCCTTACGCCAACCACTTCAGTTGAAGTGGGGGTTTTCCCAGCTCCCGAGGGGGCTGGTACTCATTTCTTGTGAAGGCTGAGTAAACCTTGCCGGTATTTTTATTATGGGGTTGGAAATAAACACCGAAATAGGAAATCATTTCTGACACCCTCCTCGGTGGGATTCGAACCCGAGCTCACGGGGTAGAATGCAAGCACTCTACCAACTGAGCTATCGACCGGACTAAAGAGACAGAGTTTTGGGTTTATAATATTTCGGTTCGTTATTTAAAATTTTGGCGCCACAGTCTGTTCCCATAGACCTAAGGTCTTCAACCCGCGGCCCTCGGGCCTCATGTGGCCCGCCAGCTAATTTCTTGCGGCCCGCGGCCACCAGAGGCTAAAAAAATAGAATATCGCGCCCCGTGATATGCGATATATATATACGAGTGATATACGACTCGCAATCGTCAGCATTTGCAATGCCACTCTTTCACACATATGAGTGCGTCTCGCTCGCTCGCCGCAGGAGTGAGTCCGCCCACGATGCACATCTGGAAGGTAGTCTGCGGGTTGCAACCACAAAAATGAAAACAAATATTGACAAACCTGTAAAAAATAAACAATGTCTTTAATCAACCAATAAAGATTAGTAAAATTTGAAATTATGTACTATGTATTTTATTTTATTGATAAAGTGGTAAAGTGTCGTGAAAAGTTGTGGCCCTTCGGACGATGTGTTATCGATGTTTGGCCCTTGCACTAAAAAAGGTTGAAGACCCCTGCCATAGACTGTAGGCGGGCGTGTTCTTTCTTGCGAGAACTCGTTGCGCCTGCTGAGGGATCCTCCAGGGATCCTTGTGGCCTGATGCAGCAGGAGGATCAACTGAGGCGAGGTGGTTGATGTTGGAGAAGGGCTGGCCAGAACACCGATAACTTTTGAGTAGGGTGTGGTCCTAAAAGGGACCTTCCGGTGTTGGGAAGATTATCCAGCCGTTTTTGAGGAAAGTGCAATTTTATGTTTTTTTTGTATGGCAGCCATCTTGAATTTTCAAGTTGGTGTAATGCCATGTTATTCATACTTAATACATGTCTAAAAAAGTTGATGTAGCCAAAATTTGGTATTTCTAGGTCTTATACTTTGGAAAGTGACACACAGACACACACACATACAGACGGACGTTTTTGAAAGATAGTGTTTTTTTTTGGCATGTCCTGCACCAGGACAACTCATTTCCGTGAAAACCTCGAAAAAAAAATTTCACACCAAATCATAACTTTCTTTATAGCCTTCAGCTATAGCAAGAAAGTAAAAAACACTGCAGCACAATATGATAATGCTTCGGATTTGTTCGGATAAAGTCGTGCCACCTCGTTTATGCAAATTAGGTTTACGCTCTGTCAACCCATGGTGGCTGAATCATAATATACAATTATAATATTGGGATGATTTCTTCGGTACATATATACTGTGACTGAAATGTTGTTAACCGAAAAGTCGTTGGCCGAAATGTCGTGTGGTCGAAGTGTCGTGTGACCGATTTGTCTATGACCGAGTTGTCTTTGGACGGGTTGTTGTTGACCGATTTGTCGTGTGGACGAAGTGTGAAATGAAAGTGAAATGAAAGTATTGTTAATCGTTTGGACTAACTTTAATAGTTTTGTCAAATATGTAGTATTTTAATAAAAAAAAGTATAATATGTATAAAAGAAAATAAATGTAAAAAAATTTAAATATACATTTGATAGCCGGATTCGAACCCATCGCCCTTGCGTGGCAGTCTGCCACGCTAGCCGATACACCACAGCTTCCGCAGCTAACCGAGAGAAAATAAAGGTTTATACAGCGCAGCGTAACAAATAATAAAAAAGGTTTGTGTCCAAGATAAACTCGAGCCATAAAAAATTGAAATTTACACATAATTTAATGACCGAAATGAATACCTTAGCGATTTCAGATTGATTTCATATTAGAATAGCGCAATCAACATATTATTTTCAATGCATTAAAAATTTCGAAGGAACAAAAACTACAGTAGTTTTTCATATTTGCCCGACGGAGTGCCCCATACATTTTTGATGCGTACCATCTATGAATATTTTTTTTTTTGGGTAGTAGGAGTCGCCACCTTAACATGTTTTCATTTCATTCATTCTAAATAATAAATAAATACATAATAGACAAATGCATTTGATACAATTGAAATAAAACTGATTTCTAACCTCAAAATGTTCCTATTAGGACAAGAACTAACTCAAAACGTGGAGTGCAGAAAAAATGATGAGTTATTACACACATTTACTCTCAATATCTTTCTAACCTATAAAAAAAAGTATTTAGGAGAATTATACAGTCAATGGAGGAGAAGAGTGAAAGAAATTGCTGCAAGCTAATCCCAGGATTGAAACAAGAGACGAAGATAGTCAATAAAAGAGGTTTTGACAGCTCAAAACATGTTATTTTTTCTGCAGTCCGCACCTAACAGTATTTCAAACAGTTCCAGTAATTTCTACGCTTTACTTAATTATTATTTTATCACTTTTTTCAGCATTTAATTCATTTTTTAATCAGTATTATATAATGGACTAAACCAGTTTAAAAACCCGAGTAAAAATGATGAATATTTGCTATTTAATCTTAGCAAAGGTTAATTTTTTTTCATGCTGTAATGGGGCTTCCACACGCTTGCCAACCCATCACAAGTCAAGCGCACAGTGTGTCGTCTAGAACATGCTAGCTGGACAAAATTTTGTCTAATGGACTAATTTTGTCCAGCTAGCATGTTCTAGACGACACACTGTGCGCTTAGCTACAAGCCAAGTGTGCAGTGTGTCGTCTAGAACATGCTAGCTGGACAAAATTAGTCCATTAGACAAAATTTTGTCCAGCTAGCATGTTCTAGACGACACACTGTGCGCTTGACTTGTGATGGGTTGGCAAGCGTGTGGAAGCCCCATAAAAGCATAGTTAACAGTTTTTGGGTCTAGAAAGATTTTTTTAATCTTTTTTTAACTTAGCACAAATTTTGTAATAGATTTTGTTTCTTGGTGGGTAAAAAACACACTTTTATGAGACTATGCTCCTTAGCATCCAATAACAATATATTTGTTTGCCCTTTCTTGTGCATCACATTGGCAGGAGTCCATTACATTTATTTCTAAGTACATTGACTGTGCTCAAGTGAATTGTTGTATATCACATTTTGAAAAAGGTATTTTTTAAAATGAATCATAATTTCAATGTCTTTTACATTGCTTGGAAAAATATATAGAAATCTTTGGTTTTTGTCAATCTATTTGTTTTTTTTTTGTAAAAATATAAACATCATACTTGTAACTGAATCTTTAGGATTCACATTATTTAAAATATGTAATCTGGAAAAATAAAATTTATTTATTTATTTAGATAACCACAACATTGAACTATTTTTTAAAACTAATATTTTGAAAACAAACATGACAAGATACTTTTTAATAATTTGTGATATTTTTCAGCATATGGAATTAAATACATTTAAAAAAATCACCATAAAGGGAAATAGATTTTAAATTTGACTGTTCCTTCCATAAGCATGGATTTTTCGAGTCATTTCTCAAAGGAAAAAGGATAATTTGACATAAAAAATAACAATCGATTACGAAATAAGACCCAATATTGTTCCTTTTTTCAATAGTTAATACATAATAAATTCTAATGTAGATGAAATAATTGAAAAAGAAAAACAAAATCTCTCTATATTGAATGGTTTTCTAATATAAGTAACTTAAATCTGTACTTACTTATTTTTTTAAACTCTCACAAGGCTATTCTTAGACATTTTAGTCGCCCGTTGAGCCCATGCTTTGGCAAACTAATGATGCATTTGTATAAAGACCTGTCAATCCAAGATGGCCGCAGGTGAACAGCTGATTACAGTCTTCATACAAAAACTACCAAAATTCGGTAGGTAAGAATGACCGTGGTTATGAAATATTTAAGCCGAGGCATCATTAGTTTGTCAAAGCGTGGGCTCAACGGGCGACTAAAATGTCTAAAATTTATTTTACAAAAAAAATACTTAATACATTTCACTCTTGCAACGTTTTTTCTTTGTAGAAAATTGTACTACTGTATTGTTTGTATTGTTAGAAAACTGATTAAAGAAAATAAAGCAATATGTATTTTAAAATGTGTGCAATTATCAAAACAAAAAAAGTCCAAATTTTCTGTTTGATTTTTTTTGATAAATATTTTTAATGGATAAATTTTTGACTTACGTGGTTGTTGCAGTAGTGTCAAAATCAAAATCTTTTTTATTGTCTGTAATAAAAAAAATCTCAAAATAATTTCTATAAAATTTGTAAATTAATTCCTATTATATTTTAGTATTTTTTTGTAATTAAAATTTTCTTTAAAAAAAACTTAAGTTACTGATAATTTCTATTGATCCAAACATGACATTGGTGTCTAATTTTTTTTAGTATATTTACAATTGAATATACTTAGAACTTTTGGTATTTTTAAGTAGACATTGTGATATAGTATTTTATATAGTTTTTAGATTTATATTTGATTTTTTATTTAATCTAAGTTGTACATTACTTTTTAATACGCTGACATTTTTTTTAGGTTAGGTAGTGATATTTTCAAATTTTTATAGGTTATAATTGTTTTTCTAAACCAAATTCTGTTCATCTCATTAATTTAAACATATTTTTTTGTAATTTAAGCACATTGGATACTGTCATTTTGCTGGACATATAAAAAGTTTTTTTACAAATCTTTTTCAAAGCTATATTATCTCCAAGTACTAGGAGCTTTGCCGGAGTGATGTTTTCCGGGATCTGCTGCCGTGTTCTGTGGAAGCTGGAGCTTCCGTTTATTATGATATATCCGGAAGCTCTAGCTCCCACAGACCACGGCAACAGATCCTGTATAAAACATCACTCCAGCATCATCAGCCGGCCGTGTAAGCCTAAAACTCTTACTAGGAGCATTGCTTTGTATCCTTAATTGTTTGTTCTGTTCTCCACCGTTTACGAATCTATAGCACTAACCACTAGACTACAGACTGGTCAAAATGTGGTCGGATCAATTTTTAATATGGATCTATTTTCTCGCTGAGGAAACGTCAGTCTTTTATGGGACTGCCATAAAGCGAACAATTACAAAATATTTTTATGCCTTTTCCCTAGCAACACGGCCGGTTGACGACATTTATTTTTGCTCCCTTTTCAATGTTCCTACCTCCTTTTATACTATAGATATCCCATAGATACAAGCCTAGCAATCAAGGTTTTTTTTCAAAATGAGAGTCGTAAAAATAAATAGGTCCCGAAGCGCCACATACGACCCCTTGGGGGATAACACAGGCCAGAAGTTACACTATACATATGTGTAGCTATACATTGAACCATACAATATGACATTCTCTGTACTTTCCGTGTACCTCATTTAAAAAAAAATGCAAACCCTTAGATTTTCACCTTTTATTGTTTTTGACTCATTTGACCCAAAATTGTTATAAAAGCAAAAAAACGACTTGTGTTCATAAATAAACAACTTCTTATATAATAATTTAAAAAATAAGTTAAAAAGATCTTCCAGTTTTTTGTATTTTGTTTCACTTTTTATTTAAGCACAAAAATTGTCAATTTGTGAATTAAAAAACACAAAAAATAGCTAAAGAATAACTGATTTTCTTAATTTTTTTAATTCCTATTGATTTATGATATAGTGGACTGAGAATTGCGTAAAGGCAAATGGATGATGTATCCCTTGAAACTTATATATGAGTGCAAACACCACGCGATGATTTTGAGAAAAATAAACTTGTAAAACGACAACACCAGTTGGAGATGATGACGTTTGCACGAAATCATACTTTTTCAATTAAAATTACGAAGGATTAAGTGAGGTTTACATTATATCACACACAGTAAATGATTTCTTACACTGCGCAGAATCAAATTCAATAATTATCTCAAAAATCATAAATTTTGGAGATGACTGCGTCTGCAGTTATATGACTCATATATGCAAATTGTCCTGAATTAGAAAGAGAGCAAAAATGCTCTCAGTGTGACTGCACTCTTAACAGAGAAGCTAGAATCTTGCTGAGCAATTTAGGCATAATGCAACTAAACACAACTTAGCTACACAAATAGTGTAACTTCTTCCCGTGTTATTTCCAAAGGGGTCACATATGGCGATAAGGCATTCTGGAGGTTTTCATTGCCCTGTTATTCAACAAACATTTTTATTGAAAACAAATGTATATATCAAAAATATTACACAAAACGCAACGCAACTAAAAAAACACAACTAAGCTACACATATAGTGTAACTTCTTGCCGCGTTATCCCCGAAGGGGTCGCATGTGGCGAGTTGAACCTATTTATTTTTACAGGTAAGGGGGCCGGCCTTACGCCAACCACTTCAGTTGAAGTGGGAATTTCCCAGCTCCCGAGGGGGCTGGTACTCATTTCTTGTGAAGGCTGAGTAAACCTCGCCGGTATTTATATTACAAAATACAAAAGAATTGTAAAATTGGGGCATAGCTACGCCACTGTTGTGTTTGACAGGACTGGCTGACATTTGTGAATTGTACAATGCTTCACGGCCATAAGCCAATGTCCAGTCCACCATATTATGTCAATGGTATTTTCAATGTAAAAATGTGTTCTTAAATTGAAATTATTTAAAATCTGTACTTAATTTAATAACCTGACTATTATTTTTATAAGTACTTGATTGTGAGTTTGACATTCAAGAAGTGAACTGATCTAAGTAACATAGTTATAAAATACAAAAAGGCCCTATTTTAAAACTTATTATATATTTTCTTACCTGTATAGTCCACTTTTTCAATTGATCTGCTACAATTTCCATTTTCAAAACACAATTTTCTGATGGAGCCTGAAAGAAGTTACAAATTAGATTTTCACTCACCAGGGCAAGGGTCACAGGTCTAAGTAACTAAGGTTTTAGCAGCCAATAACAAAATATTAGTTAGCCAGGTGATGCCATGGTATTTTTCATTTAACCCCGCTCTTTTCTAGTAAGTTTTTTTACAGTTTTGCCTCTCCCTTTTTATTTTAATTTATCAAAATTTAATTTATTAAAAAAAATGTGTTATTTGGATCACTTTACTTTTTTATCCTCAAAATACAATTAAGGGTATTTCAGAACCAAGAACCAAGGATTTTTGTTTTGATAACATGACCCTTATTTCTTCCTACTATAAAAGCTGTTATTTTTTTTATGAAATCACTTGGTTCTTTTCTGAAAATACATAATAATTATGATGATAATAATTATTTAAATAAAAATAATTACTTTTTATTTGTATAATTACTAATGTCATTTTTTTTGTACCATGACTACAGAAAAGCATTTATACAAATTTACAATTGAAAAAAAAATCTCAAAATGTATGAAAAACTTAAACTTTCTTAATTATAATTCTTATTTTTTAAGGTTTTAATTATTTTGTTAAGTAAACTTCTTATTACGGAGATAGATAGTCAACTTAAAAGCTGTGTAAATAATTAATATAATGAAATAATTTGTTTCACTATTATCTTAAAAAATGAATATTCATTAAAATGGCGAAAAAATTTAGAACCTCTTGCAAGAATAATTAAAAAGCATTTTTATTATGCTAGCACAAAAAAATTAAAAATTATTATTTTTTTCAATAAAATAATTTTAAAAAAAATCAGCTAAATTACTGGGTTAAGAATTTGTTTATATGAGGAACAAGAAGATGCAAAAGTTTATTACATTTTTTGAATTTCTGTTTTTTTTTTTTGGTATTGAAATCTCATTTTCTTTTGTAAATAAAATTTATGTTAAATTTTAGAAATTATCACTATTTGTAGGGGAAATTTTTTTTGATGAAAAAAATGTTAAAAATTTTGAAAAGTTAAAATTGCTACTATGAAGGCAATTCTTTGAATTCTGTTAAGTATAAAAGGACTAACTACATTGCGGTAATTTGAAAAAAGAAACCTTATTTGTTAGAAAAATGAGGACCGTTTTTTCTTACCATAGTGTATTTAATTTTTTTGTATTAAATATTTCTCATTTACGTTTATTTAGTTGAAATTATTGTTTAGGAGAAATGTCGATTATGTTTTATAAATATTAAATGTATGTTTATTTTGGCATCAGGTCGCCATTTTGGAAACTCTCCTGGCGCCATTTTGTGTCATGTTATCTTACGTCACAAAATGGCGCCCGACAGGTGAGTTTGTAAATTGCCAAAACTGATATGAACCTTAAGAATAAAAAGAAATAAAAAATAGCTGGTTTTCATTTCTTAACACCTTAATAAATACCTTTTTCTTAAATGTACATACTTTTGCATATAGAGTATGAAAAAATGTTTGAATCAAAAGCAAGATTGGTTGGTGAAATACCCCACAGTTTCACATACATAGTAAACAGATGTCACTGCTCCACAACACAACACATATGCAGAGTGTCATCATTTTTTATACTTAAATCCCTGGTGTACCCACATTTGCATCAATATCATGTTCAGCATTTCACTTTCACACTGAAGAAGCCCATCGTAGATATGGGCAAAACGTCAAGAAGCTCCAGCTCCAACAGACCACAGCAACTGATCCCGGAAAGCCACTCTCCAGCATCAACCAAAATGTTTATCAAAATTGGAAAGAATCTAAAAGTGTCACAAGAGGCGCTGTTTCAGTTTCCAGGCATTTTTTGTACAACGTCAGCTTGAATTGAAATGTATATTGTATATTGTTGCAAACGAGTACAGGCACTCGTACACACATAGGTTTATCAAAATGACTACACACCCTAATGCACGTAGTATAGAATCATCTAGCAGGCCCTGGTAGTGTGTGTAAATATTCTGGTGATGGAATAGTCCAGAACTTGGGAGAATGATCTCTCCGCTCTAGTATATAAGGGGTCGAAATGGTAGGACAAGGTGGAGTTGCAATAAAACTCTGCGAGATAACACATACACCTGTCACTCTCAACTGTGAAATAAATTGAACATTGTAAAAAATAAATCCTTAAAAATTAAATTCCGTCATTTTAATTAAAAAGAATCCAGCAAAGAACGTAACAATATGTTTATAAATAGGGCACTGAATTTTTTATAGATCTCGACAATGTTGTGGTTTGTATAGATTTGTCTTTGCCGATCAATCCATTCAGACCAGACTGAGATGTAGGGATGAAGTGTGGAGGGATGAGGCTTAGCTTCTACAAGTTGTGGACTGAAGAACCCCATTGGAGGACAGACGGAATAGGAGACAGAAATTAAAGGAGGCCAAGGATTGAATAAAATATTCGGCTGGATCCCCATCGAAGACGAAGAAGATCAACCCATTTCTCTTCATGTATCGCAATTCTTCAATAATACCACGGATAGAAGTGAATGTACCCATATTCACTTCTTTTGTTAGACAATCATTTTGGGGATCGTACTATCCAGTTTATGGATCGGATAAAGAGGAACGAGGAACATTACTTGGAAGTGGAGATAAATAAATTTCGTGAAGATACAGATAAGAATATTAAATAAGAGAGTTTGTTTTTTTGTGCTTTTCTATTTTTATTTGGAAGTGTACAAAGCTACATAAATAAATAAGTAAACATAACCTTAAAATTATATACATTGATGAAATAAAAATAAGTAATTTAACATTAAAATTAAAAATAAAGTATGTATTCAAAATAATAGGGTAATCTCACACACACAAAATATGTCTTAATATACAAATAAGAAAAGAAAAATGAAGCAAGAAGGTTTGTAGCTTAAATGAAGCGAAAATAAGAGGAAAAGCAGCAAAAATCTAAAACAGTGAGGATATTTTTTCATGGTTTAATTTATATAAAACTAAAATAAGTAGTCAACTCTGTAATGAAGATAAATAATTTAAAAACCAGGGTAAAAAGGATAGAATATAAAAAAAAAAAATTTTGAATCAGTATAATACATAAAACTTAAAATAATTTACTTAAAAATCACAAAAAAATACCAGAAAAAATTCATAAGCGAAAACAAGCAAAATAAATATTTCTTTTTTTACACTTTTATCAAAAGTTTCTTCTGTGATTTCTTTGGATTTTTTCCTTTCTTACTTCTCTGTCATTTTTCTTATTTTTTTGATTTTTAAAATAATCCTTTGGCTTTCCAAAGACATACATTTACTCTAAAATATGTACTTATTTGAATGTTTAATATATGCAATTGGAAAGCCAAATTCAAATTTTTTCAAACACTCAAAACAAAATGTATTTTTCTCCGCCTTTGAATTAATTGGTTTGAGTCTTTGCTAACTTCTCAAGCTGTCAAAATAATAATTTTTTGAAACAAGAAATTTATTTTCTGGCGATTCTAAAGATCCATTAGAGACAGAATGGATCTATTTATAGAATCACCGAGAAAAGAATAGCTTTATGGCTAATGTAAATTCACAAAAAAGTTAAGAAATAATTTATGTGAGAGACTATGTCTCCAGAATGAGCCATGATATACTCACTCACACCGCAGATGGCAATTGATCGACATATTTCATTTCAAGACTTCTTCAAGATTAGCATTGCAAAGATTGAAAAGAAATGAAGCAACTAGGGATAGGTAAAATAATGACTTCATTTTTTAAGCTGACACAATCATGACAGCCATGTTGATTTAACTGTCAAAATTTTATTTCATTGTCGATGAACATCAAAATCATAACAGCATAGATACAATTCAATGTCATTTTCAAGCTAGATATGTTATTTTCAATGTAAAATTTTACATTTTGACTTAAAATATTCCTATCAAAGTTAGCCATATTGTTTCAAATATCAAATTTTATTAAACTAGTAAAGTGACATGTTATTTTCAATGCTATTTTGTTATATTTTTAACAAAACAACAGAACAAAGTCATCAACAACATATTATGTTGTTTCATACAATTTTATCATACTTTCAATACAGTGACATGTTGTTTTCAATGTCATTTCGTTGTATTTTTAATTAAACAACATAACAAAGCCATTAAAAACATATGACATTGTTGTAAATGTCAAATTTTACTTCAAAGGCAGCCATTTTGTTTTAAATGTCAAATATCATTGTTGCTGTTGCTTAGGCGTCGACCTTGTAGGGTGACCCGGGGATGTGCTCATCGCCCCACTTGATGAGAATAATGTACTCTCCCTTATCGCGCACCATGTACGAGCACTCGTAGTTGTTCTTGCCCTTGTGCTTCACAAACACTTCCTCGCAGGGACCCTTGGGGCCGTACACGCCCACGTATAAGATGTTGTTACCTGCGGGACAACAAAATAAACAAGAGTGAGTGTTTGTCTATGCCACCCTGAAAGGGTGCCGCAGAGGTGCTGCTTGAATTGTTGCTTCTGTCGCGAGGCACTGCAAGGAAGTGGCAAGGAGTGGGACAAATGTTTTGAATTTTATTATACCCGAAGATGATTGAGAGATTGAACACATTCTAATTCAAAATTTAACTTCGATTGAAGCCATCGCTAGCACTTCAGTCAATTTCAAATGCATTATTTCAAAGGAATAGGAGTAAATATTTATTCTCAAATGTATTTGCCTGTACCCTCTGCACGCGCCTGGTTTGGTGACTGCATACGCTTAAACATTGACTGGATTCTCAGTCATGACTGCGCTCTCTTTACCAAACTTTATTTATACCTACATCAAACAGCTCTTCCGATTCCCTACAAGATGATGTTATTAGTTTGATTTGGGAAAAAAACTGTCATTGTTGTTGTTACCTCATGTATATTTATATAATTAGATGATTCATTTTTATTTTTTGTAGTCTGCAGCACACTACAAGGGCCCTTTGATACACGTGACTCACTGAACAAACTGTTATTTCCTCCTCAAACATGCTTCCAAAGTCATCAATTAGATGTAAATAAGAGTGTATGTGTTACCAGCATCCGTTGCGCACACGGTGAACTGGTTCTGCTTGGCCAGGTAGGCCTTCTTGAGCCCCATGCCCTTGGAGGAGCAGCGCGAGGCATCAGACTTGAAGTTGGGCAGCACGGGCCCCAGCTTCTGCCCCGACTTGGCCACCTTCTGCACCGTCTCCACTATTACCGAGGACGTCTCCTGTGCGCCCATCTCTGCCAAGTTGTCTCCTAGAATGGTGTGAATAGTTATGAGTCATGAGCGACTGTAGTTTCTGGTTTAAATGCATTGAGCTTCATATCAAAAAGGGGCTCAATTTTCAAGCCATCTGATCTAATCTAATCTAAGTTGCAAATATATGTAACATTATATAAAGATTTGCATTATATGCATTTTCACAAGCAGACACGTATAAGTTCATGTTTAAACATGCCGCATGTGGACCTACAATGTAAAAACCCGAATTTCAAATGAACATACACCCTGCAACTCCTGCCGACCTTCCCTGAAACAGGGGTGACATTGGCAAAGTGAATTGAATTTGAATTTTCAAAACATTTCTACACTGGGTTCAAAACGATGTTAAGAAAATTAACCAGCCAGTAGAAGAGTTTTTAAAAGTCGGCAACAAAATGTTCTCCTGATACTTTAGAAAACCGACAATAACGTTCATGTCGTCATTTAAAATCTTTTCAGTTGGTACGTTTGTGATAATCAAATGGTTAAGCGACACGAATAGTAATCATGTCATTTTTATTACTATTAAACTGATGAAGACTACTTCAATCCATAACGAGGTCATATAATGTGTGGAAAAATCCCAACAGATACAGAACTGGAGCAATAAGGAGCAAGATAAACCAAAACTCGTTAAGTGAAGTCTGTTTAACAATAGGGAAGATACTCGATGCAACTATGTGGTTTCCTAGGATTCAGCGCAATTGTCAGTATGTACCCCGATTGGTGAACGATGCAGACTAACTTTGTTGTTTTAAGCAAATGAAAATACAGTGTCTGCTACTAGTTCCTGCAGATACTTCTGAAAGTAAGTACATAAGAATACAATCAGTTGTGTGAAATGATCTTACCCGTGCATTCAATCTTGAACGGTGAGCCCACGATGTGTGCGCAGTTGTATTTGATGCTCATGTAGTAGAAGCCGGGGATGAGCGGCGTGTACCTCACCTTGTAGCCCTCCTCCACCTCCGTGCAGTCCATGGCCACGCGGGAGGGACCGTCAATGGTCACGGCCAAGGTGCCCTGACCCGCGTGACACGTGTTGATGATCAGGTCAGTCTTCACACCTGGAATTCAATGATTTAAGTGAACATAAAATACTGTTATGATTTTACGCGGTTTTTATTTAATCAAAACTGTGATTCAGTTCAGATACGGAATCACTTTACATTTGCACAATCTTCAGACTCGTAAATAGAAGGTGGTAGGCTTGAATCCCGGTGGAGCACAAAATGTATACTATTTCTATTTTCAAATATGCTTTTCGCTGGGTTGAAAAATTCATATACCCTTACCAAAGACCGGTCACCAAAGGTCCATCCAGCTTTACAGCAACTGTGTCGTGCTTAAGAATTGGGTCTTTCTATAGCGACAACCAAGCTTGCAGAGGACTTTTGAGATGTGTTTCAGACAAAAACAGCGCTCGCCAAATAAATCATCCTAATATTATTTGGGAGTCTGTCCAAAGGTAACAACCTTCAGCAATTCAAAAACTTTACAAATGCTTCCACATAATAGAACATTCTCAAACATAAGTTACCAGTTTTGACGATAGCCAGCCCAGGTCCGTTGGCATGGACAGCCGCGGGGTCGGCGTCATCCTTGCCGACCTTGACCCTGAGCGGAGAGGCGGGGATGTGGACGCCGTTGAACTTGCAGTGGATATTGTGGATGCCGTTCTCCCGGGGCATGAAGCGCACGCTGTACTGCTCGCCGTCTATGTTCTGGATGAAGCAGTCCTCCACTTGGCCGTTGGGGGATTTTATCTGGAAAGATACGAGCATATCTTCAACTGCTTCATTTGGCATTTAAATTTTTTTTCTCTTAAAACACAGGTCCGCAGTCTAGTGATAAGTGATAGTGACTCCGACTCGTAAATGGAAGGTTGTGGGTTCGAATCCCGGCAGAGCACAAAAACTATACCATTTAAATTTTCAAATATGCTCATCGCTGGGTTGAAAAATTCATGTACCTTTACCAAAGACCAGTCACCAAAGGTCCATCCAGCCTTACAGCAAGTGGGTCTTGCTTGAGAATCGGCGCTTTCTACAGCGACGACCAAGATCGCAGAGGGCTCTCGAGGTGCGATTCACACAAAAAAAGCGTTCAACAAATAAATCATCCTAATATGATTATTATTATTCAATTGAAGTGGCTGGCGTAAGGCCGGCCCCCTCACCTGTAAAAAGAAATAAACTCCACTCACCACATCGCCCTTCACTGAAAACGCTGTAAAGAAGTTACACTATATTTGTAGCTTAATACTTTATTTACAATTTGGAAATCGGCTGCTGAGGACAGGAGGAACTTGACGCGAATGTTGAAGGAAGACAATGAAGGATATTGATGTAGCACAACCGGAATAAGACGTACAGCTCTCCCTACTCACCCTGGCGTCCAGGGTGCCCTTGGCCCCGTTGAGGCGCAGGTAGAACTGCGCGGGCTTGTCTACGGTGAGCCCCTCGGGGAACTGCGCCACCTCCAGCAGGTGAGCATCTCCCACCATGGGGGCGATGTACACCCTGAAGGGGGAGTCCGGGATGTGCTGTTCGTTGAACTTCAGACCGATGCGGTACTCGCCTGCAATGTTACAGTTCATTTCAATTTACACAAGATGTGTTCACAGAGTTTCCCTATAATACAGGCGCATGCATAGGGTTTAGGCAGATACCTTTCAGAATAAATATTATTTTCTTCCATTCCTTAAAAATAACTTATTTGAAATTGACTGAAGTGCTAAAGATGGCTCCAATCAAACTTAAATTTTGAATTTTAAATCTGAATAGCAAGCTTAAATGGTTCTTTACCACATATGTTCCTTGACTTATAGGTAGCCCATGCTGTAGAAAATGGTTCACTTTGTCAATGTCACCCCTGTTACAGGGAAGGTCGGCAAGAGTTGCAGGGTGTATGTTCGGGTTTTTATATTGTAGGTCCACATGCGGTGTGAGCACAAAATTATGCGTGTCTGCTTGTGGGAATGCATTTAATATGACTCTCAAATGATACTACATATCTTTGCAGCTTAGATTTAGATTTAGATTTAGAAATGTGGCGTGGTGTGGTTTTAGCACGAACTTATCCGTGTCTGTTTTGTGAAAATGCATATAATGTGCATCTCAAATGTTACATATATTTTGCAACTTAGATTAGATTAGATAGATTATTAATTTTAGATAGATAGATTAGATATGCTCTTCGCTTGGTTGAAAAATTCATAAAACCTTTACGAAAGACCGGTCACTAAAGTCCATCCAGCATTACGTACAGCAACTGGGTCGTGCTTGAGTATTGGCGCTTTGTAGTGACGACCAAGCTCGTAAACACCTCTGTGACACTACAACAAGTGTCAAAGACTCATGGAGTCTCTGAAATCTAGGGAGTCTCCCGCACAGGATTTCCAAATAAAAGGTGGTAAGTCAAGAGACCTAATACAATCTCCTCACCTGGTTCGTCGACCTTGTAGCACACATCGCAGGAGCCGTCCCTCCTGTCCTTGAAGTCTATCTCGGCCTTGGCCGGCCCCTCCACAGAGATGGCCAGCTGTCCTCCTCCGGCCTCCCTGGTCCACACATTGAACTCGTTCCTGGCCTTCTGCTCGCCGCGCTCCAGGCCGGTGCCTCCCGCCTTCACAAGATGGGCGCCAGAGTCACGCAGGGGGCCAACCGTGAACTGGAAGGGGGAGCCTGGAACATGGAGGAGTACACATCAAATCATTGAGTAAGAACATAGAAGAGCAGAAACTAACTTATTGCATTTATACATACTATGACTCTGGAGGAAATGAAAGAAGTATGTAAGGATAGAAAGAAATGGCGGTTGATCTGTGATGTTGGCGGCTGGGGTTTGTTAAAGTAAAATTGGTTTTGTGATTTAGTTTTTTATGTCAATGTATAGGTATATTGTTGTTTATTGATTTTAAAAATGTAATTTGTCATGTATGTTCCCTGACTTATAGGTTGTTATGCGGCTGACCACCCATACTGTAAAAAATTGGTTCACTTTGCCAATGTCACCCCTGTTTCAGGGAAGGACGGCAAGAGTTGCAAGGCTTATGTTCATTTGAGATTGGGTTTTTATATTGTAGGTCCACATGCGGCATGTGTTAGCGCGAAATTATACATATCTGCTTGTGGGAATGCATTTAATATAAATCTTAAATGATATATATCTTTGCAGCTTAGATTAGATTAGATTAGATAGCCCACATTTGTCTCTGATTTCTGGAAAGACTGATAAAAGCGGGATCTCGGGATCATACCACATTTGGTTACGAAGATCCAAGAGCCAGGACACCTCTAGGCATGCAATGTAATGAGTCGGACTTTACATATTGGGAGGAAGGATGAGTTGGGAGGAATTAGGAACGTTGTTATTACGAAAGGATCCTTAAGCAACCAGAGACAGGTCGTAAGTCCTGTGACTCCCATCGCATCCTGACTATGTGCGGCGGGCCTGAGTTTGGGTCTTGGATTTTGAAAAAGTAAAGACCTGACTCGATGAGATCATGGTTTGCCTAGTAATTTCACGAATGAGTGATTTGTTCTATTTTCACAATTGAGAGAAATTGATTCAATTTTGTACTCTTGGGTACAGAAAAAATATCATAAAACGTATAGAATACCCTCTAAATAGCTCATTTTTTATTGTTTGATGTTCATTGGACTACAAACTTTTTCAGCCTTTTGTTGCGCAAGGCTACTTGCCTTGCTTGTGGAAACAAATTGATTGCATATGCTCAAATGGCATATTGAAATATGCTCTAATAAGGAATCAGCTATGAATAGAAAGACATGCAACTACAAAACTGATACACACCTGGTATATGGATTTCCCTGTATTTGACTGAAACAGTGTGCACTCCCAGCTCTTTGGGCACAAAGTGCACAGAGTACAGTCCATCCTCCACTTCTTGGATCTCCGCATCTTCAGACACTCCTCCAGGACTGGTGACCGTGGCAGCGAGGTCAAAGGATGTGATGCCTAGAAGAAAGAACAAGAAGGTATAATGTATGTCCGTATAAGAGGATAATTTATTTGGAAGGTACACATAATTTTTTTTTTTTTTTTTAAGAAATCCTGTGCGGGAGACTCCCTAGATTCTAAAGACTCTAGGGGTCTATGACACTTGTTGTAGTGCCGCAGAGGTGTACGAGCTTGGTCGTCGCTACAAAGCGCCAATACTCAAGCAAGACCCAGTTGCTGTGAGGCTGGATGGACCTTTGGTGACCGGTCATTGGTAAAGGCTTATGAATTTTTCAACCCAGCGAAGAGCATATTCGAAATATAAATGGTATATTTTTGTGCTCCGCCGGGATCCGAATCCACAACCTTCCATTTACGAGTTCGAAGTGTTGCCACTACGGACTACGGACCGGTCCAAGATGCCAACGACACGCGGTGCGTGATTTATAATAAGGTAATTAGAGAGTGCCTTTTTGCGCAGTTGCTGTAAGGCTCGATGGACCTTTGGTGACCGGTCTTTGGTAAAGGTCTATGAATTTTTCAACCCAGCAAAGAGCATATTGAAAATATAAAAGGTATATTTTTTTGTGCTCCGTTCCATAAGTAAGCATTTACAATTGAGTAATCAGTGGATTATTGAATAGAAATACAGCTTGTTTGTTTACCTGGCATTTTGAAGGTCAGCCTGCATTTTGTTCCGACCTCAGTGACTGGGACAGGATCTCTCTGGCGCTGGATCTTCTCCCTCTGTCTGTTGGAACCTTCTCCAGACACCTGAAAACAATGGAAAATATGTACCTGGTACACAGAACCTGGAAATGTATTTATTTCTCAGTTGCGGCTGACCACCCATGCTGTAGAAAATGGTTCACTTTGCCAATGTCACCCCTGTTTCAGCGAAGATCGGCAAAAGTTGTAGGGTTTATGTTAATTTGAGATTTGGATTTAATTTGTAAGTACACATTCACCATTTGTAAGCGCGAACTTACACGTGCCTGTTTGTGGGCGTGCATTGGATATGAGTTTTGAATGTTAATATATCTTTGCAACTTAGATTAAAGATGATACATTTGTTGGTTTTCTATTTAAAATGTCCATCTATTCCTTGAATTACAGGTTGGTATGAGGCTGACCACCCATACTGTAAGGTATAGTTCACTTTGTTCAAAAGTTGCAGGGTGTAGATTTTAATTTGTAAAAATCTACATGTGCAGCATTTGTAAGCGCTAACTGCATGTCTATTTGTGGGCAAGCATTTTAGATGAGGTTTCAATTTTAAAATATCTTTGCAACTTAGATTATAGATTTGAAGCGGCTCATGGATGTTACGTCCTATCTGCAGCTCAAGAGAATTGCAAGCAACAAGAGAGACAGATGGCTGGCACAACAACTCACCGCTTTTAGAAAATCATGATAAAAGATTTCTGATATCTTCACTGACAAAAATTAATTACTCTCAACTGTCCAATCACAAAGATGATGGGTTGGTGTACCTTGACGGTGAATGGGGATCCTTCCACGTGGTGATCGGCAAACTTCAGGTTGACGATGTAGTAGCCGGGCTCTGTGGGCTTGTAGCTGATCTTCAGCACTCCGTTGTTGGAGTCCTCGCACTGGATCTCTGCCTTGCTGGGACCTGAAATCAATCAAAATGCCATTTAGATCCTTATTTTCTTTCCTCCCTTCAACTGCAGGTGACACGCATAGGCGTCAAGTGTAAACTTGCATACGGTACGGCTGTTAATCATAGACATCATCCAACTTTGAACTTATCACTGACATTTGTGTTCAAGAATTCAAAAGTCTGCAAGGAGAAATATGTGCTAAGCCTTTGTTATATTTGCTGTTGAATAACTAATACATGTGACTGTTCACATAGTTTGATGTGTCGTCAATCAATTAAGGCGGGAAATCAATCAATGTTTTAAAAAAGTGCTTGTAAAAGTATTCCGCTCTGGGGGCATTCATAAAGCCAGAATATTCAGAAGCAAAGAAGACTCCCCAGATCTTGGAGAATCAGGAGGTCTTTGACTTGACACTTATTCTAGTGTCCTAGAGACGTGGAAGTTGGAGAGGTGGCGGTTGATGTCCTGGTCCTTTGTAGCAAGGGTATTGATTGCATAGTGTTAGGTTGTTGAAATGAACAAAACAAAGTTCTGATTGATTTGGTTGGTGTTATGACCGAGGGTCAAATTGCTATTCTTGACTAGCGTATTTGGAACAGAATAAAGCTGTTTCGAATCACGCTTGGCCCTTTTACCATAACATCAAACCTGGTTCAACAGATGCCATTGCATGCACACAAGCTTCTGCTTTCGCATGAAGACAGCTAGCCTGGCAAAATAGATCGGTGAACTGCATTCCTCTTAACAAATCTTTTTTTTTTAAATTGTGCTGTGGAAACAAAGTTCTGTTTCTATCTTGCGATTGGTTTGTAGTAATTTTCTTTAAATTTTTTGTCATTTTTCCCTACCCAAGGGCCAAGACGATAATCCTCTTGAGCTCCGTGAAGGAGGAACAATACATTTCAAGATTAGTTCATTCTGTAGGTTCATGGAATGCTACTTGGACTTCTAATAATTATGATAGTTTATTGTTTCTTTCCACATTGTTATAGACTACAACGTAATATAATACGGAGAATTACCTTCAATAGACAGAGAGAGACCACCATATCCAGCATTCTTTGTGTCAACGGTGAAAGAATTGTCAGCATGAGTCTTGCCTTCCTTCAAAGCAGTTCCTGAGACCTGGAAATGAACAATAATTATACTATAATAAGTGTTTAAAAGAAATGACTTTCTTAGCAGGAATCCCTGGTAAGACTTTGAATCAAAGATGACCTTTCAATGAAATTGTTTTAAAAATCTCATTCTAAACAATCTGAGCTAAGAAATCAATGTAAAACACGCTAATGTGAGAGTTGTTTTAAATATTTTGAAAATCATTTCCAGTTTTCCTACGTCACATTGGTGCAGTACACTACAGATACAAACATTGCTCATATGTGAAATAACCTCAGATGGACATAAGACAAACAAGCACTAAGGGGGCGATAGGGGAAGAATCATATAAAATCGAACCTGAGGTTTTACCTTTGAAGGTGGATGCTCTACCAAGTTACCTATCAAACCGATTTATTAATTTTCTAAAACACAAAGTTTGACAGTCTTCATTCGCCATCCAAGTATTTCTTACTTTTATTTTGATGTCTGAAAAAAACAGGCTCTATAAGCGTCCTGACTACCCATCTGAAAATACTAAATAGTAGCAGGATACAATTTGTATTTGGGACTGACCTTGACTTTCTTGGCATCCCCCACCTCCTGCTCCGCCACCGTGATGCGGAAGGGAGAGTTGGTGATGTGCTTGCCCATCTTCTTCACACTCACAGTGTGCTCCCCGATCTCTCTGGGTGTGAAGGAGATGCCAATGTTGCCTGTGGGCAGGCGCTTCAGGAAGCAAGGCTCCTCCAGGCCGGTGGGTGCCTGAAATCATAACACATAACCTGAAATATATCATATTATAGTGATTCATTCTTCTTCTTCTTAATCTTGTTTCTTATTGCTGAGGGTTGTGATCTCCCTCCGCTCTTCTCCAGTTCTTTTTGATGGCCCTGCCCGCAGCGCTTCAACCACTGAGGTGCCTGCTGCTGTCTTCACTTGATCGGTCCATCATGTTGGGGATGTCTGATCTCTCCTTCGCAAATTCCGTCATTGCTGATTTCAGATCCAAGGAACTGGAACTCGTTTATGATCTCCAGACCTTGAAGGGAATTTCCGAAATTAACAAACTTTTTTGATCGATCTACAATCATGATCTTGGTTTTATTCTGGTTGATCTCTAGTCCCTGTGCCTTACTCTCGGTCTCTACCGGTTTAAGAAGATCTGCCAAAATCTTTGGCCAAAAGTGTTGTGGGGACCACATATCTTATATTGGACAGCTTTGGGTATACATTTTTCATGAATCATAAATGTTAATATATCTTTGCAACTTAGACTACAGAATGACTATAGGTAATATAAATATTTGATTATTCCATCATTGTCCTGTTCTCACTGATTTTGCCAAAGCTAGCTATGAACTCAATAAAGATGCATCATACCTGGATGGAGGCATTGAGACTCCTGATGTCAGCATCAGATATCTTTCCTGGAAGAGACACCTCACTGCAGCTTCCAACAGAAATCTGGTTGCGCTTTCTGCCTTCTCCGGTGACCTGGAATACATTATAATGTATTGTTTAAGTACTTTACGACAAATTACAGCTTAAATGAAAGGTTAGAAATGTATTGTATGCCAACTATAATGATTGGGTTTGTGTATGTGCTAAAAGCTGTCAAAGAGCTTTGAATGATTTTTCACAGATGTCACCTATTGGTACCAAATATAAAATATAAAATCAAATAAGAGCATCATCATTTTGAAAACTGTTCTACACCAATCACATTAATTATACAAATGTCGATAAAAATAAACTCATTTTAAATTTACCGTGTTTACCATTAAAATACTGTGTTAATCTTACTTTGGCAGTGTATGGAGATCCTTTGATGTGCTTCTCCCCGAAGCGGATGCTGACTTTGTATTCACCAGGAGCAGTGGGAAGGTAGGACACAGCTACAGTTCCATCCTTGTTGTCATGGGCTGTAATCTGAAAATGAAAACTCAGTATGTAAAATTATTTAGAATTGTTTTTATTGAAATGCCTGTCGAAGATTGCTTTTGTGATTTCATACAATATCTAGTAAGCAACTATAAGATGAAACTGCTTGTAATAGAATGGAATATTTTTAGATAAAATTTTTAGATAAAAAAAAATACAATTTACTTTTGTCCGTGAACATTTTTTGATCCACAATACTGCACGTACATGGATGATTTAATTGAAGACAATTTATTACAAGACATTTTGCTTAGAAAAATAGTTGTACAGGATTAGTGAGGATACAATTTGATCAAAATTGTAGACAAAAAAGAGATTTTTGACCACAATTATCTATAGATGATTTGTATGCAAGTCAGATCGTTATTCTTCTTCAATTTATTCCTCTTTATAGAGTGTTGTAATCATTGTGGAAGCAATCACTCTTTTCCAATTCTCTCTTGACTGCGCTGTCCGTAGAGCTCCAAACACCGAGTTGTTTGCTGCTATATTCACTTCATCATTCCATCGTGCGTAATGTACAACATTTATGGTTTGGGTTTTTGTCTTTGCTAAAATCTATCAAGAAGCTTTTAATGAATTTCAACAGATGCCACACATTGGAAACAAACACAAACTATTTTAACCTTTTTATTTGGGTATGGATGTAAAAGGTGAATCAACTCTTTCTGGTGTTATCGTAATCCATTGCACGAAGGTTTTTATAATGAGACTTCAATCGGTCGGTCCGTAGCCTAGTGGTAAACACTTCTGACTCGTAAATGGAAGGTTGTGGGTTCGAATCCCGGCGGAGCACCAAAAATATACCATTTATATTTTAAAACTATGCACTTCGCTGGGTGAACAATTCATATACCTTTATCAAATACCCATCACTAAAGGTCCATACAGCCTTACAGCAACTGGGTCTTGCTTAAGAATCGACGCTTTCTACAGCAACGATCAAACTTGCAGAGGGCTCTTGAGGTGGGATACACACAAAAACAGCGCTCACCAAATAAATCATCCTATTATTATTATTCAATAGACCATGGATTGTTTACCTCCGCCTTGCTGGGTCCCTCCACCGCCATGGACAGTCCACCTCCCCCAGCGCCCTTGGTACTGATGGTGAAGTTTGAAGGCTCCCCACTCACTCCCTCACTGAGGCCTGGTCCATAGGCGGTCACTGATCCAGAGATCAGGGAGTCCACGTGGAACTTGTACGGGGAACCTGGAAAAGGAACAATCCAAGCATGAGATTGGTCAACCTGCAGACTCACTTACACCACAGCTGATGAGATGACGATTGTACAAAGTTTTGTTGGAAGACCACATAAATACCTATCTGTGAAATAGATCAAACAATAAGATGAAAGACCATGTCTCCAGAATAAACCATAATAGATTCATTCACTTTGTAGCTTATAAAATGACAATTGGTCATTGTTAAGTTCTGAATGTCTGGAATAGAAGGCATAGATATCGTGAGAGACCATGTCTCCAGAATGAGCCATGATAGACTCACTCACACCGTAGCTTATGAGATGACAATTGGTCAACGTCCAGCTGGAAGACCACATAAAAGTCTGTGAAATAGAGGGCATAGTAAGATGAGAGACCATGTCTCCAGAATGAGCCATGATAGACTCACTCACACCGTAGCTTATGAGATGACAATTGGTCAACGTCCAGCTGGAAGACCACATAAAAGTCTGTGAAATAGAGGGCATAGTAAGATGAGAGACCATGTCTCCAGAATGAGCCATGATAAACTCATTCACACCATGACAAAAAAAAATGGCCAACATCACAATATCTGAGATACAAGGAGAATGTTTGATTAATAAACGAAAAAGTAAACTTAATATCAACAAACAAATTCAAGAACTAGAACTATCAAAACCAACAAACAACAACATCTCTGTGAGTTGATAAAGACAATGGGAACAAAAGGGAACTGAGGGATGAAACTGAAAGCGAAAAATACTCTCTGCTTCCAGACCTTTTCAGTAACCCTCAAAAGGAAGGCAATCTGACACTAATCGTCTTTGACATGGTGAGATTCCTCTCTGACTTACCCTGCACATGCTCTCCGTTGTACTTGACGAGGAGTTCATGGGATCCCTCCTCTCTGGGCTCGTACTTGATGCTGACTGTGCCATCGTGGTTGTCCTCTATCACCGGCAGGTCGGTGTGGCCTGAGGGCATCTTGACTTGAGCTGCGGACAACAAGAAAATTAGATTATAATCAATATAATGGGACGAAGTTTTGAATTGGCAATGGATTGTCCAAAATCTTTATTCTGTATGTCGTCAAATATCGGTGTACAAAAATAATAATAAAAAAAAATGTTTTTGTAGTTTTTCGGGCAAGACCATGGCCCAATAGTAGCTTTTTTTATCTATCGACGTTTTACTTTCCTGAGAAGACAACACTCTCAAGGCGAGTTATCAAAGCGACGTGGTGGTTTTCGTTGTCTTGATAACTCACCATGAGAATGCTTTCTTCTCGTGAAAGCGAAACGTCGGCAGACAGGTTCGGATTAAGGGCGGTTCGAGTGGATCGACCGAACCAGAGTCCCCCCGCCCAGGGGGCCCCCAAAGGGTCAAAAAACGAAATTAGTTTAAATGCATTACAATATTCCTATTTTCAGTTTTAATGTCCATATCGACGGTAAAAAGCCTATTTGACTTAAGCGACAAAAAGTCAATTTTACAGGAGAGCCAAAAAACTGTTTTTTTTTTTTATTATCTGCCATAACATTTTTGTTAGTGGATTAAATAAAAAATAATGTAATGAGGCAAAGCTTATTTTTTTATTTGCTTTTTTTTAACATAAGTAGATTTTAGATAAACATATACATTATTGAGATACTGTCGTTTAAGCAATTTGGCATTCATAATTATTTGAGGATAAATGACTGATGCGCCATTTTACTTTCTGTCATAAATGTATGAAAATGCCTTAAGTACCGACTCAACATTTTTTATTTCGAGGTAAAATGACTTAAATCCATATTTTCCTTTTGTTTAAATAGGGCTATACAATGCATACGCCACATAAAGTTTATACCTTGAGAAGTAAAATGACTTATCCGTAAAAACAATGCCTATTCGTAAAGGGTATATCTGACTTAAAGACAAGGCTGTTTTATTTTTCGATACGAAAGAACTGTGGTAGGAATAAATAATAGAAGTATACTTTCCTAAAAATCTTTTTAATTGAGCCAAAATATGAAATATTAATTAGTAAATAAATGCAAAAAATAGCAGTAAACTAAAAAAGGTAACCTGATGATGACCTACTAGGTCGAAAACGTTTGTAATTTGTTTTAAAGGTTTTAATCTTTTTAAATAAATTTTATTGTGCAAATAAACAGTGTTTTGTTTTGAATTCATTCAAAAAAATTATAAATTAAAAAAGGTAATTTGAGACCACAAATTAATGATAACATTATATTTTGAATTGTTTGTGTATTAACACTGTGAAAATTCATATTCAATATTATTTTATTAATTTGATTGAAGATTTAAATCAAAACACTGTTTTGTATTTTCACGATTAAAATCAATTTATTATTTAATTTACAAACGTTTTCGATAAAATATCATCGTCAGGTATACAAAAATTTAAATCGATGATATTTTATCGAAAACGTTTGTAAATTAAATAATAAATTAATTTTAATCGTGAAAATACAAAACAGTGTTTTGATTTAAATCTTCAATCAAATTAATAAAATAATATTAATGATAACACATAATTAAGAACAAGCAAAATAATAGCAATAAAGAATAATTGAAACATTACATAAAAGTACACATTGCAATAGCTTTTAATCAAATTATTTATTGTACAATTGTATTGTACCTGAGTGAAAAAACTACGAACACAATTTTTGTTTATTTCTATACAATAAATGGTTAATGCTGGAGTGAAGTTTTCCGGGATCTGTTGCCGTGGTCTGTGGGAGCTGGAGCTTCCGGACGTTTCGCCCATTTCTACGATGGGCTTCTTCAGCGTGAAGTATGATGATGATGAAGATCTTGATGAGAACTGTGAAAGGTCCGGAAGCTCCAGCTCCCACAGACCACGGCAACAGATCCCGGAAAACTTCACTCCAGCATCATCAGCCGGCCGTGTAAGCCTAAAACTCTTATATAAATGGTTAAGTTTATAAAAAACATGTAACATGAATTTAATACTTTTGATGTTTTGGTATTTTTGAAAAATATACTTACAAGAAAATAAAATAATAAGTAATGACTCCACACAGAGAGTGGCAAATTAAAATAACTATGAAAACACAAAATTCAAAGTACGGAAGTAAAATTAAATTAAGAAAAATATCATGCAATTAAATGTAATAGCACAGGTTCCACATGAATAGGTATTATAAATAAGGACGTATTTTAAGTAGGTATTTCGATATCCTCAACATCAGAGTCCAAGAGCACCTCAACTGTTTCATTACCGTGAGGAATATCAGCTGTACACTCTGCGCAATACCTTTGTGGTATGACGAATGTTTTACACAATTTTACCAAATCATCATACTTCTTCTGTGGTAAAGCCAGACGTCTTTTATAAATATTTTCTGCAGGTTTTCCTTTCGTGCCACACACTAGGATGTCCTCGCTTGTGGCATCCATCGTGTATTTTACCACGATTTTGTTGGGCATCTGCTTTTTAAATGTAGCTATTCTGATTCGGTTTATTTTGCTTTGTAAATTTCCTTTGAAATATTTATCGGAAATTCCACTTCACCCAACAAAATCAGTAGGTATGGCAGAGTTTCGACATGATAAGGCTTGGGTGATTTCCTAGCTAGCTCAAATACTGTGCTCCATGGTGATGGAGCCCAAATAATATTTTTTGACACACTGCCTTCTATCACGGAGTGCATAGAATCAACAGGCATGTATGTGTGACCCGGAAGAAGGTAGTTGAGTTGAATGGTGCTGATGTTTTTACATACATTATGCAATGTATAGTGGATTGTGGCAAAAACAGTGCGGTTCTTATTCTGCCCCGGGCAAGAATTACTGTATAGTAATAAAGTTTTAACTGTGCCCCTCTGGTCAACATTTTGGATATATTTGTTTAATATAGTTGACACCTCTGTGGCTCCTCTTTACCCATCTGCTTCACCCCAGCAAAAACAAAATCCTCTTGTTCCAGATTCGTAAAACGTTAAATTATACATCCCGTATTTCCTGGAATAGTACAACAGCATGCTTTCCCCGTATGGTGTATTTAAGACCTTTTAAAGGTCAAATGATGTGCTCAATACATTATTGCTTAAAGAATGGATCTGCTTGTGAAGTTTGAATCTCTGGTCTGAATGTTTCCCTTCCCCAATTTTCATTTCAGCTAGTTCGGCGCTTGTATTGTTCTCAAAACGCAGGCATTTCGCACATTTATCTTTCTTAGGAATGTGGAAACCTATATTGAAATCGTTTTTGAACGTATTTTTGAATACCTGTTCCCCTACCACATCCATCCCTTTAGTGGTTAAATCCAGTTTATAGAGGGTGTACAAATAGCTCAATTTTTTTCAAGGATTGCTGAAGGTAAAGCTTACTGGAGTCGCGCCTACAGTAATGTAGGGAACTGCTGGTAAATTCTTAATACAGGATTGTAGTACTTGCATAATTACCTCTTTGGTTTTATTCGGTCGTATGATTTTCCATCTGGAATCTTCTTTGGCGAAGCCTTGAATGGCAATAAATACTGTAGTGAAGATTTTTTTGTGATGTGTTAAGGGTGTTTAACAAAAAAATTTGGCACACCTGTTTTCTCTTTTCACCTTCATTTATGAAATATAAAAATGTATAATGATGTTTGTCGGAGTCTTTCGATCTTTTTCGCTTATTTTTTCCCTTTTTGTCATTGCCACTAGCCACTCTTTCGTGGCTTAATTTTCAATCTTCCAATAATGTGGAAATAAATCGTCTTCTGTAATTTCTCCACATTTATTGGTGCACGTCTTTGTACTCGCATCATTACCAGTATAGCAGGGGGTTCGCATCTTTGTTTTTGGGAACAACTACTCCTTTTCTATCAATGTGTTTTTTTTTCACTGGAATATTTCACTGGATACTGCTTAATAAAATTTAATTCAAATTTAAGTAAGCAGTATTGCAGCAGACTGACCGGTCAATAGCTCAGGTGGTAGAGTGCTTGCATTCCATGCCGAAAGCTCGGGTTCGAATCCCACCGAGGGTGTCAGAAATGATTTCCCGTTTCGGTGTTTATTTCAAACCCTAAAATAAAATACCGGCAAGGTTTACTCAGCCTTCACAAGAAATGAGTACCAGCACCCTCGGGAGCTGGGAAACCTCCACTTCTACTGAAGTGGTTGGCGTAAGGCCGGCCCCCTTACCTGTAAAAATAAATAGGTTCAACTCGCCACATGCGACCCCTTCGGGGATAACGCGGCAAGAAGTGGCACTATATGTGTAGCTTAGTTGCGTTGCGTTTAGTATCGTTTATAATTATATATAATATAATTATGTAAACATAGATACCTACTCATTTTGTGAACATCCACTTGTCAACAGTAATAAAATATGGAAATATTTTTCATTGACAACAAACAATAACTTCCCGTAGATACATCGATTCCGAGTGTTGACTGAGATCCTGGCGTTGCAGAGCATCAACCAACCGATAGCACGCTCAACATACTACTGAAGCGACATCTTCAATGCACTTCTATTCACACAAGACTACATTAAACGACAACCCATGTTTATTTGGTGCAGCTTAAACGCCAACGACCATTCCAAAATCATTTGTTTGAATAGATTCAAATGCCAATAATCATTACATTGATCTTGAAGATAAATAGCTTATGCGCCAGTTCTATTATAAAAATTTGGAAGGACACTTTGCTCAAGCGACATCACCAGTGATGTATTGCAAGAACGCTTAATGCTGAACCGACAGTCATTTAGTAAATAAAAGGAGGATATATGATTTAAGCACCATTTGTGATAGATCCACTATGAGTCTTATTAATTTATACGACAAAGTCATATTTTTTATGGTAAAGTGAAATTACTTATGCGACTTTGAATATTGAAGACACAGCATGCCTATCTAACTTAACTACCTCGTCCACTCTCAAGTCGTCAAGTACATTTAGGATATGCACCACCAACAACTTGTAATAGTATACTTTAACGACATTTCGTTAAAAAGTGTCATAAATCGTGGGACATCAGTCCATGAAATTTATAAACGCCATACAAGGTGCTTTATGACTTAAGCGACAAAAAAGTTATCTGATCGCGCCAAAAGTTAGACCATTCGACGCAGCTTGAAAAACCGAGAAAAACGATGTATATAACTCAATATCGCCCATGATGTCGCTTAAGTCAAATAGGCTTTTTACCGTCGATATGTGTTCTTATTCATTGATTTAAAAAAATGTAATTTGTCGTGTATGTTCCTTGACTTATAGGATGGTATGAGGACTGACCACCCATACTGTGAAAAGTTCACTTTTCCAATGTCACCCCTGTTTCAGGGAAGGTCGGCAAGAGTTGCAGGGTTTATGTTCATTTGAGATTGGGTTTTTATATTGTAGGTCCACATGCGGCATGCGTTAGCGCGAACTTATACGTGTCTGCTTGTGGGAATGCATTGAATGTGAATTTTAAATGATGTATATCAATGCAACTTACATTTAGATTTAGATTAGACAACATTAATGCAAATTTCCGTCTCTAGTCCTATTAGGCAAGGGGCTAAAAATGTGGAATATAAAACATTTCGACAATTTTTTTTTCGAAAAAAAATGCATCTTTGGCGTTGTGAAAAAATAGGGGGGGGGGGGAGGGGGGGTAATTTTCAGAGAGGAAGGGAGTATACATGAGGTCCCGATTTACCCTGTACCAGGGCGCCCAGAGGGGTTAATTCGGGCCTGACGACAGGTTAAAAGATACAATAAATAATTTATTTCAGTGGCGAAGGGTGCCATACAACTCGATTCCCATCGGCTTCCCTTTTAAAATGAGGCAACAAAGTAGTTAAAAAATATAGGCACAAAGTAAAAAAATACATTTAAAACCAAAGAAACAATACGTATTTTTCCCCCATTGAAACCATGCAGTCAACTTTATTATTATTTTCGCCTCATTTTAAAAGGGAAACCGATGGGAATCGAGTTGTATGGCACCCTTCGCCACTGAAAGATAGCTAGGCATCTTTATCTCAAGATCTATGAGCGGATATGGAATATCTTAATCATAGATCAAAAGACGTAAATCAAGAAAACAGATTTTCAACTGAACACAGAAACAACATTTTTACATCGTAAAACATGTATCCGTTATGCAAGGAAATGGAATTATTGATTGAGATTAAAAAACACACAAACGAGGGGAATATGTGTGTGTATGGGATTTTTGCAAATATTGAACGCTCTGAGCGGGTATAAATAAATAAACAAATTCTACGAAGAGTGGCTGTAAATCATTAATAATCGCTTGCGGTACTGATCAGTTATGAGAATAATAATAATATTAGGATGATTTATTAGGTGAGCGCTGTTTTTGCGTGTATCACACCTCAAGAGCCCTCTGCGAGCTTGGTCGTCGCTCTAGATAGCGCTAATTCTCAAGCAAGACCCAGTTGCTGTAAGGCTGGATGGACCTTTTGATGCCCGGTCTTTGGTAAAGGTTATGAATTTTTCAATCCAGCGAAGAGCAAATTTGAAAATATGACTACCTATATTTTTTTTGCTCCGCCTGGATCCGAATCCACAACCTTCCATTTTCACGTGTCCGAAGTGCTGCCACTGGACTACGGACCGGTCTAAGATGCCAACGACACGCGGTGTACCTGAGCGGTAACCCATCCAAGTAGCATCCGCGCCCAATGTTGCTTGCAGTACCACAGAGAAAATCTTTGTTTATTTTTGTGGTAGATCATTGAACTATACATTGAACCAACTAAGCTATCTACCGCTCGATAGCTCAGTCGGTAGAGTGCTTGCATTTCATGCCGAGAACTCTGGTTCGAATCCCACCGAGTGTGTCAGAAATGATTTCCAGTTTCAGTGTTTATTTCAAACCCCAAAATAAAATTCCGGCAAGGTTTACTCAGCCTTCACAAAAAATGAGAACCAGCCCCCTCGGGAGATGGGAAACTCTCATTTCAACTGAAGTGGTTGGAGTGAGCCCAATCCCATTGCCTGTAAAAATAAATATGTTCAACTCGCCACATGCGAAACCCTGCGGGGATAGCGCGGCAAGAAGTTGCACTATATATGTAGCTTAGTAGCGTTTGCGTTTTGTTGCGAATGAATTAAAATGAATTCTTTGGACGAATTTTGTATGGATAATATGTCTTGTATGAACAATAGACCAATTCAATTACTAATGCCCGGTATTTTCAACGTGAGCATAGCGACTTAATATTAAATGAAAACGCTGCACTTATGTTAATCGTGCGGGTAGTTTTTTTTTATCCGTGTAAAGTCACATATTATGCTAGGTAACGTTGAAAATACCGGAGCTAAAAGCATTGTTTGACACTTTAGTAATAATAATAATATTAGGATGATTTATTTGGTGAGCGCTGTTTTTGTGTGTATCACACCTCAAGAGCCCTCTGAGAGCTTGGTCGTCGCTGTAGAAAGCGACAATTCTCAAGCAAGACCCAGTTGTTGTAAGGTTGGATGGACCTTTCAGTGACCGGTCTTTGGTAAAGGTTTATGAATTTTTCAACTCAGCGAAGAGCACATTCGAAATATAAATGGTATATTTTGTGCTCCGCCGGGATCCGAATCCACAACCTTCCATTTACGAGTCCGAAGTGTTGCCACTACGGACTACGGACCGATCCAGTAGTTTGTAATAATAATAAACTCTTTCATTGATTGATGAGGCATTCACTTTGTAACCTTTCATATTTAAAATATTAAAATTAAAAACAATTTGTGTATGGTTACGGTATATACAAATTGTTTTAATTTTTATTTTAAAATTATTATATTTTATAATAAACTCTATTTTTTTGCATAAAATAACCTTCCTGCAAAAGTTCCCAGTTGTTTTCTCTGTAAAACTCTCAATTCCGTCTCTTCTAAAATAAAAACATCATTAAGTTGAATCATTTCTGGGCTATCAAAGCGTGAAAACACATAAAAAACACATCGGATACAGTTTTTTTTCGGTTGCCGCCATTTGACGACATGAATCACAATCAAAATGGCGGCCAACGGTTCTAAATTTGAAAATAGAAGCGCATTTTCCCGCCCTCGCAGCTTTTAGAGTAAACATGCAATATAACTGAAAAACAAAAAAACATTCATTCGATACAATTTTTCTAATGGGAAATCATCGATCATTTTTTTTTTTTTGACTTATTAAATACAAAATTATAGTGTATTGTAACGAGATGGATTTGTTTGTTTGGTAAAATGGAACATGAGATTTGAATTTGAATGAAAAGGAAAACAAAGGAAGGCAGAAAAGGAGGAGAAGCTTGCCTGGCGGGATAGCCACAAGCCTGTGTAATTAAGAATAAAGAATATTATTGTGCTGTGGTTAATTGTGTATACATTGTGAAAGAAATAAAAGTAAACATATTAAAGTGTGTATGTTATATTATTAATTGTGTCAATCAGCAGGAGAGAAGAAAAACCCTCACATTTTGGCAACATATTGTTACGAAATTAGGGTTCAATTGTCTTCAAAATTAAAAATACACAGGTCTCCTTTAAAACTTATTTATTTTACACTGTTACAATATTTATTTTCACACTACTTTCTCGATTATTCTACTTGGTTTCGGTTCACTGATCAGATGGCTTCGATGTCTTTGTTAGTCGCTATGATACTGGCCCGCTCTGCAGGCCATTCGCACCTTTATACTCTTCAGAGCAGTATGATCCAGAACTAAAGTCGCCAGACGGTTCCAGAGTAATTATTACTTCTCGATGTTTCACGTACTACCTAGACACAACCAAAATCCTACCTACAAATGTAATACAGAATTCCTATAATTATAACAAGTACCTACTTAGCCTAGAGAATTCTACACTTATACACAATTATCGATCCTACCTACCTATACCTATGAGGACTCTTATACTTATAACTACCCATACTTATTTCAATATTTATATTTACATAACACTACCCCCCACCTAGACTGTTTCGTCCCGGAACAGTCTTGACTCTGTGTAGGTAGGGGCATGCTGATCCACGTCGACACCCTGTGGTCAGGAAGAAGTGGCAGTCCACGGATTTCTCCCCACTGGCTCTCGGCTGCGCTTGCTCGCAGCACACCATGACGCTGATGCCGACTCCCGAGAACACTGCTTCAATCATACTCCGGATTATCCGCCAGTCTCGATTAGCGCGGCCGCCACCCATCTTCGGTATTGCCAGACGCGCCTGCTGATCCTCCAACATGTAGTCACGCAGCTCAACAAGGCCGTCCCACAATGCCTTGTAGTCCTCTTCCAGGTTGCTGGAATCCGGGACAACCAGGCAGTATGCTTGTTGACGCCCCTTCGGTAGTCTCAGAGCTCTTCCTTGCGGGCTGCTCGAGGGTTGCGGTTCTCCGAATTTGTATCGGAAGACCCGTGCAATTCCTCTAGACATATCTAGATCTTCCGGTACACTGCATGCCAGTGTGTGGTCCCTAGTGACCTCAAATAAGTCCTTGTGGACTTCTGTGGTCACTCCATGGCGAAACTTCTGCCCTGCCTTCGCGTTCTCCCAAAACGTCTCAAAGGCTGGTGATCTTTCGGATGCGACGCACTGTCGTACTTTTTGGGCTGGTTGGTCATCATTATCGCCTAGGTATGGTGAGAGGCGATTGTAGTGCACGACCCTTGGTTTTCCGTTTGGTCTCTTTTTTATGCGGTAGACCACATCGTTGATGCGCTCCAAGATCTCGTACGGCCCGTCCCAGGAACGCTGAAGTTTCGGACAGTATCCTTGGCGCCTCTTGGGGTCAAAAAGCCACACCCAGTCACCAGCTTTGTACCCCATGCTGTCAGCTCTGGTGTCATAGCGCTCCTTCATTTGATCGCTGGCTTCCCCGATGTTCATGCGGACCTGATCATGGATGTCATCCAGCCTCCTGCGAAGGTCTGTCACATAGTCTTCTCCGGCTAGGTCTTCACCTGGTTTGCAGCCAAATTTGAGATCACAAGGAAGTCGCATTTCTCGCCCAAACAGTATGCTGCTGGGAGTCTTCTTCGTCGTTTCCTGAACAGCCGACCGGTAAGCCAATAAGAACAAAGGCAGATGTCGGTCCCAGTCCCGCTGATGGCTGGACACTACTTTGGCTAAGTACCTCCCCACGGTACGGTTCATCCTTTCCACCATTCCATCAGACTGTGGATGTAGCGCAGTGGTCCTGGTCTTGTAGATCCCTAGCCGCTCACACATTTGCTGGAAGATAGCAGCTTCAAAGTTCCTTCCCTGATCAGAATGTAATTCCAGGGGTACGCCAAACCTGCTGATAAATTCGGTAACTAGAACTTCAGTCACGGTTACGGCCTCTTGGTTAGGGATTGAGTAAGCTTCCACCCACTTGCTGAAGTAATCCATCACCACCATGATGTACTTGTTACCCTTCTCAGTTGTAGGAAATGGGCCAGCTATGTCGATGGCAATTCTTTCAAAGGGGCTGCCAACATTGTACTGACGCATTGGTGCTCGCCTTTTCCTTTGCGGTCCATTGGCCGTTGCACAGGTTACACATTTTCGACACCAATCTTTGACGTCTTCGCTGCAGTTGATCCAGTAAAATCGCTCTTTCACTTTCTCCAGCGTCTTCTTAACGCCTAGATGTCCTCCAGAAGTTCCTCCATGCAGCAGTCCAAGGATTTCCGGTACTCGGCTCCTCGGAACGAGGGTTTGCTTTCTTCTAAGTGTGCCGTCTTCCTTCTCGATCTTTCGTTTCAGGAACCCTCCTTCTATCACTATGGATCCCCATTGAGCCCAATAAGCCTTGACAGTTGGTGATAAGGGGGCGAGTTTTTCCCAGGTTGGCCTTTCTCCTTCTCGCGCCCATTCCATCACATACTTCAAGTCCGGATCATTCAGTTGGTCTTGCGCCAATTTTTCATCTTGCCAGTCCTCATCTTCGGTGGTCGTCCTTTGGACAATTGCTACCTTGTCCTCCATCTTGCTGCAATGTTTGCAGTCACTGGCGCATGGTCGTCTGGATAATGCATCCGCATTTCGATGAAGCGTGCCAGGTCTATGTTCGGAGTCATAATCATACTCCTGGAGCCTTTCAATCCATCTAGCCACTTGCCCTTCTGGGTTTTTGAATTTCAGAAGCCAAACCAGTGCAGCATGATCAGTCCGTAGTGTGAATTTTCTCCCGTACAAGTATTTGCGGAAGTGTTCCACTGATTTTATCACGGCAAGAAGCTCTCGTCTGGTCACGCAATAATTTCGTTCTGGCTTGGAAAGCACTTTACTGAAGTAACCCAGAACAGTCTCATGCCCATCCTGTATTTGGGAAAGGACGCCTCCTATCCCCACATTACTAGCGTCGGTATCCAGGATGAACTTTCCATCTTTTCGTGGGTAGCTCAAGATGGGGGCACTTGTTAATCTTCCCTTAAGCTCTTCAAATGCTTGTGCGCAGGAATCACTCCAATGGAAGCGAGTGTTTTCTTCCGTAAGCTTGGTGAGCGGTTTTGCAATGTCCGCAAATCTTGGCACAAACCTCCTGTAATAAGTGCACAGCCCCAGGAAACTCCTAGTTTCATGTTTGTCCTTCAGCACGGGCCAGTCTCTTACTGCCTTGATTTTGGCAGGGTCAACTTCAACTCCACGTTGAGAAACTATGTGTCCCAGGTAATTTACTTGTTTCTTGAACAGGTTACACTTTTTCGGGTTGAGCTTCAGTCCAGCGTCTTGTAGTCGCCCGAAAACTTGCTCCAGATTTCTCAACTGATGGTTGAAGTCCTTTCCCAGGATGATTATGTCATCCAAGTATACCAGGCAGGTTTCCCATGACAGTCCTCGCAGCACATTCTCCATCAGCCTTTCAAACGTGGCGGGGGCATTGCATAAGCCAAATGGCATCACGGTGAACTGCCAAAGTCCAGATCCAGTCGAGAATGCAGTTTTCTCCTTATCTTTGGCATCCAATTCAACTTGCCAGTAGCCACTTTTCAGGTCCAATGTGGAAAAAATGGTGCATCCTGCCAATGTGTCCAAGGTGTCGTCAATCCTTGGCAGAGGGTAACTATCCTTTTTCGTAACATCGTTGAGCAGTCTGTAGTCCACACAAAATCTCGTGGTACCATCCTTCTTTTTCACCAGTACCACCGGGGATGTCCAAGGGCTACTTGATGGTTCTATGATGCCATCCTTGCTCATGTCTTTGATGATCTTGTCAGCTTCTTCCCGCTTTGCAAAGGGTAGTCTTCTTGGAGCCTGTTTTATTGGTCTCGCTTCTCCGGTGTCTATGCTATGTCGCACTACCTTGGTTCTTCCCAGACGGCCATTAGAGTCCTCGAAAATGTTCTGGTAGCGGCAGATCAAACTCCTCACTCTCCGTTTGTTTTCCTCGGTTAGACCTTGGGAAGCGTCGTGGACCAGGGCTTCCAATTGTGTTGACAATTTGTTTCCTTCGCATGACATGTTTGTCATCTGTTGCACAATGGAAGTTATCCTCTCACATCTGCCCAAAACAAAACCTTCATTCATTTTAACTGGGTAGCTGTTCACATTCATGATTTTGACAGGAATGGTCTCCTTTGCGCGAATCACTGTTCTTGCCACCATGACTCCTTTGTTAACATTGTCCATGTTCTCCGGTTCTATCATACAGATTTGGTCATTTGTACTACTGGAATCCAGGCGGGCACTCACTATCATCTCGGATCGCCCCTTCACTTCGGTATTCTTGGCTAGGATAACACGTGCAGCCAGTTCTTTCCGTCTTTGCAGGATGACTTCTTCATTTCCAATTTTAATGGACCCTTTCTTTAAATTTAAACTGCACCCAAATCTGTCCAGTATGTCCATTCCCAATATAACGTCTTCTTCAATGTTGGCCACCAACGTCCGATGATCAAAAGTGGTGCTGCCAATTTGGAAGGTGGCAATCGTCTCCCCATACACCTGTGCTGACTCTCCCGTGGCGGTGTGCAGAGACCACTTTGTTGGTGCAATCTGCTTACCTCGTGCCACTATGTCGCGTCTCAGAATTGTCCTGGTTGCTCCCGTGTCCACCAGTAGTTCACGAGTTACTCCATCTATTATGCCATTGATAAAAATGCTGCTGGCTTTTCTTCTCACGGTTGCGACAGTAGCAGCAGATTTCAGGGCCTCTCCAGCGTGGGTCAACGGTTGCCCCTTCCCATTAACCCTTTCTAGTTTTCCGCAGCCTGTTTTCTGGGTTTCTGAGGCTTGGGACACTTGGTGCTAAGGTGGCCCAGCTGTCCGCAGTTCCAGCAGCGTGGGTCTCGTCTTCGAGGTCTCAGACGTTCCAGCACTTTTTCAATTAGCTCCTCGGTTGTAGGTAGCTTGACCTCCTCTGCCTCGACTGCACGAACCCTGGCGTGGCCCCTGATGGACTGTTTGACAGCCTCAAACTCGAGAGCTTGGCTGAGCGCCTCGTTCAAAGCCTTGGGATGGGCCAGTTTTACGGCTTGTTGCGTCTCCCATTCCCGCAATCCATTTAGGAACTTGTCCACTGCCAAGCTCTCACAGATGTCGTCGGAGGCTGTCGGGTAAGCGTCTCGTACCAGGCGGGCGATGTCCATTTCAAACTCCTGGAGGCTCTCGTTGGGCTTCTGCACCCTTGTGTTCAGCTGCGACTTGTACAGCTGCTCCAGGCACTTGTGGCCATAGCGCATATCCAAGCGCTGCTTCAGCTGCCCAAAGTCACAACGGTTGTCCAGGGGTATGGCCTGTAGAACCCTGAGAGCGTCTCCTCGGAGCGACAGGCTGAGAACCGAAGCCTTCTTCTGCTGGCTCCAGGCTCCCATCATGGCAGCCGTCTCAAAGAGGGTCAAATACTCCTCCCACGACGTCTTCCCGTCGAAGGTCGGAAGGTTGTGCTTCGACAGCGAAGGGTCGTCATCCCCTCTAGTGACCCTGGTTGGAGTTGAGCATCCCTGGTCGGTCTCGTCGTGAAGGCCGCCTTTGGGGGATATTCTGGTGGACTCCATCTGGCACTTGTCAGCCAGCTCGGCACGCAGACGATCCTCCAGGCTTGCCACACGGGCCTCAATCTCCGACATTGCTCGCGAGCTTTCTGCCACTTTCTTCTCCAGCCCGGCTAGGTTGCTGGTCATCTTCTCCTCCAGCCCAGTCATCTTCTTCTCCAGCCCGGTCAGGTTGCTGGTCATCTTCTCCTCCATGGTTGCCAGGTCCTCCTTCAGGGTCTTGGCGTTGTCAGCCATCTTCTCCTCCAGCCCGGTCAGGTCCTCCTTCACGGTCTTGGCGTTGTCAGCCATCTTCTCCTCCATGGAAGTGAAGTTTCCGGTGATGCTGAGGTTTAGCTCGTCCAAGGCGCGGTCCCCTCCAGACGCCATGACAAAATATGCCGGGTCTTCGCCTGACTGTTCTAAGGCCTCCATGAGGCGTGCCTGTAAGGCCGCCTTCCCTCCTGAGGTCTCCAGGTCCCTCTCCAGAAGCTCATTTTTAAGCTCAGTGACTTTGAGGTCCTTGATGTTCACTTTGGTTGCCATTTTTTTTCAAAATTTACGTCAAAACAAAAATATTTTCAAATTTATTTAATACAAGTTTTGAGTTTTATATATATAGCTGTTTTGAATACGTACTTTAGCAAAAATAATAATTTGTCTGATTACACTGATTGGTAGGTAGGTACTGTCTTTTAATATTTATTTTTAATTCACCAATATTTTTAACATAATAATGTCTGATAGTACATAATTATTTATTTCGTCTCAAGTCTTTCAAACACACAGGTAGGTACTTAATGTACATTCACACACTTGTAAACAAAGGATAGTTATTCAAAAACTTTTTCTCGATGAATCTGGAACGTTCTTTTGTAATATTTTTCAAGATTTTTATTTATTTATTTTATTTTTTTAATCACACACAATAATAAAAAAACTATGGTCCAATTTGATGACTTTCTCAATGCGGTAAAATAGTCATTATGTTATGTCCAGAATTATGTCCAGAATTATGTTCCATATGATGTTCCAGAATTTATAAGCAACTTGCTTTTGCGTCTTTTCTTTTAACAAAAATTTATTTAAACACATGTTTTCACAAAAGTCAGTTCACACAAAGTTCAATTTGAATAAAGTTCATTTTAACACTATTTAATTTATTTTATTTATTTTTAGACAGAAGATCTTAATTTTTCTTGACAATTCCGCACCTGACGCCAATTGTTACGAAATTAGGGTTCAATTGTCTTCAAAATTAAAAATACACAGGTCTCCTTTACAACTTATTTATTTTACACTGTTACAATATTTATTTTCACACTACTTTCTCGATTATTCTACTTGGTTTCGGTTCACTGATCAGATGGCTTCGATGTCTTTGTTAGTCGCTATGATACTGGCCCGCTCTGCAGGCCATTCGCACCTTTATACTCTTCAGAGCAGTATGATCCAGAACTAAAGTCGCCAGACGGTTCCAGAGTAATTATTACTTCTCGATGTTTCACGTACTACCTAGACACAACCAAAATCCTACCTACAAATGTAATACAGAATTCCTATAATTATAACAAGTACCTACTTAGCCTAGAGAATTCTACACTTATACATAATTATCGATCTTACCTACCTGTACCTATGAGGACTCTTATACTTATAACTACCCATACTTATTTCAATATTTATATTTACATAACAATATCTTCCCCTTAGTGCTTTTTTGTCTCTCAGAGGTCCATCAGAGGTATTAATTCACATTAACAATGTTTGTATCTGTACTGAACTAATGTGTCTTATGAAAACTGGAAATTTATTTGTAAAATATTTTTAAAAACTCTCACACTATCGTGTTTTATGTTTTTTCGTAGCTCTGATTGTGTAGAATTTGATTCGTATGGCAATTTCATAGAAAGGTCATCATTGAATCAAATGGTAGATAAGCCAAACAAGCACTGAGGGGGACGATATGCAGACAGAAGTGTAGGTTCGCGCTTAGATGTGTAGTAACTAAATTACACAATGGTGAAAATGGAGACACATTTAAATTGGAAAGAGAAAATTGTGATGTCAGTCGGCTGGATTAGAGCTTAGGTTCAAATTTGAAAATCACTGGTCCTGACGCCGTCATTCATACAAAACCGTTTGACACTGACAGCTCATTTGGAGGTTAGAAAGATTTTTGTTTTTATTCTGTGGCTTTGCTCACAAACAGACACGTGTAAGTTAACGCTTAGAAATAATCCTCCCAGCGCTTGTTTGGCTTATCTACCATTTCATCCAAAGATGGCCTTTCAATGAAATTGTCTTAAGAATCACATTCTACACAATCTGAGCTAAGAAAACAACGTAAAACACGATAATGTGAGAGTTGTTTTAAATATTTTTAAAATCCATTTCCAGTTTTCATAAGACACATTGGTCCAGTACATATACAAACATTGCTCATGTGAAATCACCTCTGATAGACATAAGACAAAAAAAAACACCGAAGGTACGAGGGCTGCCTTTTATATTTCGGGATAAGAGAACAAAAACAAATATTAATAATTTTAAATTGCTTTATCTAATCTAATCTAATCTAAGCTGCAAAGATATATATCATTTAAGATTTATACTAAATGCATTCCCACAAGCAGATATGTATAATTTCGCGCTAACACATGCCGCATGTGGACCTACAATATAAAAACCCAATCTCAAATGAACATAAGCCTTGCAACTCTTGCCGTCCTTCCCTGAAACAGGGGTGACATTGGCAAAGTGAACCAATTTTTATATTATGGGTGGTCAGCCGCATAACAACCTATAAGTCAAGGAACATACATGACAAATTACATTTTTTAAAAAAAAAACATTACATTTTTAAAAAATTTTTACAAATTACATTCTTTATTGCTTTTCAAAATATTCACCATTCAGATCTATACACTTTTGCATGCGTTTGAACCAATTGTCGAAGCACTTTTGCCACTCTGATTGAGGTGTCTCCAAAACATGCATTCTGAACGCATCAACCGCTTCTTCAGGTGTCAAAAAACGTTGACCTCTTATTTTATTTTTTAAATACGGGAATGAAAATAAGTCATTTGGTGGCAAGTCAGGACTATACGGCGGATGACTCATCAAATCAATATTTTGAGTGCTCAAAAATGCAGTTGTTTGAGTCGATGTGTGAGAGCTTGCATTGTCGTGGTGAAGAGTGATCCGTCTGCGGCGGTTTGTTCCTGATTTCTTGGAACACAACTGGCAAACAAATGGTTGTGTACCACTCAGAATTGACTGTTCTGCGTTGTTCTAGTGGTACGGTTGCAACATGTCCATGTATCGTACATGTTTTTTTTTTATTTTTTTTTTTATTGTTTAAACAAGAATACAACAGCATTGAATATAATTTTGTATACATATAAGATATTTTTTACAATTCATGTCGCCTATTACTGTATTCTACAAATTAATATTTTAAATTACAAATCATGCCAGGTAAATAAATAAAAAGTAAAGAAAAACAAAAAGAAGCAGCATCCAAAACCAAAAAAAAAGAAATACACAAATCAAAACAGAATAAAAATAAAAATAAAAAATAAATAAAAAATAAATCTCGTCCTCATGATGGGATAAGGAAAGAAAGGTCAGGAGAAAGGGAAGGGAGTAGAAAAACAATGCGCACACCAAACACGTCAATGATGATTAATAAGCAATAAAAACAAAATAGGAATTGGGAATGATTAAAGAAATTAGAAATGAGATTCAAAAATGAAATTCAAATCCTGCAAGATTCAAAATCCTCTTTTTCAATGACTGTGCAGACAGAAAGAAAATGTCCAACTTAGGATCAGTCCTTTGGACACTATTTACTGCAACGCAGGCTCTACTTATAAAATAATTTTGCTTATAATTTGTCCTGGCTGCACCCACATAAAATAAGGATTTGTCTCGATGAGTTCTGATTGGACAATGAAATGGAAGGAGGCTTGTGAGAGGTGCACTATCGATTTTGTTATTAACTATCTTATATATGAAGCTGATGTCAAGCATATTTCTCCTTGCCTCCAAAGATCGTATACCATATGTTGACTTAAAATTCAAATTTAAACCTCAAATGAACAACTTTTGCCGACCTTCCCTAAAACAGGGGTGACGTTGGCAAAGTAAACCTTTTTTTACAGTAGGTATGGGTGGCCAGCAACAAGCCAACCTATAAGTCAAGGAATACAAGAAATGAATAAATCAAAAACAAAATAATAATGAATTAAAAATATAAAAGTATGACGTTAGTTTGTGGGTGTGTAAAATATGCAATCATCACCCATCTGACATGTTTAATGCAGTCCTGCATACATAACAAAATATTTCATTTATAAAAAATCTGTAACGCACGTACAAACATATTTTTATATCTAATCTAATCTAAGTTGCAATGTACAAGTAACATTAGAGATTCACATTATACGCATTTTCACAAAACAGACATGTTTACGTTCGCGCTTAAACATGCCGCATGTAGTCCTACAGTATAAAAACCCGAATCTCAAATTAACACACACCCTGCAACTCCTGCCGACCTTCCCTGAAAACAGAGGTGACATTGGCAAAGTGAACCATTTTCTACAGCATGGGTGGTCAGCCGCATACCAACTTATAAGTTAAGGAACATACCTACACAACAAATTACATTTTTAAAATAAACAAATTATAATATGTATGGACATCAAAAACTAACAGAAAACTAAATTCTTATTTAAAAAACCTCAGCCGCCAACATCAACCGCCATTTATTTCTGTCCTTTCACATTTCTTTCATTTCCTTCTCCTATAACTTATAGCAGCATATTGTGTTTGCGCTCACACTTGCTGCGTGTGTGTTGGCTAAATAAAAATCCAAATCTCAATTGAGCATAAAACCTAAAACTCTTGCCGACCTTCCCTGAAATACGGGTGAAATTAGAAAGTAAGCCGATGTGTACAGGATGAGTAGTCAGCCTCATGCCAAACATAAAGTCAAGAGACATATATAAATGTAAACTATTTCCAAACAAAGGTTCAACAAATGAAAAAAAACAGCGATTTCAGAATATTCAAAGACCTGTAAAAAACGCAACTAAGCTACATATATAGTGTTACTTATTGCCTGGGTTGTCGCCGAAGGGGTCGCATGTGGCGTTTCGGGATCTATTTATTTTTACGGGTAAGGGGGCTAGCCTCACACCAACCACTTTCAGTTGAAGTGGGGGTTTCCCAGCTCCCGGGGGGGCTGATTCTCATTTCTTGTGAAGGCTGAGTAAGCCTTGAGACCGAACCCTTGCTCTCGGCATGGAATGCAAGCATTCTACTAATTGAGCTATCGACCTTTTTATGAGCTTGGTCATCGACGCTACAAAGCGCTTATTCTCAAGCAAGACCCAGTTGTTGTAAGGCTGGATGGACCTTTCAGTGACCGGTTTTTGGTAAAGGTTTATGAATTTTTCAACCCAGCGAAGAGCACATTTGGAAATACAAATGGTATATTTTTGTGCTCCGCCGGGATTCAAATCCACACCCTTCCATTTTTATGAGTCCGAAGTGTTACCACTGGACTACGGACCGGTTAATGCCTCTTATTTAACCCCATTTTTATTTACGTGTTTGTTTTAGATTTGTCGAAACTGGAAAAACAATATTCTATTCAATTTTGATCCACCCCCATCTTGTTTCACACTTACACTCTCGATTCAAAACACACACATGAAAATACATGATATGTATGAGGCTGACCCCACATGCTGTAAAAACTTGGTTCGCTTTTTCCGATGCCACACGGTTTCAGGGAAAGCCGGCAAAATTTATGTTCGTGTGAGGTTTGGTTTATTTTGTGTGTACACATGGAGCATGTGTAAGCGCGAAATTACATGTGCCTGCTTATGAATATGCATTAAATATGAGCCATAAATGTCAATATATATATTTGCAACTTAGATTATAGATATTGGTAATAGCATAGGTTTATACTATGAATTAGAGTCTGGTCTACCAAGAAACGGGAAAAATGCATATGCTTGCCTACCCATGCTAGTTAAGTTTTGTTTTTGTGTAAATTACACCTCAAGAGCCCTCGTTGAGCTTGGTTGTCACTATATATTGCGCTTAATACTCGAACAAGACCCCAGTTGCTGTAAAAGCTCATTAATTTGTCGAAACACCGAAGAACATTATATGGAAAAATTATGAAATTTTGTTGGACTCCACTGGGACTCGAACCCACGACCTTACAATTACGAAAAACAAACATAGGTAGTGTCCTGAAAATATTTTCTTTGAAATTCAAACATAGATACCCTGCTCTGCAAAAATCTGTGAATTTTTCATAAACAAAATATTTCCTAAGTAAATATTTTGTTATTACTTCATAGAAAATATTTAACATGCGCCATACTTCCAAATAAACATTATTAAATTAAAAAGTAAATAAGACCAACAAAAAATGGTGATTAAACATTTCTGACCGCTACAGATCGACACTTAACATTCAGCATTCTTGCGTGATACACCCATGTCACCACCTTAAAGGTAAAACTGAATAAGTGCTGATTCACTGATTTTAGAAATCGTGGATAAAACATTTCATTGTGTGTTACTTCTCATAGTAAGTGAACTAATCATAAGGAAGCGTTCATAATAATATTCTAAACTACATACAGGATTTTTACAATTTTGTAGTGTTTTCTCTCGTAGAACATAGGAAAAAGGTGCATTTATCTGAGAAACCCATGTTAGCTCAATATGTCACTTATTCAGTTTTACCTTTACGGTGTCGATATGTTGCCGGTCGATAGCTCAGTTGGTAGAGTGCTTGCATTCCATGCCGAGAACTCGGGTTCGAATCCCACCGAGGGTGTCAGAAATGATTTCCCGTTTCGGTATTTATTTCAAACCGCAAAAAAAAAAACCGGCGAGGTTTACTCAGCCTCCACGAGGATGAGTACCAGCCCCTTCAGGATTTGGGAAAACCTTACTTCAACTGAAGTGGTAAGCGTAAAGCTAGCCCCCTTTCCTGTGAGAATAAATGGGTTCAACTCGCCACATGCGACCCTTTCGGAGAAAGCACGGCAAAAAGTTGCACTAAAGCTTAGTTGCGTGTTATATCAAATGAAATTTTTGTAGATTCGAATATTTTTGTATGGATGAGAGACTAGCACGTCTAGCGGTCAGATTTGGAATTAACCCAGCCCAGAATGACAATAATTTTTCCTCACGTTTTCCAAATAATCGAAGTCTATAGCTCAGTTGGTAGAGTGCTTGCATTCCATGCCGAGAACTCGGGTTCGAATCCCACCGAGGGTGTCAGAAATTATTTCCCGTTTCGGTGTTTATTTCAAACCGCAAAATAAAAAACCGGCAAGGTTTACTCAGCCTTCGTCAGTGAAGCGACGCCATCTTGAAAATGGTAAGTTAAAGTTACCAAGTATTTACTGGCGAAATTCGGTGAGTGAAATATTATGATGATTTAACTAAAATTGCATTTTAGTTAACTTTACTTTAATTCAAAATACCGGACCTTGGTCGCATTTTTGTATAGATGAGAGACCAGCGCCTCTAGCGGTCAGATTTGGAACTAACCCAGCCCAGAATAACAACCATTTTTCCTCACATTTTTCAAATAATCGAGGTCCATTCAACTTAATCCTTCATTCAACAACTATCATGCAAAACTGTTGAATGTTACTCAATATTTTGTAGAAGAATTGAGACGTTTCATGTCCATTCGTTTAATAGGCTGTAAAAATAGTTTCAATAGTTTTTTTTTATGGCAACTGAAGCCAATTCTTTTGAACTAGTTTTATTTTTTATTTCGGCTGCCAACCATTCATAAAAAGTTTGACCGGCTCGAAACTATGAGATATCGCTCCGGAAATACATCTTTTGTATGTAAACAATTCGTTCAACTCGAAGGAGATTTAAAACAGCATTTTTAATAGATTGAATAAATATATGAACGGAAAAAAAACAGCTTGTATAAAAATATGCTCCAACAGTATTATTCACAAAAAACCTAATCCACAGATGAAACATGGGTCATCATTTTTTTTTATAAAGAAAATTCTCTTTAGGTATCAGATGACCCGTAAAAACTGTAAAAACATATTTTTAGGTTAATAAAAAGGTAAATGCAAGATGAGGTTTTTTAACATAGATTTGTGGAGAGGAATGCAATTCATCAAACTATATTGCCTGGCCAGAAACAGATACGTATAGTAACATTATTCATTAACAAATAATAATTCATTAGTTAATATTTTTAATGAATCTAATGTAATCTTATCTAAGTTGCAAAGATTTATGTTACATTGGAGATTCACATTACATGCATTTTCACAACCAGACACGTACAAGTTCGCGCTTGCACATGCCGCATGTGAACCTACAACATAAAAACCAAATCTCAAATGGACATACACCCTGCAACTCTTGCCGTACTTCCCTGAACAGGGGTGACATTGGCAAAGTGAACCATTTTTTACAGTATGGGTGGTCAGCCGCATACCAACCTATAAGTCAAGGAACTCTTACAGTATTATTCACAAAACACCTAATGCATAGCTGATCCATGGGTCAAATTTTTTTTTTTACTATGGAAAATTCTCTTTAGGTAGCAGATGAGCCATGGATTTGTTAAGTGAATACCGTAAATCGTAATAACCTATTTTTATGATGATAAGTGAACCATTTTTTACCACCCATACTGTAAAAAATGGTTCACTTTGCCAATGTCACCCCTGTTTCAGGGAAGGTCGGCAAAAGTTGTGGGGCTTATGTTCATTTGAGGTTTGGATTTTATTTGTAAGTACACATTCAGCATTTGTAAGCGCGAACTACACTTGTTGGTTTGTGGGCATACATCTGAGAGCTTTAAATGAATATATCCTTGCAACTTAGATTATAGATTATTATTATTATTATAAAAAGGTAGGGTTTTTACAGATGAGGCTTTTTTCAAATAGATTTGTGAAGGGGAATGCAATTCAACGAACTATTTTGCCTTTCCAGAGTTAGTGCATTCACAGAGTGAAAATTCATTTTAATTTTAACTAAAAAAAAAACTTTTTAAAGCACAGTTATATTTTCACATTTTTTGAGTTAACAATGCATTTTTTTTTAAAAGAAATCCTGTGCGGGAGACTCGCTAGATTCTAGAGACTCTCGTTTCTATTCTAGTAATGACACTTGTTTTAGTGCCGCAGAGGTGTTTACGAGCTTGGTCGTTGCTACAAAGCGCCAATACTCAAACAAGACCCAGTTGCTGTAAGGTTGGATAGACCTTTTAGTGACCGGTCTTTGGTAAAGGTTTTATGATTTTTTTCAACTCAGTGAAGAGCATATTATACGAAATATAAATGGTATATTTTATGTGCTCCGCCGGGATCCGAATCCACAACCTTCCATTTACGAGTCCGAAGTGTTGCCACTGGACTGCGGACCGGTCTACGAAATGACAACGACAACGTGTACCTTAGCGGTCACCCATTCAAGCACTATCCGCGCCCAATGTGGCTTAACTTCGGTGATCTGTTGAGAACCGATGCTTTCAACATGGTATCGTCGTTGACATGTGACATCTGACATAGTTCTCTAGTATAGTTCAGCATTGTCACAACTTCTTGCAATATATTTCAGTGTCGTTGTTACCTTTCCTAGAGTTGAAGTTGTAGCTGGAGATGAGCGTCAGGGGACAGAAGTCCAGTCCTAGCCCCGACTTGTTGAAGGCGATAGTGTGCACCTGTCCGTACACAGAGGGCACCTCTTCCCTGTCTACCTCGGAAACGGTAATGAACTTGGGATTCTCGGTGGTGAAGGTGGACCGGTAGTTTTCTGGTTCGTCTTTAGGTCCCCAGAGGCGGTTCAGGAAGGCCATTTATTACACGGAGATCCAGAATGGATGACGACCCTGTTTTGTATTACAAGAAGCATTCAGCCACTGAGCCATTTTGCTGTTATATTTTTTTGTTAACAAACTTCTTACGGCTTGGAAAAGATATTGAACTATAATCTAAGCTGCAAAGATGTATTACATTTAAGATTAATATTAAACGTATTTACACAAGCAGACACGTTTAAGTTGCCGCTTAAACATGCCGCATGTGAACTTACAACATAGAAACCCAAATTTCCAATAGACATACACCCTGCAACTCTTGCCGTCCTTCCCCGAAACAGGGGTGACATTGGCACAGTGAACCATTTTTTATAGTATAGGTGGCCAGCCGCATACCAACCTATAAGTCAAGGAACTAGGAACCAGGATTGGAAAAGATATTGAATGATGTAAGAAAATGTTTTTTTTTTGAGGAGGCATTATTTCAGAACAGTTATCATTTAATTCTTAACAAATAACTTAATGTAAAAGATAGGTGCGTATTTTTCATAGAAGTTAATGCATTTGTGAAGGTATAATTTCGATACCTTAAAAATAAAACTGAATAAATGACGTAAGTAGCTAACATGGGTTTCTCAGATAAATGCAACTTTTTCCCTATTTTCTACGAGAGAAAACGTGTTTGTTTGTTTGTATAACTGGATGTAATTAATTGCTAATATTCCTTGACTAATAGGTTTGTATGAGGCTGACCACCCATGCTGTAAAAAATGGTTCACTTTGCCAATGTCACCCCTGTTTCAGAGAAGATCGGCAAGAGTTGCAGGGCTTATGTTCATTTGAGATTGGGTTTTTTATACTGTAGGTCTACATGCGGCATGTGTGAGCGCGAAATTATGCGTGTTTGCTTGTGGGAATGCATTTAATATGAATCCCAAATAATACATATCTTTGCAGCTTAGATTTAGATTTAGACTATAAAAAGTTACACCCAATAAAATGTTTCATCCACAATTTCTCAAATCAGTGAATCAGCAATTATTCAGTTTTACCTTTAACCTATTAAGGTAGCGACTTGGTCATTTACTTTTACCAAGAACGCATTAAAAATTGATTCGAATCAAACACAAAATCTTCACTCTTTTTTGCTACTTTTGTCGCTATTGACTCACTCCCAAGAAAATCTGCAGCCGCTCCGGCACAGAAGAAAAGTTGGAATGCTCAGTCTTTTTTATCGATATCACCACGGAGCTTGTTCTAATGAGCTCCATTCATTAATCCCTCCCCCTCGCATTTCAGAAAGGGAAACTCGTAGTACGACTCTCATTCATCCCTTTGCAGTCGATCTCAAAACTATGTGAACTTGGCGTTTTCATGACTCATTCCTTTGCCAAACTGCCCGTTTATGGAATGGTCTACCAGTATCTGTGTTCCCTTCCCAATTTAATCCGGTTTTATTCAAAACCAACATTAATCGCCACTTCCTTGCAATGCCTCACAACACAAGCAACACCTCTGCGGCACGCTTCCAGGGTGACATAGACCCTCAAGACTTTCAAGAATTGGGGAGCCTCCCGCACCGGATTCATTGAAAAAAAAATGGTTTTATGGACAACTTTCTGTTTCGAACAAATAACTGGATTGAAAAAATATGCTACGGTAAACTCTGTTGAAAACAGGTCGTTGGAAACAATTCAAGCAACGAGAAAGGTTCTGGCCAACCCCTTGTAAAGCCGTGAGAAAATAAGTTATAAGATTTTCAATTCTTAAAAATGGCTCAGTGACTTAATTTTTTTCTTGCGACCGTTTCACACACAACACATTCTGCCCGGTTTGTCTATGGATTACCGGACGGATAAACCGTTTGAAAGGTTTGATACATCTCCATACCTACAATACTTAGATGTCTGACCCGGCGCCGGATAGGAACGTAGACAAACCGGACAGCATACGTATAGTGTGAAAAGATTTTTTAAATTATTGTTTTTTATCGTTTTTTCTATTAATTTTAACTATACGTTTTAATTCCTAGAAATTTTCACAAACGAAAGAATTATAATTTCATTTTATATAATATATTTTAATTGCACTGGAGAATTCGTTAAAATAGATTTTTGGGAATTTCATTATTTTTAAGGATAACCACTCTTTTACATTTTTTATACAATCTTCAAAATATATATGATTAAAAATGATGATGAAAGGATATTCCAAATTTAATTTTATAATAATGGTGCACGATTTGCTTTAATGGCAGCTAAAACACTTTTTTTTTTAAATTAAGGGTTGCACATTTTTTAAGAGGGATGTAATTTCAAAAGAAGAATTAAAAAAGGGTCACATGGAGAGTTCATCGAATTTTTATGTCAAAAGCAGGTCACATTGAAAGTTTATCGAATAAAAAAAAATGAAAAAATGATTGATTTGTATGAGATTACTATGAGGAGGTCGCGTCGGTGTTAGGTTTGGTGCAAGCTGAAACCAGCGCCACACGCTACTGAGGACGCTCTGCCCCCGTATGGAGTGGGCGGCGAGGAGGGGGCGGTATGAGGCGAGTGGCAAAAAGGGGGCGGTGGGAAGAAGGTGGCAAGAACTGGGCGGTGTGAGGAAAGTGGCGAAAAGGGGGCGCCAGGAAGTTCCCAGGGTAGCCGCCCGTGTCACGACAAAATGTCCATTGACAGAATGTCCACCGACACGCGACCAAATGTCCACCCGTTAAAATGTCTACTGACATAATTTCCACGCGACAAAATGTCCACCCAACAAAATGTCCATCGACGAAATGTCCACTGACATAATGTCCTTTGACAAAATGTCCACCAAAGAAATACTCTTCGACATAATGTCCACCCGATAATTTTATCGCCCATGCGACATAGTGTCCACCGACATAATTTTCAAGCGATAAAATGCCCCCGCGACAAAATGCCCACGCGACAAAATGTCCACCGAAAAAATGTATTAAAAATCATATAATATTGGTACGAACTATGAGTTTGTGCGTAAATGTACCTAGGCACGTAGCTTGATTGAGTGTATATCGAACAATCTGGCTCTAGAATAGAAGTATTCGGAATAATCTCCAATACACAAGAATCGTCTCTTACGTACCTATACATACGAGCAAGGATTCTGCGGAGAGCCAGAGTCCCTTGAAATATTGTGACGCCAAATCGATAGAGCTAGAGAAGTACTCTGTAACTGTTATTGTGCAAAAAAATCTTGTTACATAAATAAATTGCAGTTTCATTAAAAAACGAACCCAAGTATAATCAAAACAATATGGAATTTTTTTCGGGTGCACATTTTGTCAGTGGACATTGTGTCGCGTGGACATTTTATCAATGGACATTGTGTCGCGTGTACATTTTATCAATGGACATTGTGTCGCGTGGACATTTTGTCAATGGACATTGTGTCGCGTGGACATTTTGTCAATGGACATTGTATCGCGTGGACATTTTGTCAATGGACATTGTGTCGCGTGGACATTTTGTCAATGGACATTGTGTCGCGTGGACATTTTGTCAATGGACATTGTGTCGCGTGGACATTTTGTCAATGGACATCTTGTCGCGTGGACATTTTGTCAATGGACATTGTGTCGCGTGGACATTTTGTCAATGGACATTGTGTCGCGTGGACATTTTGTCAATGGACATTGTGTCGCGTGGACATTTTGTCAATGGACATCTTGTCGTGGAAGCGCAGCCGCCTCGGCGCGAGGGTACTAGACGCGCACAGCAATCTTTTTCCAGAGAGATATATTTTGAACAGTGGCGGAGTGTTGATTTTTTGATGGGCTTAATGGCCGAGAGTTGAAATCGCGCGTAGTCCGCAAGGTTATGGGTTTGATTTGCGTGAACTAATGTGTGTAGACTCGAGCGGGATGATTCATCAGATCCGAAACCGGAAATCGAGCATATTTTCTTAGTTGCATAATTATTATATTTTATTCATACAAAAAACATTTTACAAAATATTTGCATAGGGGTAAGATTTGTAACTAAAGTAAGAAAATAATAGATGTGCCTGAACTAGGAAAACCTGTGTCTCAGGCACCAAAAAAAAATTAAAAAGCAATCAAAATTCAAGTGTTATCTCTATAATCTAAGTTGCAAAGGCAATTTAACAATAAAAAATCATATTAAATGCATGCCCACAAACAGGCACGTTTAAGTTGGCGCTTGCAAATGCTGCATACGTACTTACAAATATAAATCTTAACCTCAAATTAACATAAACCCTACAACTTTTGCCGACCTTCCCTTCCTTTTGTCAATGACCTCCAGGCATTGGCAAAGTGAACCAATTTTTAGCATGAGTGGTCAGCCTCATACTAACCTACATACATACGGTTAATATTCATTTTCATACATTCACACATACGATTTTACATTTTCATACTCACAACTTATAGTCAAGGAACAAATAATAAATAAAATTTAGGTATATAAAAACAACGGAACCAGAAAAGTCAATGGGTATATTAATAACATAAAATTATCGAAGAATTAACCGCCAACATTACACATCAAAATTACAGAACAAAAACAAAAAATGATTACAACATTTTAGTACAATATCTCGAGCCACCTTTGTTTTAGTTTAAATGCGCAGAATATTTCATTTGAACCGCCCATAATCGAGAAGTTTTCGTAAACAAACAAGCGTTCATCAGCGGATAGTTTATTTAGAAAACATGCCTCTCCGATCTTTAGATCCCCCCTTCCTGCAGCGTGTTAAGTACGGGTGCGCCCTTGGAAAACAGCAATTCATTATCTTTATTACCAGAAATGTTATTCGCTTATTAAATTTTGATTCGAGACTAGACTGACAAGATTTAAAAAAATATTCTTAAATCGAAATCTGAATATTTTAAAAAGAGAAAAAAACAGAAAGATAAGCCTTGATATTGTACGAAATTACTCCTTAATTTATTATTATTTTTGTACAGAAAATTTCGTCTGATCTGCCATTTCCCATGGAAGAATTGAAAAATAACAAATATATATAAAACATACCAAATGAAGTTCTAAGTTATCTTGAATCTCTAAGTTCTAAAAAGCTCAAACATCTAAGAAACTCTAAGCTCTAAGAAGCTCTGAGATCAAAGAAACTCTAAGCTCTAAGAATCTCTAAGCTGTAAGAAGCTTTAAGCTGGAAGAAGCTCTAAGCTTTAAGAAACTCTAAGCTCTAAGAAACTTTAAGCTCTAAGATATAACCGCTCCCAAATATCTCGCTGATTTAATCAAACCAGTCACCCTCGGCAAAAAAAGCCTAACACTGCGCTCAGCTGAGACTGGAGCCAAATCAAGGATTGAAGAACCTATAAGAAGAGTTAACACAATGTTTGGAGAGCGTGCATTTGCAGTTGCTGGCCCTCTGGCCTGGAACCACCTGCCACATCATGTGAGAGAGCTAGAGGACCATGGAAAGTTCCGGAATGCACTGAAGACAAGCAAATTTCTGGCATCGTTTGCACCAGCGCCCTTGGAGTGAGTACATCACGAAACGGCGCTATAAAGAAATCATCAACTCATCATCATCATCATTATAAATTCTAAGCTCTAAGAATCTCTAAATAAAACTCTAAGCTGCATGAAGCTTTAAGCTCTAAGAAGCTCTAAGCTCTATGAAGCTGTAAGCTCTAAGAAACTCTAAGCTGTAAGAAGCTTTAAGCTGGAAGAAGCTCTAAGCTTTAAGAAACTCTAAGCTCTAAGAAACTTTAAGCTCTAAGATATAACCGCTCCCAAATATCTCGCTGATTTAATCAAACCAGTCACCCTCGGCAAAAAAAGCCTAACACTGCGCTCAGCTGAGACTGGAGCCAAATCAAGGATTGAAGAACCTATAAGAAGAGTTAACACAATGTTTGGAGAGCGTGCATTTGCAGTTGCTGGCCCTCTGGCCTGGAACCACCTGCCACATCATGTGAGAGAGCTAGAGGACCATGGAAAGTTCCGGAATGCACTGAAGACAAGCAAATTTCTGGCATCGTTTGCACCAGCGCCCTTGGAGTGAGTACATCACGAAACGGCGCTATAAAGAAATCATCAACTCATCATCATCATCATTATAAATTCTAAGCTCTAAGAATCTCTAAATAAAACTCTAAGCTGCATGAAGCTTTAAGCTCTAAGAAGCTCTAAGCTCTATGAAGCTGTAAGCTCTAAGAAACTCTAAGCTCTTAGACGCTCTAAGCTCCAAACCAGCTCTTCTGCATTATAATAAAGCGGGAATTACACGTGTAAAAAGGTTTGTGTGAAAACAGAATACCTGTTAAAAAAATGTTTCATGAAATGTTGTTCCTTCAAGTTCAAAATATCGCCTGAGAACAAATTACATTACGCAGAAAATAGAATCGTCAGATATTGTGGAATTTTTAAATTTCAAACATCGTCAACCAAAGAAGTAATAGGCATAAAACGCTTGGAAATTTATGACGGCTATAAATTTTAAGAGATTTTAGGAGAACTAAATGATTTCACTATAAATACTCATATACACGAGAGAGCGCTAGAGACAGCTTTAGAAATCAGATGAGATTTTTTTTTCTGATCCATCAGTCATGTTTATTGCCTCTCTATTTATAAGTCCTATACCTCTGCAAGAAAAAGGATTTATTTTGCCATCGCGTTTCACTTCCTATTGGATATTTAGACAAATATTATTATGTTTAATTTTAGGATTTCACGGATATTATACATGTTGATAGGTGTTCGGGTAATCTGTTAATTTGCTATTTTCTAGCCGATGTTTCGGATCGGTATCACGACCGAATAGATATATATAAGAATAGAATAATAGAATATAGCAAATCAACAGATTACCCGAAAACCTATCAACAAATATTATTATCATGTACTTTTAATAGTTTGTGTATTCTATAATCTATAATATAAGATGTAATCTAATCTAAGTAGCAGATATATGTAAAATTAGGGATTCATATTATATGTATTCTCACAAGCAGACACGTATTAGTTCGCGCTTGCACATGCCTCATGTGAACCTACCAAATAACAACCCAAATCTCAAATAAAGATACACCCTCCAAACTCTTGCCGACCTTCCCTGAAACAACTTGTGACATTGGCAAAGTGAATCATTATCTACAGCATGGGTGGTCAACCGCATACCAATCTATAAGTTAAAGGACATAATCCACAAATAATAATCAATAAATAATCAGTATAAATACCAAAAAAAATATAAATCCAAAATTCTAATTGAAAAATTAATTACAACCCTAGCCCTAGCCGCCAACATTACAGATCAACCGTCATTTATTTCTGTCTTTACGCACTTCTTTCATTTCATCCAGAGTCATAACCTTCTTCAAACAAACTCTCCTTTTATTATGACTCTGGATATTCCATTCGCAATTTCGGATATTTGGTCCATCCATACCTTTCTTGGTCTTCCTCTACCACGACATCCATCAATTCTTGCAACGTATACTTTCTTCGTCAGTCTTTCCTCATTCATTCTCTCCATATGCCCAAACCATCTTAAAAAACTTCTTTTAATCTTCACTTAGACCTTTGACCGGTCCGTAGCACAGTGGTAACACTGCGGACTCTGAATGGGAAGGTTGTGGGTTCGAATCCCGGCGGAGCACAAAAAAATACCATTTATATTTTCAAAATTGCTCTTCGCTGGGTTGAAAAATTCATAAACCTTTACCAATGACCGGTCACCAAAGGTGCATCCAGCCTTACAGCAACTGGGTCTTGCTTGAGTATTGGTGCTTTGTAGAGACGACCAAGCTCGTAAACCTCTGCGGCACTACTACTCTCTAGAATCTAGGGAGTCTCCCGCACAGGATTTCTTTAAAAAAAAACTTTCACACTTTCTCTTGCACCACATTCTTCTCTTACAAAATCATTCCTCTATGACAATGACTTAAGGCGGTATTCTGCAAGCTGTTTTACCAAGGCTTATCTCAATTTTAGTTAATTACCCACAGCCCCGTGACTTGTGAATGCAACTACGTAATATAAACACTCGTATATTCCCTATGGAACCCTTTATTTCGTTAGTTCACAATGATTTACGCGTGTTTACTGCAGGATCATCATGAATGTTGTGGATGGGACACTTTCCTAGCATGGTGAGTGCGCAGAGAACACTATAACTTAAAAGTGACGGTGTTATTTTAATGGTTGTTACTCATTCTGATGCAGATCCGTACTTGACATTAAACAAATTTACTGACATGACTAGAAAATGCCTTTAAACCTGAAACGCAGGGTCTTTGAGGCATGCGTGCTTCCAGTATCCACCTATGGCTTGGAAACTAAAGGGCTCTCTCAGTATAGCGCCAACAGACTGAGGACGTGCCAAAGAGACATTGAAAGTAGGATGCTGGGAATCAGCCTCAGAGACAGGGTTTCAAATCAGAAGATCCGTAGACGCGCTGGTGTCACTGATGTCATACAGCGAGTGGCCTGCTTAAAGTGGCGCTGGGCTGGTCACGTCACAACGCAGGACCATGACAGGTGGCAGAAAAGGATCATCCAGTGGCGGCTCAAGATGTCCAAGCGGGGAGCGGGGAGACCCCAACTGAGGTGGCTGGACGGCATCAAGGGAACCGCAGGCAGAGGATGGCTGAACACAGCAGCCGATAGACGGGAATGGAGAGGATTGGAGGAGGTCTACGTCCAGAAGTGGACTGAGAAAGATAGAGGAAAAAGAAGAATAACTTAAAAGTGATATTCCGTACTAATTGCTAACTCTGCCAATGCCACTGTTTCAGGGAAGGTTGGCAAAAGTTGCAGGGTCTACGTTCATTTGAGGCTTGAATCTTAATTTTTAAGTACACATGCAGCATTTTTGAACGCAAACTTACACGATCAAATTGATTAGTTTTTTTAAAAAAACACTATTTTTTAAATAAAAAAAACTGTTTTTATTTTCACATTTAAGTTTTTTAAATGTTCAAATATGTCTTCTCAACTTAGATTATTATGAAAAAAGTAAAAATTATAAATGAGAGGATTACTGTGAATACGCTGCGGATGCAGCTTGGCAAAAGGAAAGCGCAGAATCTCTCAAACGCAAATTTGATTTGGAAGCAACTAAGTCTGCAGTTATTGGAACAATTTCGCATGCGGTTCTGCAAACGCATTCAACATGTCACCGGATGGATATTATAGCCCCGCATATTGCCGGGGAGCTGTCGCCGTGTGGACGCTATGCAATATAACCACACACACGACGTTACACAACATTACGCAAAATTTATCTGCACGAGATTCAGCAGATTCAGCGACTTCCGCTGACAATCTCACAGCATAATTGACTTGTAAAACGGCACAGTAGTTGAGCATTCATACACTGCACTCTCATTCATAATATGTTGTATAATCTAGGTTATTGTTGTGTAAATATGAAATATAAATATTAGAATAAGTATAGGTTATAGCTATGTAATAGGAATCCTCATAAGTATTGGTGGGTAGGATTGATAATTGTGTTTAAATAAAGAATTCTCTAGGCTAAGTAGGTATTTCGAGAAGCATCAAGCAAAAATATCTTCCAGAGTATTCGATTCTCTTAGTATAAAAGGGGTGCGAGTCGCTTGCACTGGAGGTAGTTATTATTCAAGCTCTCACCACCACAGTCCCCTGCCAGCTTTACAACTACATTGAACCAACTTGACCAGTGAACAGAAACCAAGTGTAGTGGAATAATCGAGACTATCTTTGTGAAAATAAATTATTAAAAGTGTAAAATAAACAACTGTAAAAGAAGACCAGTGTTTTTGATTGAAAGACTTTTGGAACCCTAAAATTGTAACATTATTATTACGAAAAAATTTGAAAGATTGTGTCAAGTGCCGGCCGTGAAAGCCTTAATGTACAATTATTATTACTGTTATGTAAATGACAAGTGCTATAAATGTTAGGTAGGTAGGTAGGTGTAGTATAACCGAGTAGTATAGTTGGAGTAATTATTACTGGTATCTAGGTAAAGATGTATTTAAATTATGTACTTGAAGTAACTAGAATTCATAATCATTATGTATTCGAAGCTTTCCGAGCGTTTGAGAAGGTTCCAGCAAATTGACTTCTAGCAACTACTGTCTTTAGGAGTATATAAGGTGCAAGTTGCCTGCAGGTGAGTCAGTCGATATACGTCATCGCTCTGCTTTTGAACAAGAAAGACATTGAAGACCAACTGTGAAGTAAATGTAAGGTGCTAAACCATAAATGGGAATTGTTAAAAATAAATATAAATTGTTAAATAAATCTAAGTGTAAAATAAATATCCATGAAAGAAGACCAGTTTTGTTAATTTCAAGACTTTTGAACCCTAAAAACACAATATATTAGATAATATATTTGATAACGAGTGATATTATATATTTGAAAACGGAGTGATAGGATGAGGAATGATATTGCAAGAGAAGAATGCGGTGCAAGACAAAGTGTGAAAGTGAAGATTTAAAGAAGTATGCTTAGATGGTTTGGACATATGGAGAGAATGAATGAGGAAAGACTCACGAAGAAAGTATATGTTGCAAGAATAGATGGATATCGACGTTACCATGTTGAAAGCACCGGTTCCCATAGATCACCGAAGTTAAGCAACATTGGGCGCGGATAGTACTTGGATGGGTTACCGCTCAGGTACACCGCGTGTCGTTGGCATCTTGGACCGGTCTGTAGTCCAATGGCAACACTTTGGACTCGTAAATGGAAGGTTGTGGATTCGGATCCCGGCGGAGCACAAAAAATATACCATTTATATTTCGAATGTGCTCTTCGCTGAGTTGAAAAATTCATAAACCTTTACCAAAGACCGGTCACTGAAAGGTCCATCCAACCTTACAACAACTGGGTCTTGCTTGAGAATTGGTGCTTTCTACAGCGACGACCAAGCTCGCAGAGGGCTCTTGAGGTGTGATACACACAAAAACAGCGCTCACCAAATAAATCATCATAATATTATTATTATTTTATATCGTGGTAGAGGAAGACCGAGAAAGATATGGATGGTTCCGAAATAGCAAATGAATGGGATATCCAGAGTCATAATAAAAGGAGAGCTTGATTTTCGCTTTCTACAGCGACGATCAAGCTCGCAGAGGGCTCTCGAAGTGTGATTTACACAAAAACAGCACTCACCAAATAAATCATCCTTATATTATTATTATTTTAACATTCTTAAATGTGGCAACAACCATTGTAGTAAATAAAATACAAAAATGTACATCGTACAGGAGGATATGAATGTCAGAAAACATTAAAATCGCATTTCTCATACAGAATGAAGTCTATTTTAAACGCATACAAAATTGTCACACACCATTTGGTTCATTGTCAAAGAAAACAAACGAACAGGCAAGACAAAAACCTAATGACAAATAAATTAATACAATTGAATTGCAGTGCCTCATGACAGAACCAAGAACTCAAGCAACACCTCTGCGGCACCCTTCCAGGGTGACATAGACCCCCAAGACTCTCAAGAATTGGGGAGCCTCCCGCACAGGATTCCTTAACAACAAAAAAAAATTGATTTACACATATTAAAATAATTAAATAAGTTTCAAATTATTCGTTCCTTGACTTATAGGTTGGTATGCGGCTGACCACCCATGCTGTAAAAATGGTTCACTTTGCCAATGTCACCCCTGTCTCAGGGAAGGGCGGCAAGAGTTGCAGGGTGTATGTCCATTTGAGATTTGGTTTTTATGTTGTAGGTTCACAGGAGGCATGTGCAAGCGCGAACTTGTACGTGTCTGGTTGTGAGAATGCATGTAATGTGAATCTCCAATGTTACATATCTTTGCAACTTAGATTAGATTAGATTAGATTATCATCATTTAAAGTAGTAAATTTATTTTACATTTTCTTTTATGTTTCGGATCACTAAATTGCTTATATATAAAAACATTTTTTTTTAAAGAAAATAACGTCAGTGAAGTGTAAAATTTTAAATTAAAATTGGATTTAAAACAAGATGAACGAGTTCCAGTTCCTTGGATCTCAAATTAGCAATGAAGGAACTTGCGAAGGAGAGATCAGACGTCGTATCGCCATTGCCAAAAGTGCCATGTCTAAGCTGGACAAAATATGGAACGACCGGGGTGTGAGTAACAGCACCAAGATTAAGCTTGTCAGGAGTCTGGTCCACTCTATTTTTCTCTATGCTGCTGAGACATGGCCCATAAAAGCAGCAGAAAGGAGAAAAATTTACGCTTTCGAAATATGGTCAACGACGTGTTGAAAGCACCGGTTCTCATCAAATCACCGAATTAAAGCAACATTGGGCGCGGATGCTACTTGGATGGGTGACCGCTCAGGTACACCGCGTGTCGTTGGCATTTCTTGGACCGGTCCGTAGTCCAGTGGCAACACTTCGGACTCATAAATGGAAGGTTGTGGATTCGGATCCCGGCGGAGCACAAAAAAATATACAATTTTTATTTCCAAATATGCTCTTCGCTGGGTTGAAAAAATTCATAAAACCTTTACTAAAGACCGGTCACTAACAAGGTCTATCCAGCCTTACAGCACCTGGATCTTGCTTGAGTATTGGCGCTTTGTGGCGACGACCAAGCTCGTACACCTCTGCGGTACTACAACAAGTGTCGTAGACCCCTAGAGTCTCTAGAATCTAGGAAGTCTCCCGCACACAAAATATGGTGATGGAAGCGCATGCTCCGAATCCTACGACGTCTAGACGTACCAACGAGTCCTTTAGTCGGGAGCTACGTTTGGATGGCTTGACTCTGGCCAGTATATCTACACGCCGTATTCTTCAGTTCTTCGAACACGTTGTCCGTGGTAATGAGGATAGCCTGAAACGACTGGTTGTGATCGGTGGCTTGGAGGGGAAGAGAAGAAGAGAAAGATCCCCCACACAATGGAGAGATCAAGTGGAGAAAGCAGCAGGCACCTCCGTGGTTGGAGCGCTTCGGGCAGTGCCGTCAAGAGAAAACTGGAGAAGAGTAGTTGCTTCTATAAGGGTCACAACCCTCAGCAATTAGGAGCAAGATTAAGAAAAAAGAGTCCTTCATGCAATCAGCTGCATTTAAAAAAAATATTTGTATTAATTTTTCATTTTACTCATATCCTTCGGCGTTTGTTTCTAAACCAAAATCAAAATGCCAACAAGGTTTAAACAGCCTTTACAAAAAATGGCAACCTGCCTCCTCGAGAGTTGGGAAACTTTCAATGCAAGTGAAGTGTATAGCGTTAGGCTGATTCCCATACTTGTAAAATAAATGGATTCCATACTCCACATGTGATCCTTTCGGGGACAACGCGATAAAAAAATTGCACTATATGTGCACCTTAGTTACGTTTTCGTTACCTTTGATGACATACAAACGCACGCAAAACACAACTAAGCTACACATATAGTGCAACTTCTTGCCGCGTTATCCTCGAAGGGTTTTGCATGTGGCGAGTGGAACATATTTATTCTTACAGGTAAAGGTGCTGGCCTTACGCCAACCCCTTCAGTTGAAGGGGGAGTTTTCCAACTCCCGAGGCAGCTGCCTTTTTTTAATATGGGTTTTTTTTCACAATTCATTTTCAACAAAATTGACGTCATTTGGAATCAAACATGTTAACTTTGATATCAAAACCAGAGGCGCTAAACTATTTACACACAGGTGTGCCAAAATATGTAAACAATTTTATGCCAAAAAAAAAATTTGGCACTCGCAGTGAGAAACAGTTTTTTTTTGCTGCTCAATCCAATTCAAGAATCGCAAATTTCCGACATTACTAGGAACAATGAATCTTCTTATAATGGACCGCGGGCCGTATTTAACTCACGGCGGGCCATTTGTCAGGGTAAATGGCCCGTCTTAGATAAACAAGAAAAAAGCGCATCCCGGTGGGAAGATCTGCAACTAAAAATATTCAATTTTACTGAAAGAATAACACGTCCATGTATTTTTGACACAATTTGTTGCCGACCACTTCAATTGACCGGTCCGTAGCTCAGTGGTAGCACTGCGGACTCTGAATGGGAAGGTTGTGGGTTCGAATCCCGGCGGAGCACAAAAAATATACCATTTATATTTTCAAATTTGCTCTTCGCTGGGTTGAAAAATTCATAAAACCTTTACCAATGACCGGTCACCAAAGGTCCATCCAGTCTTACAGCAACTGGGTCTTGCTTGAGAATTGGCGCTTTGTAGCGACGACGATCAAGCTCGTAAAAACGTCGATAGCTCAATTGGTAGAATGCTTGCATTCCATGCCGAGAGCAAGGGTTCGATCTTAAGGTTTACTCAGCTTTCACAAGAAATGAGAACCAGCCCCTCCGGGAGCTGGGAAACTCACACTTCAACTGAAAGTGGTTGGTGTGAGGCTGGCCCCCTTACTTAAAAAAAAAAGGTCCCGAAGCGCCACATGCGACTCCTTCGGGGAAACGCAGGCAAGAAGTTACACTATATGTGTAGCTTAGTTGCGTAGTAAGTATTGGCCACCCATATCGCAAATACTGATTTGTATCAAGTATTAGATATTTCCCTACTCTGGTATTTAGCATTGCTGGACCAGTGGCGAAAATACATTTTATCACCTCGATCTGAGTTTAAGGAAGGGACGTGTAACAAATAACTAATAATTGTGGTACCAACATCAGCTATGTAAAGACAATCACAAGCCTCTACGTAATAAGATAAGATTAAATGTATTGACAGTGGACCATGGACTGAGGTTGCACAAGACAGAGAGTCCTGGAGGATGGTGGTGAGACTACAAGTTGATAGCGACACCAAGAAAGTAAATAAGTGACAACATTACACATGACGCTGAAGTCCTAGGTGTCAGTGGACCACGGACTGAGGCTGCACAAGACGGAGAGTCCTGCAGGATGGTGGTAAGACTGCACGGTGATAGCGACACCAAGAAAGTAAATAAGTGACAACATTACACATGACGCTGAAGTCCTAGGTGTCAGTGGACCACGGACTTCGGCTGCACAAGACGGAGAGTCCTGCAGGATGGTGGTAAGACTGCACGGTGATAGCGACACCAAGAAAGTAAATAAGTGACAACATTACACATGACGCTGAAGTCCTAGGTGTCAGTGGACCACGGACTGAGGCTGCACAAGACGGAGAGTCCTGCAGGATGGTGGTAAGACTGCACGGTGATAGTGACACCAAGAAAGTAAATTAGTGACAACAGTACACAATATGACGCTGAAGTCCTAGGTCTCAGTGGACGATGAATTAAGACTGCATATAGCTTATCAGATCTATATAATCTACAATCTATAACCTAAGATGCAAAAAAATACCTATTACATTTAAGATTCATATTAAATGTATTCCCATCAACAAACATGCAGTATAAGTTCGCGCTTACACATGCAGCTTGTGGACTTATAACAAAAAAATCCAATCTCAAATGAACATAAGCCCTGCAATCTGCCGACCTTACTGTAACTGTACCTCTGTCGCCATTCCGCTAGGGGTGGCCAGAGTTTCAGCAGAGCTACCTCCATTTCTTCCTATCCTTACATACCTCTTACATACGCCTTCCCCGAAACAAGGGTGACTGTTAGGTTTAGGTTGGAATTACGGTCGTTTGACATATTTACAATAATTATAACTACACCGTTTTTTTTTATCGGATATCTCTTATAACGGTTCGTGTAATTTATTTATTTATTTATTTAACAAATATATACATGACAGTGAAATACCAAAACGTCACAATACATGTAACATGGCAGACATACGAGAACAATATACAGACACACAGATACATTATTCTACGCATCCATACGTCGTTCTAATATACATACAGACTCCGATAGTAAGCGATCCACACCAGTTGTAAATATATCCAGGTGTGGGGCTGAGGAGGCCAGAGTATTGAGCAGCGACAGTGCACGCACTACCCAAGACTGACGGAGAACATTGGTTCGGCAGGCGGGGATCATGACTTCTTGCTCTATTATAATTGCTGGGGGCGTAAAGCTGTAAGTATCTAATATCCGATAAAAAAAAACTATTTTGTTATAATTATTGTAAATTTAAGAAAGATTGGCAAAGTGAACCATTTTTTTACAGCATAGGTAGTCAGCTTCATAGCAACCTATAAGTCAAGGAATAAATCAGATCAATTGTCAGAAAAATAAATACCTGTGACAAAATCACGGATACAGATTTTCCACGTTACACGTGATCCCTCCCATCTCTGGCAGTTTCGTTAACAGCTTTGATATGAACGACGTTTCTTCACCGCTTCCATCTCGGAATTGGCACGCGAATATTTTTTTGCAGAGAAATTCTAAAATAACGCGGGAATGTCGGTGTTGCGAATCCGAGTATTCGCCGGGGCCCTAATTAACGACAGATATTGATGTAAAAATAATTGAAAAAAAATACCCAAGGACGCGTATTTTTAACAGAAAAATTTATATTTTTTATTCATATTTTATATCAACTTTATGACTGCTTGAATTCCAGTAATGACAGGGTATTTAATTTAATATGTTACAGACCAATGCAGTGTTTTAGAAAAGTGAAAAAAAATTAACGTCATCCAAAGAAGGACCTCTAGATTTCACTGATGACTCCTATTAAGATCCCAAAAAGATCGATCAGGACAGTCTTTGAAGATCGTGCTTTTTGCACAGTGGCACCGGTGGCCTGGAACGCGCTGCCCGCATATCTGAGGGAGTCTCCGACAGAAGCGGGATTCAGAAGAAGCCTCAAGACACACCTATGTCTTGGATCATACCATGTCTCTTAGGAGAAAAACCCAAACTGCTACGCACGAAGCGCCTTTGAGGTGACTTTAGTCACGCAAAGGTGCTATAGAAAAATGTTAGATTTGATTATTAAGGAGTGTTTTTTTTCGATCTACGTGATTCAAACTGAACTGAACTCTAAAAACAAGAATCCATGGATCAGTTATGGATTAAATGTGCTGTGAATAACCCTGAAAGATTTTACACATCAAATCTTATGCTATATTAGTAACAATCACGTGTCTTATTATTTTTTTGATTGTTTTTTCAACAAGAATACAACAGAATTAAATCAAGTTATTCAAAACCAGAACCTGCAGGTCAGAGGCGTGCCCATGACTTTAAAAGTAAGTGGTTCGATGTTACTGAAGCTAGTAGCATACCTCGGGTAGCATTCCTTGAGATTGTTGCTAGATCACAGGTAGCATGAAAAATATAATAAAAATAATAATAAGAGAGAAACTTCAATGGGTTCCTATTTATTAATGTTTTCCTATGAATACAAATTTGATTTTTAGTATGTTTCTACGATTTGAATCCGCCAAATTCTCTCATTAAAGCTTTGATAGTCTATTACTTATTGGCGCTATATCCATCCATCCTCCACGCGTCTTCAGATATTTGAGGAAACGAGCAAACACCTGTTCCCGCATGTCAGTGGACGTTCTCCAGCTATTTTCGATGCCAAGACACATCATACACTTGTATTTGATATGAAAGTTCATATAACCACTGATACTGAAGCCTATTGCCAAATTCTGCAAGTGTATCATACGCTATAGGTACATCTGCGATACCCTAAATTGATGGGATGGATAAAAGACATGAAGTAATTTATAGACAGGAGTGGAGAGGATTGAAGGAGGCCTACGTCCGGGAGTGGACTAAAAAAGGCTTAGAAAGAAGAAGGAAGAAGTAATTTATGCCAAAATAAACTACGTTTGTAATAAAAATTAAAGGATGTTTGTTGGAAAGCGCATCACTCGAGAACGGCTGAACCGATTTGGCTTTTTTGTTGTTGTAGGTTTTGTCTTTTGAAAGCTCGCCTTTTCATTTCTATGTCTATAATAATCTATAATTTAAGTTGCTAAGATATATAACATTTAAAATTCAAATTAAATGAATGCCCAAAAACAGACACGTCTAAGTTCGCGCTTACAAATGCAAATTAAAATCTAAACGTCAAATGAACACACACCCTAAAACTTTTCCGACCTTTCCTGAAAATGGGTAACATTGGCAAGGTGAACCATTTTTTACAGTTTGAGTGGTCATTCTCATACCAACTTAAGTCAGAGAATGTATTTAGTTAAAAATGGTATAAAAAGTCTTCTAATTAATATCATTATTTTTTCATTAAATGATCATTCTTCTTGTCCAACCAACGACAATATACAAAATAATACAATGTGTCATTTAAGCTGTCAACACGTATTTCTTGTTTTTGTTAATTTGACAAAGTCACCAACTCATTTTCATGTCAAAAATCCGGTTGTCAAACAAAAAACACACGCAAAAATTGCCAGGAGTAAAAAAAACAGCAAGAAAAATGTTTGATTTTTTTGTTATTTGAATAAAAATTTGAGCACGTCTCTTTTTTGACTGACACGTGTCTCAAGGGTGTTTAAGTTTTGAAAATATACTTCAGCTATTTGATTTCGAGTCGTTTAATAAAAAAACACATTTGAAACTGCAGAAAAAAATACAGCTGCATGATTTGAAATAGTATGCAAGGTTAGGAAAAAATTAAGGCAAATCTGCAGAGGCTCTCGCAAGCCCTAGCGGAATCTTAGTCCTTGTTTGTCTGATGTCCATCACAGGTAATTTTAAATGAGCAATGTTTTTTATGTGCATTGGACCAACGTGTCTTATGAAAACTGGAAATTTATTTTGAAAATATTTATAACTACTCTCACATTCTCGTGTTTTACGTTTTTTCTTAGCTCAGGTTGTATAGAATGTGATTCTTGATTCTGTTGCACCAACCTTCAATTAATATTTGATTGGCACATCAAATTTTATTGCTTTATTCTGGTAAGGACCTCGGTTAAATACTTCTCGGAAGTGGGTAATAATGTGATCAGGAAAGATGATGTAGATCAGCTGGTTTACATGCAACCAAATTTTTGATTTGATGGGATAAATCCCACTTAATTTTGATTTTTGTATGATTGGAGTTTGGTGCAACAGGCCCTAAGACTATTTCATTGAAAAGTCATCTTTGAATATAAATCTAAATCTAAATCTAAGTAGCAAAGATATGTATCATTTGAGATTCATAGTAAATGCATTCCCACAAGCAGACACGCATAATTTCGCGCTCACACATGCCGCATGTGGACCTACATTATAAAAACCCAATCTCAAATGAACATGAGCCCTGCAACTCTTACCGACCTTCTTTGAAACAGGGGTGACATTGGCAATGTGAACCATTTTTTACAGTATGGGCGGTCAGCCTCATACCAACCTATAAGTCAAGGAATACAAACAATTATTTACATCCAGTTATACAAACAAACAAACACTAAAAAATCTATAAAACATCTAAAAAAATGAAAATTGATTCTTGGCCTTAGCCGTCTGCATTACAGATCAGCCGCCATTTTTTTCGGTCCTTACATACTTCTTTCATTTCATCCAGAGTCATAACCTTTTTCATACAAGGTCTTCTTTTATTATTTCTCTGGATATCCCATTTATTCACTATTACGGAAATCAAAGGGAATAAATGTAATTTATTATTCATATTCCTTGACTTATAGGTTGGTATGAGGCTGACCACCCATACTATAAAAAATGGTTCACTTTGCCAATGTCACCCCTGTTTCAGGGAATGTCGGCAAGAGTTGCAGGGCTTATGTTCATTTGAGGTTTGGATTTTATTTGTAAGTACGCATTCAGCATTTGTAAGAGCGAACTACACGTGTTGGTTTGTGGGCTTACATCTGAGAGCTTTAAATGAATATATCCTTGCAACTTAGATTATAGAGGTTATAGATTATAGAAAGGGACAATATGTGTTCCTTGCTTTTAACTTCAGAATTATCCTGTCATACTTCGGAAAAGTTGATTTAATGTAAGTATATTAATTAAATTTGGGATTTTTTGATACGTTTAACAAATAGGTCAAGTCCTCGCCGTATTAAATCAATTTCGCCTCATTATATGTGACGCGAGGAGCCATAGCGGCCTAGACATGTTTTCGCGATAATTAGGTAAAACGGCTTCTAAAATTTGCACGCTAAATTTTTCAATGTCATTTATTTATGTTGTCAGTCTTGCAAGATTTCAGTCAATTGCAGTGGAGGTTATAGTCTCGGACTACTAATCAAAATGTACATAATCCTATTCCTAGAATTATCTACAAATTTTAAGTAATTAATTAAAAGTTCTCATTGTCCTGTCGGTAGTTCAGTTGGTAGAATGCTTGCATTCCATGCCGAGAGCTCTAGCTTGAATCCCACCGGCGACGTTGTCAGAAATGATTTCCCGTTTTGGTAGAAAATACCGGCTTGGCTTACTCATCCTTAACAAGAAATGAGTGCGAGCCCCCTCGGGAGCTGAGAAACCCCCGCTTCAACTGATGTGGAAGGGTGAGGGGGGAGAATCTTCTAAAAAACATCTACATCTGATTTCGTCTGACGAAAGAACCAAAAACCGAAAAACTAACAACTTCATATCAGCTCATGGATAAGAGATGATCAAAAATGTTCATCTATCTATAATCTAAGTTACAAAGATATATTTCATTTAAGATTCATATTAATCGCATTCCCATAAGCAGACATAATATATAAGTTCGCGCTAACACATGCCGCATGTGGAACTATAATATAAAAACCCAATGTCAAATGAACATAAGCCCTGCAACTTTTGCCGACTTTTTTTGGAACAGGGGTGTCATTGGCAAAGTGAACCATTTTTTACAGTATCGGTGGTCAGCCTCATGCTTTCATGTAAGTCAAGGCATCTAATCTAATCTAAGTTGCAAAGATATGTTACATTGGAGATTCACATTACATGCATTCTCACAATCAGACACGCACAAGTTCGCGCTTGCACATGCCTCATGTGAACCTACAACATAAATAACCAAATCTCAAATGGACATACACCCTGCAACTCTTGCCGTCCTTCCCTGAAACGGGGGTGACATTGGCATAGTGAACCATTTTTACAGCATGGGTGGTCAGTCGCATACCAACCTATAAGTCAAGGAAAATACAAATAATAAATAACTTTTAAGTAGATATATAAAACAACAAAACCTTCAAATATTTTTGCAATTTAAATCACCAATCTTTAACAGAGGTAACAATAAAAAAATAAATATCGTACTGTCCTGTCCAGCCCTCAAAGCTTTTAAAAACACCCAAAACTATTCTCTCAATTTAGGTAGGAGGCAAAAGTTGCAATAGTCGAATATCTGAGATACACTCCCCGAGTTCGCGCGCCGTTCCAGCGGTATAAAATTGTACCGGGCTATTTTTGAGTGAGCTTGTGTAAACACGCTCAATGTTCATAATATTAGTATTATACAAATAAATGCAAATGATTTATATTAAGAGCGTATCATATCGGAATAGTGTGATGTATGCCGGCAGCACTCACGCTGAGATTTGATGTGAAAATCTTCAGGCAGAAATATCACAAAAATTTTGAAGTAGTTAGGGGTAACTAAGACCAACGGGCAATTTTTTTTTACTCGTCTTTTTTCTGTTTTAAAAATAAAAATAGTTTGTGAAGAGGAATGCTATTCACCAACCTATTCTGCCTGGCCAGAAACAAGTATTAATAATTAATTATTGTTTATTTCAATCAATTATTAATAACTAATAACCCAATTATATCTGTTGAACCAGGATCAAAGTTATTGTGGAATGACCCAAGCGGGGAACGAGCTAACGTTATTCTATTCCAAGTACGCTAGAAAGATCAGCCACTTGACACCCTTGGCCATAACACCAATACCGAGCTTGTCTTGTATCCAGCCGAATTTCAACATTGATTTTCAAAATTTCAAAATAATATCATTCAGTAACTCAGTTACCTACCTATAGCGTTTTGCTGTTTCTTTCACGATTATTTTTTTAAATAAAAAAAATACATAAAATTGCCCACGGGATCACTCTTGCCCGCGGTTACTCTGCCGCTCAGCCGAGAGTTTACTCATAAAAATGTTATTCCTGTCGCAGATATCCCCGCGTGAGCCGGATCATCATCAGTTTTTATATCACACACGTTAACTGCTAGATGGATCAGTGACAAGATGGTGCTCAACTGAAAATGCGTTGAACCGGTTCACTGAAAGAACCGGCTCACTGAAAGAAGCGGTTCACTGAAAGAAGCGGTTCACTGAAAGAAGCGGTTCACTGAAAGAAGCGGTTCACTGAAAGAAGCGGTTCACTGAAAGAAGCGGTTCACTGAAAGAAGCGGTTCACTGAAAGAAGCGGTTCACTGAAAGAAGCGGTTCACTGAAAGAAGCGGTTCACTGAAAGAAGCGGTTCACTGAAAGAAGCGGTTCACTGAAAGAAGCGGTTCATTGAAAGAACCGGTTCACTGAAAGAAGCGGTTCACTAAAAGAAGCGGTTCACTGAAAAAACCAGTTCTCTGAAAGAACTAGTTCACTGAAAGAAGCGGTTCACTGAAAGAACCAGTTCACTGAAGGAAGTGGTTCACTGAAAGAACCAGTTCACTGAAAGAAGTGGTTCACTGAAAGAACCAGTTCACTGAAAGAAGCGGTTCATTGAAAGAACCGGTTCACTAAAAGAGCCGATTCACTGAAAAAAGCGGTTCACTGAAAGAAGCGGTTCATTGAAAGAACCGGTTCACTGAAAGAACCGTTTCTTTTTGGTGGACTATTGGCAGGAAAGGTAGTGGATATTCGCACAACTCGTTGTGCCAATAAGATGGGAATGGCTATTCGCCCAATTGATCCGTGAACGGAACAAATTGATCCGTGCACAGAACGCGCGTCCCCCACCTACCACCCTTCCCCCACACTCGTGACGTCACACAACCACAACTGACGCGCGGCGTGGCCGATAATTTGTTCTTCGCCATTCTTCGCTTTATTGCTTTGAAACGTGTAAAAAGTGAAGCGATGAAATAAAAGGCTGCTGATTTGTTCTAACAGGTATGTTTTTCAGTCTCAAATGCTGATGTATTACTCATATTCGTGTAAATCGAAATATAAAATGTATTGTACCTGTCACGATGCATCCCTTTTCTCATCGCCTGCTGTTCATGCATTAATTTTGAAATGACGTTTGATTTTCAGGTATTTGACAATGTCCGGCGAGTCAGGTGGAGCCTGGCCTCATTAGGGACAGAAATTATCAACTTTCGCCGAGTTCAGAATTGCGCGGACAAACATTGACTATGTCACACTGGGAGCCAGCTGCCCTTCCGAATACATTGGGTGCCTTAAAAAGACTCGTTGGTCTTCAAGCACGTGAGATACACGTGCAAGCTTGGAAGAGTCAAGAGGATTGAAAGTGGTCGAGGCATTCACCCGCAACAATTGTATGTATTATTGTTCTAAAAATGTGTAAACTATTCTGTAAGTCAGGCGTGTCTAACTCAAATGGTATTGCGGGCCACATGATCTATTTTGCACTACATTCAGGGCCGCATGGCTGTACTGTACAAATAAATACTGTGCTGTAAAAATCGGTTCACTTTTGCCAATGCCACCCTGGTTCAGGGAACGGCGGCAGGAGTTGCAAGGTTTATGTCCATGTGAGGTTTTCTTTATTTGTATGCACACATGCAGAATGTGTAGGCGCGAACCTACATGTGCCTGTCTACAGGACAGCTCGACGACTAGTCGCAGTGACAGGCTGCGGCCGACAGTTTTCATATATTTTGTTCAAAGCTCCGCACACTTGTCGCCGAGTCGCGCCGACAAGTCGTCCAGTTTGCGTAGCGCCTAAGGCGCATCCACACTACGCCGCTGTTGGTCTGGTTTTGGTTGAGCCTTTCCCTCTCGGTTGGGGCAGAAGCAGTTGAGGTGTGGCCCTGAACAGTGCAAACATGACAGCGTGTTTCCTTGCTGCCGTTGGCTTGGCTGTGCCTGCTATTCTACTTGTGAATGCCTTTCTGTCTGATGGTGGTAGGCTGGTTGCTGGCATTCCTCGTACCGCTGCTCCTAGGCTGGCCGTTGCTTTTCTTTCTGCTGCGATCAGGGGAGCAGTTGGTGGACATAGCAACTGCCCCTGCAGCCGGAAAAAAATGGATCGGGAGATTCAGTGATGCCCTAAGGGAGCGCTTTGACCGCTACGCCCAGCAGGGTGTAGCGGGTGCAGGGGGATGAGACCATTGGTCGCAGTGCCCCCCCCCCCCCGTGGGGAAACGGCAAGATGGTGGAGTCCAGAGCTCTCAACTCTTCGAGACGGCGTCAAACACGTTAGACGCAAGCACCAAGCCGCCGTAGCTGGGCGATACTGCCCATGTCACCTCCAACCCATGCAACTGTCGCAGCTTACGCAGGGTGCCGGCCCCCTCCCCGTGGACATAACAAACTTGGAACACAGTTCCGGGAAACTGCTCGCGCTGCAACTCGACCGTGATATCGGGCGCCTATAGAATGTTCCCCGTGATCTTCCTCAAGCGCATTCTCTTGCGTGTTCTGTCGCATTACAAAAAAACTGTTCTCTGCCGGAAAAAATAAAAGTGGCGCGAGTTAACACTGCCAGTGCAAACCCGGACCCATGGGGCGCAGCATACCGCACAGTAACGTCCTGCGTACGCACGGGCGGGATCTTGAGCGGAATCGCTGCGCCCAGGGGGACTGGCGTCACTTGCACGCTGATGGACACGGCTACCGCCTTCCTTCACGCGCTTATAAGCGTAGATAGACCAGCTGACGACACCACGGCTAAAACTGATCAGCGAAACTGCCACGCTGCCTCTGGATACACCCGTGTCGTCACCCCCCTACCGCTGCCGAAATAGGGAAAATCATTAGCCAGCTTTCATCGCGGAAGGCACCTGGCATTGACCGGATTAACAATCCCATAGTAAAAGCAGTCTGTGCCACGGCCCCTCACGACCTGACTGCCGTGCTCTCATTGTGTATCCAGCAAGGCATCTTTCCCGGTTGCTGGAAGGTTGGCCTCCTCAAGGTCATCCCTAAAGCGACCACCAAACCACCCACTGACCCCAAAGCCTGCCGCTTAATCACTCTCCTACCGACCCTTGGTAAGATACTCGAGAAACTTCATGTTAATCGAGTGGAAGCCCCTCTCCTCTCAGATGCCGTTGTCTTCCCACCAGTATGGTTTCCGACCGGGCGTCTCGATGGAGGATGCCATCACGTCGGCCCTAAAGGTGGCAAGGAGCTCGGCGTCAAAACATGTTATGGCGGTACTTTTAAACATTGCAGGCGCGTTCGACAGCGCTTGGTTCGACAGCGACGGGACCAATGGTTCTGTCCAAGCTTAGGCTCAGGCAGATACCGTTGAATATCTATAACTGCATCGCTTCATATATCTCGGACAGCTGCGTCATTATGGAAGCAGGCCCCACAATTGTTAACAAGGTTGTGACGGGAGGGTGTCCGTAGGGCTCAGTCCATGGGCCTCTGCTCTGGAACATCCTTTTTGACGACCTTCTGTCTATTCCCGTACTGCCTGGCTGCGAACTTAGAGCCTACGCGGACGATGTCCTACTGACCGTAGAGGCAAAATCTCGCGCTGACATTGAAAGCACATCGCATACTCTGCTGCCATCGGTATCCTCAGACGTGGTCTCTCAGCAACGTTCCTCGATACAATTGTCGAACCCCACGAGGGGCGCGTCACGCGAGCCGTTAAAGACTCCCTCCGCGACATCGCGATACGACACTGGCAGCGAGACTGGGATCTCTGTTCTGAGTGGATAGCTTACCTCTTCTTCCCATGTATTAGGTCCCGCGTGGAGGCTATATGGCTCACCCAGATTTCTATACGAGTCAGTTTTTCACAGGACATGGGAATTTCAATTTCACCCTCTTCAAGCTTTGTATCTCGTCCACGGCGAAATGCAAGTGCGGCGAGGTCACGCAGGATATGCCTCACATACTGTGGGACTGCTCGCTGCGACATTTTGATCAGAATGCGCTCTTTGCCGCGGTAAGCCCGGGCATAGGCCCGATAGGCTACGCCAATTTTGTGTCCACAAGGAGTAACCATCGAGCCTTCAGGCGCTTTTGCGCCTCTGATGTAGACCCTGGACTGGACGTTCATTCGGAGTGCACAAAATAGCAAGGAGCGCATCTCATGTCCGGTCGATAGCTCAGTTGGTAGAGTGCTTGCATTCACCCAGGGAGCTCGGGTTCGAATCCCACCGAGGAGGGTGTCAGAAATGATTTCCTATTTCGGTGTTTATTTCAAACCCCATAATAAAAATACCGGCAAGGTTTACTCAGCCTTCACAAGAAATGAGTACCAGCCCCCTCGGGAGCTGGGAAACCCCCACTTCAACTGAAGTGGTTGGCGTAAGGCCGGCCCCCTTACCTGTAAAAGTAAATAGGTTCAACTCGCCACATGCGACCCCTTCGGGGATAATGCGGCAAGAAGTTACACTATATGTGTAGCTTAGTTGCATCTCGATGCAGTTGCATCGAGTCTGTAACTTCGGATTTTGCCTTGTTTTCTTTAGTAGACGAACAGGTAGATCTAGAATCACTGCTGGGTCGGGTCACGACCATCTGGAAGGCCTTCCACCACAAAAAAATATAGCATTGCATGAGCGCTCTGTGATACGCTTCCCCGGATGGAAGTGTACAAACGGAACGGGTATGAAGATGGGCTTGCGCAACTGCCCCTGCTATCCCCATAGCCTGCTGCAGCCGCGAGCAGCTTGTTCCAAGAGGTGCTGTCTATCTGTAGCCTCGTTTGGCACTGCAGTGTCAATCTGTCTGTTCCGATTTTATTTTATAGATTTCTTTTGTTTATTGTAAGTGTATTAATATTTTTGTTTTTTAACTTATAGATTGGGATGGTGGACTTGGTCCAGCCGCACTATCATCATCATCACTAGCTGGACAGCCCTGGGTGGGCCTTGGCTGAATCCAGGATTCTCCTCCACTCTCACCTGTCCATCACCTTTGCTCTCCAGCTACATATGTCTGCCTATACCGTCCATATGAAAGGCATACAAAATGAACATAAGCCCTGCAACTCTTGCCGACCTTCCCTGAAACAGGGGTGACATTGGCAAAGTGAACCATTTTTTACAGTACAGGTGGTCAACCTCATACCAACCTATCAGTCAAGGAATCAATATATATATATATATATGTAATCAATATATATTATATACAGGGTCCATTATGAAAGTAATGAGCATTTTATGGGAAAAATAGATTTATTCATTGTAACGGTACAAATTCTTAATATTCTTCAAAATACTCTCCCCCCGCATTAATACACTTGCGGAGACGTGTCTGCCATGCCACCCTGAAACTCCTCGACGGGAATGTCTCTTAAGACCGTTGTTACATGATTTTGGATCGTTTTCACGGACTCCCAATGCTTACCTTTCAGTTCTCTCTTCAGTCGGGGAAACAAAAAAAAATCGCACGAAGCCAAGTCGGGGTAAGGGGGCTGCGGGACCATCGAAGTGTTGCTCTGGGTCAAGAATTTGGTGATGATGAAGGCCGTGTGGCTAGGGGCATTGAAATGGAGGAGCCTGGTCGTGCGTCAACACTTTCGGCACCAACTTCACACAGACCTTGCGCATTTGCAGATCCTCGGTCACTATCCCATGTACCGCAAATGTGGACATGTTTAAGGTGTCAGCGTTTTGCTGGATGCTCAATCGACGGTCAGAATGCAAAATTTCTTGCACACGATTCACGTTTTCGTCGGTTCTGGCCGTTGTTGGGCATCCGAACGTGGTTCGTCGGCGATCTCCTCCCGGCTCTCTTTGAACGCCCTGTGCCATTTCCCGGACTGTGATCTTGAAATGCAGTCCTCTTCAAAGGCCTCTTGAAGCATCTGGAATGTTTCGGTTGCATTTTTTCCAAGGCGCGCACAAAACTTGATTGCGTATCGCTCTTCAAGCGAACGCTCCATCGCGCCGTGTTACAAAGTTGAAAAACAGACTTCACGCGGAGGTATGTCTTTCCACTCAGACTACTTGCAGCACACTGGAGACCACCTGCATGGTAAGGGCAGATCCCCCACCACATTTCCCAACCCTTTCTCCCCCACTACGATGGATAGTCGCGTCACAATAAAATCATGCTCATTACTTTCATAATGGACTATGTATGTGTATATATATTAGGATGATTTATTTGGTGAGCGCTGTTTTTGTGCATCACACCTCAAGAGCCCTCTTGGGTCTTCGCTGAAGAAAGCGCCAATTCTCAAGCAAGACCCAGTTGTTGTAAGGTTGGATGGGCCTTTCAGTGACTGGTCTTTGGTAAAGGTTTATGAATTTTTCAACCCAGCGAAGAGCATATTTAGATATATAAATGGTATATTTTTGTGCTCCGCCGGGATTCGAATTCACAACCTTCCATTTACGAGTCCGAAGTGTTGCCACTGGACTACGGACCGGTCCAAGAAATGCCAACACGCGGTGTACCTTAATGGTCACCCATCCAGGTAGCATCCGCGCCCAATGTTGCTTAACTTCGGTGATCTGATGAGAACCGGTGCTTTCAACATGATATCGTCGTTGACACAAACCTTTATCATCACTGAAAAGTAATCTCTACTAGAATTTAAATCATATTTTGGTCTGTAATATTTTATCTAATCTAATCTAAGCTGCAAAGATATATATCATTTAAGATTTATATTAAATGCATTCCCACAAGCAGACATGTATAATTTCGCGCTAACACATGCCGCATGTGGACCTGCAATATAAAAACCCAATCTCAAATGAACATAAGCCCTGCAACTCTTGCCGTCCTTCCCTGAAACAGGGGTGACATTGGCAAAGTGAACCATTTTTTACAGTATGGGTGGTCAGCCGCATACCAACCTATAAGTCAAGGAATATATAAGTCATTATGACGTTCGTATATATTATTGTATTCAAGTAAAAACATGTTTAGAAATAAATGTAGAATAAAAGAGCTTTTTTATCATTGATTATATGTTTTTTTAATAAAATGAGAAAAATAGAATTGATGGTTTTATTTATTTTTCTGTTGATCTGTATTGTCAAATATATCGCACGTTTAATAATAAAGAGCAATAACTCAAAAAACATGAATGTTGGGAAAACGCGTTTGAAGTTCAGACACCCAGTACAACTTGTATGGGATGAAAAAGACGGCCGATGTTTTATCTCGGTCATATTCGTCCAAATTGAACGGCTATCGCATTCTACGCATTCTTCTCGCATTGTTCTTGCTTTTTATTACAAAATCTCGATTTTCCCAATTTTCGAGTTATTTCTCTTTATTATTAAACGTGCGATATTTCCCACTCTGAAGCTACACGACTACACATGAAGTAAGTACATTTCATTGCCATTTAGTATATTGGCATTTAATGCATGCCCACAAGCAGGCACTAAATGAACATAAACTTTGCAACTGTTGAAACCGGAGTGGGATTGGAAATAGATAAAAAAGAAAAGATGGGAGCTTATAAGAAAGATCAATCATTTGAACGCAACTAAGTTATACAATACACATATAGTGCAACTTCTTGCTACGTTCTCCCTGAAGGGGTGGCAAGTGGAACCTATTTATTTTTACATAAAAGGGGTCGGCCGGGGGGTGTTTCCCAGCTCCCGGCGGGCTGGTACTTACTTCTTGTGAAGGCTGAGTAAGCCTTGCCGGTGTTATATTTTGAGTTTAAAATAAACAGCAAAATGGGATCCTAACCCGAGCTCTCGGCATGGAATACAAGCACTCTACCAACTGAGCTATAGACCAGACTTAATTTGCGCTCAATGTAAACATCTACTTTCACTGGATAGCTTTCTTTCTTGAACTACTAAAACATATTAGCTAAGCACCCTATAAAGTCCTCCTAAAATGTAACATCACCAGTATTTTTAAACAAATGAACTTAGCAAATACAATAGACCGTCATCTATTGCTGAAATATCCATTAATTTTACCATTAAAAATTCTATATACCTATCTATGTTGCAAACATGATATTAACATTTAGAATTCATACTAAAGTATGCCCACAAGCAGACACCTGCAAGTTCCCGCTCACATATGACACGTATGTGAACTTAAAACATAAAAACCCCAAACATAAGCCCTACAACTCTTGCCGACCTTATCTGTAACAGGGGGGCCATTGGCAAAGTGTGCCATTATTTTCAGTATGGGTTATCAACCTCATGAAAACAGGCATCTGCATGGGTTGTAGGTAGGTACACAAGCTGTAGCCTCTGTGGCTTGCCAACTCGAGCCTTGGTACTCGAGGAAGCATGGCTGCCTGAACTACCGGCTCACGCAGATGCTGAGTGAACACGGTTGTTTCGGATTTTTCCTACAACGTATAGGAAAAGAAGCAACTGCAGCATGCTGGCACTGCGACTCAGAAAATGATGGCGCGGAGCACACGCTACTGTCGTGTCCTGCCTGGGCGGACCACAGGGGGTCATTAATGGCAACCATTGTGGTTGACCGACTAGACCTGGACATGGTAGTACCGTCAATGCTCCAATCAGAAGAGAACTGGCGGGCCTGGGATACCTTTGCCTCTCGCGTGATCGGAGAGAAGGAGGATGCCGAGTGAGTAAGGCGAAGGATGAACACGACCCGCCAAAATGTAGTTTCTGTTGATAGTAGTGTAAATGTAGATAGTGTAGATTTGCCAATTGACGCAACTGAAATGTGAAGACATGCTGTGCAAGGAGACACACCACACTCGGATGTCATGCTTGACGGCAGTTCCAGGGTGTGGCAAGATGTAGAGGGGGGTTTTTAGTAAGTAAAAATCTCATATATTCTAGGAATCTTTTGAAGATTTTCCCCTCAATGGAAAAAAAGCCTCTGTGGCTGTAGCTAGAAGTCGTTAACCTTACGTCAACCGCTATCAAGCAGAGACATGGTTAGGCACGTGGTCTGTGTCGAGGTAGGTTACATGATTTTTGCCATTTGTGTTGACCACAGGTGCAGATGACCCCTCAATGAGGTGACCACTAAAAATTAAAAAAAGTCATCGATTGCCAGGCATCTTGTGTAAAGTACTTAGGTAGGTACCTACACGCTTTTTGCACAGGGTTGACTTTTTAGCCCTGAAACCCCTGAAATGTTTTGGATGCGACCATTTTTCGTCATTTTGGTTTTTGAACAATGAAGTTTGAGTATACGCACCATTGATAGGAAGAACAATCGATAGATACTTACGCACCATTACTTGCCTGTCGTTTTAATAATTTGTAATCATCTTAAATTGCATCAAATGGACTCGAAACATTTTTTACTTGAGAACTTATATTTCGACGAGCAAACGTCAGCCTTATAAGTTATTATATGGGATTGCCGTCCTTAGCAACCAATTTTTTTTTTTATCTATTTTCCGTTTTCCTAGTAACACAGCCGCAAATCAGCTAGCAAATTGTTTATTTTCTCGGATTTTTCAATACGTTCCACTTAGAAACATTCAACTAAAATATTCAATGAAATAATACAAAACACAAATTATATACGCAACGCAACTATAATGCTATAAATTGCAGTATTTATATTTAACTTTAAATATTGCATTATTTTATATAAATTATATTATTAGATTAAATTAAGAAACAGATGGGTTAGGTATGATGTGTGCGCTGTGCGAATAGGCATCGCCGTTTTGTTCAAACCAGTTTTGTACAGTGTAAATAGCAATCCCCGTATTGTGTACACAATGCACAAGAGCCGTGTGGCGCCATTCAGATCATTTCCCAGATCTTGTACGCAAAAATCACCGTTTTGGGCGAATAGCTATTCCCATCTTTTAGGCACAAATGACTTGGGCGAATAGCCGTTCCGACGCATATCGCACAATTTGTGCGAACAAGATGGGAATGGCTATTCGCACAATTTGTGCGAATAGCCGTTCCCATCTTTTTCGCACAAGTTTGTGCGAATATCATTTATCGGCAGGAAAATTAAAACAATGAACTCAAAACAATGAGAGTTAAATGAATTTAGAACGGTTTTTTTCGGCGAATATTTGTCGCACTTTACTATATTCTATAATTTAATTTGCAAATATATATTACACGTATTCCCATAAGTAGACACGTATATGTTCGCTCTTACACATGCCACGTGTGGACCTACACAAAAAAGCTTAATGTCAAATGAACTTAATCCCTGCAAAACTTGCTAACCTTCCCTGAAACATTGACAAAGTAAATCATTTTTCACAGTAGGTATGGGTGGTCAGTCTCATATCAACCTGTAAGTTAATGAATTCTACGATCTACGATCATCAATTACAATACATGCATTTGTTTTCCTTTTCCCTAAGCACCCAGCCAAATGACTTGTTTATGCCAAATATTTTGTTATTGGTTGCTAAGGAAGGTATTCCCATACAACATTGACGTTTTTTTGACGAGAAAAAAGATTCGAATCCAAAAACCTTCGACATAATTCTCACACAGATATATTTGTTTGTATGGGATGCTCGTCCCTGGTATAAGAATAAATATTGTATTTGTACGTACCTACTTTCTTTTACATAGATTTGTGAATAGGATTGCAGTTTACCAAGCTATCGGACGCCAGAAACAGGTAAGAAAAGTTCACATTACAAAAAAATTCAGACCTCATTGGGTCTTTTGATATCAACGACCAAGCAAACATAAAAACTGAAATTTTGGAAATATTTTTATAAAACTGAAAATCTTCATTGACTGGACAGAAAAAAAGTCTCCAAGGTATTATGAGAGGACACAGAGGAGGGCGGGGTACATCAGATCAAACCAGGTCCGGATTAAGACCACTGGGGGCCCTGGTGCGGGGAACCATCGGGGGGGCCCAACCCCCACAACTTCCCCCCCTCTCTTCGTGCCATCAAAAAATATATGGGTAAATATTGCTAACAAAGACTATTACTGATGTTTTACTGTTTTAAGTTTATTTTTGAGAATCCTGACCGTCAGACTACCCAGATTTCAAAAAATGTAAGACACTTGGATGGATCTTAGTCTTTTTTGTCAAAAAATATGTTGAAACTATTTTTTTTCAATACAATTTCAATGTCTCGGAGGCCCCTTTTGAATTGGATCCCAAAATAAAAACTAATTTTACGTTTATTCTAAGTCTATCGCAACGTCACAGGGTCGACTCATAGTTCAGACTTGAGTCTAAATAAGTCACTCTTTGCACTCTTTGCACTCAAGCCCATCGCCCTTGGAAAAAAAGCTTCACACTACGCTCGGCAGAAACTGGAGTCAAGTCACGTATTGAAGAGCCGATCAGAAGAGTTAACACAGTGTTTTGAGAGCGTGCATTTGCAGTTGCTGGTCCTCTGACCTGAAACCACCGCCCTCATCATGTAAGACCATGAAAAGTTCCTAAATGATGATGATAATGATTTATTTCCGGTGGCGACATTTAATGATCACAGACCAACTCATCATCACTCCTTTATCTAATTTCTAAAAAGTGTTCATGGCCCCCTCGGTCGCAAATGCCTTAAAAACCTGAGCCCCCGAATTTTTTTTATATTTTTGTATATTTTTCTTGAGGGCCTTCTGGGAAAGGAGGGCCCTGGTTCAGTTGCACCGCTCTAACCGCTCTTGATCCGGGCCTGGATCCATCCACGTGACCCCCGTATAAATTCCTTATCCAGCCCACGTACGTGAATATTTATATATATTTTGTGGATCGTCAAAATGCCGGCTGGACCGCATTCTGTGATTTCTACATTCTAACTTTATCTACGAAACACACATCATTCGCGTTGAATCATCCTAAAGAAATGTAGCGAATATTTTAGTTAAAAATAAAATTTCACTGAAAAAATTCAATGTCAAAAAAATGGTTCCATTTTAGCATGCTTTCCTTCAAGCGCATGCATAGGATAATGGCAAATACATTTCAGAATAAATATTTTCTCCCATTCCTTGAAAATAACACATTTGAAATTGACTGAAGTGCTAACGATGGCTCCAATCGAATTTAAATTTTAAATCTGAATATCAAGCTTACTTAAATGGATTTTTACCATATATTGCCTACCTATTAGGTGTATGTGCCTGTATAGGATGCACGCTTTTCATTCAGGCCTCTCCTGCTTTTATCATTACCATGAACTGAAAAGAAACTTAAACGGGTCGTACACTGAAGCAAAAATAAAAAACAAGGAAGTCTCATGTTTTTATCGTTGGTCCAAGTAGTTAGTATATTTTAAACTTTTGTTAGCTTATGGGATGGTATGAGGCTAATTACCCATAGGTACTGTAAAAATATTCACTTTTTTCTTTGCCACCTCTGTTCATGAAAGGCCATTACGTGTCTTACACGTGTATTTAATGATGCATTTAATCATATATATTTGCAACTAAGATTAAAGATTTAAAAAGTTCCTTAACTAATAAGTTGGTATGGGGCTGTAAAACATTGGTTCACTTTTATCAATGCCACCTCGGTTTGAAGGAAAGGCGACAGGAGTTGCGAAATTAATGTTCATTTAAGGTTTGGTTCCTTTTTTATGTACCTACACATGCCACCATGTGAACGTAAATAACTTACATGTGCATGCTAGTGAGCATGCATTAAATATCAATCAGCCACTTATCTTTGTAACTTAGATTAAAGGTTATAGATGTACCTATGGCAGAAATACCATACTATTAAATTAGAACGAAGCATGCAGCTTAAATTAATATCCCCCTATCCCTTAAAAGTCATATTACGTGTAATAATTGGTATAGACCGAGATGTTTTGTTAATAAGAAAAAAATAAAAATAAAAATAGATTTTTTATGCCGCTTTTCTCGAAGGTTCTTACAAAAATCGTATTCACTAAATCGGAGTATCTCCGAACCATTTTTTCAACAAAACTGAAGGACATACCTAGCTCTCAGTTTATGTGGTAAACTATTTCACAATAGAAGGCAGATTTCACAGAAGTACTTTTGGATAATTTTCAGTTTATTTCATGTTATGACAAACGTAAATTTAAAAGTTTGTAATTTCAAAAATTCTAAATGTAAGAAAATGAAAAAAATCTACGATTTCTGTCGAAGAAAATTTTAAGCTGAAAGCTTTTTAGCCGGGACGCAAACCTGAAAGAAAATCGATTGTTAAACTTGAAAATGTTTTCATCTGAAACCGATAGATGGCAGTATTTTTTTATCATAATGGATTTTTAAAGGAATTAAAAAAAATAAAAAACATTTCTTACCCCATATAGGCGGATGAGACCACCGTTTGAGTCCATCTTCGACGTGGATGGTCACCAGCAGCATATCGTCTTGGCACGCTAAGTCTATAGCAACGTCACAAGGTCGACTCATAGCTCAGACTCGAGTCCAAAATACAAGTCAGTCTTTGCACTCTCGAGAGTCAAACATTGTCACAAAAAACTATCGACTTGTTTCAATGAAATATAACACATTTTTATTTTATGCACTTCATCAGTTATTCCCTGAATGAGGCAGACCACCCATGCTGTAAAAAAATTCAGTTCACTTTGCCAATGTCACGCTTGACCTTTGTTTCAAGTAAGACCGGTAAAAGTTTCAAATTTATGTTCATTTGATTTTAATTTGCAAGTAAGCATGCAGCGTTTGTAAGCGCGAACTTATGTACACGTGCCTGTTTGTGGACGTGCATTTAATGTGAATTTTATATCTTTGCAACTTAGATTACAGATCATTATGAATTATTTGTAAGATTAGTTGATTCTTGAACTCAGGCGTTTCATTTATTATGCGTACACTCTAGCCACTGAGCTATCGACCGAGAATTCTTGTCACAAAAATAACATGGAATTTCATGAATTTGTTACTCTCGTTTTTTCAGAGGGCTATTTTAGTAACTGTCTTGTCTTCATTAAGTAACTACCGACTAAACAGAAACAATAAAAAAGTTTGACTCTTGCTAAACGAAAGGGCGTGGGTTGACATTCCCATTCGCTCTATTTGAGAAAAAAAAATAGGGAAAAATATTGGAATACTTAAAAATATCTGTTTTTTGTTTTAGAATAAACGTTGTATACCGAATTCTCAAGTTTTCCCATAAAATTTATGAAATTGATATAAATGAACGAACAGTTCCTTGACTTATAGGTTGGTATGCGGCTGACCACCCATGCTGTAGAAAATGGTTCACTTTGCCAATGTCACCCGTGTTTCAGGGAAGGTCGGCAGGAGTTGCAGGGTGTATGTCCATTTGAGATTTGGTTTTTATGTTGTAGGTTCACATGCGGCATGCGCAAGCGCGAACTTGTACGTGTCCGCTTGTGAGAATGCATGTAATGTGAATTCCCAATGTGACATATCTCTGCAACTTAGATTAGGTTAGATTAGAACAGTAATGACGTCAAACAAAAAGTAAAGCCACACCCGGCCAGGTTGCTAGGAAAAAGGTGAACAAATATTTTGGTATTGGTTGCTAAGGACCGTTGTCCCATACAAGCGTGAGGTTTCCCGCCCTGGAAGAGAGTTATAAAGTCAATATTGCGCTCAGTCCATCATCTTGAAATATTTTCTTAAATTTAATAGGTAGGTATAAAAAAAACTAACATGTCCCTTGGGATGGATTCGAAGCAATTTTGAGTTTGGAGCTTTTCTCGCTTTTTGGCGAGCAAACATCATTCTTGTATTGGACTACCGTCCTTAGCAACCAATTACAAAATGTTGGTTTGCCTTTTTTCTAGCAACTCGGCCGGGTGACGATACAATTTTGTCTATGGCAATTTACGTGCGGAACTCATTGCAAGTAAAAAAGCAAGAATTTCGTGGCGATAGTTAGGTATATTATAAATTTGAAATCGGAAAGGAAATTCTATTTTCGAATCCCGGGACGCGTTCCATTGGCCGATTTTCACGCGACAGTCTGACATATTGCTGTCTTCTTCTAACGCAGTGTATCTAAGAGAGAAAGTAAATGCAGTGAAAAGTTAGAGGGACTGATGAGCTGTGAATGAAACGCTCTTGGTATAGTCGGGCGATGAAAATGTGGCAGATAAATTAAAAAAAAAAAATTGCAAAAAACAGAGTGATATATTATATTTTTGTTATCACATCTCAAGAGCACTTTAAGTACATTTATCAAGCGTGTAGAAAAATGAACAAAAAAATGATTGTGTATTCCTCAATATATATTTTTTGCACATATATTCTGATTTAAGTTGCACATTTAAAAACCTGTAACCTGATTTTTCTGAAAATGTTAAGTAAGCTTATTTTTTTCACTTGGACGATAGTCTTACGTGTCTGCAGAACAACTATTTTGTAAGTAAAGATTTTGCTGTTCATGAGAGAGTATGTTCTTAATTATTGTTATGTAGGCAATAAAAAATGAATTTGGAAGGAAAAGTTTAACGATAAACCATTTTAAAACAGTTGGATTTCATCCCTTCGGGGGATACGCATTTGATACAAAGCTGAGGCGCCAAGAGTTGCAAAATTGTTGTTCATGTGAGGTTTGGTTTATTTTGTATGTGCTCATGCAGCATGTGTAAGCGTGAACTAACATGCGTCTGCTTGTGCGTATGCATTAAATAAAACCCTTAAATGCTAATATATATCTTCGCAATGAAGATAATAAATGAAAGAGATTATATTGAAAATTCAAGTTAGGTGGTGGTGGAGCCATGGATTTGCTAAGTGTGAATAACACCATTGTAGGTAGTCTTTAGGAAACCAAGACCATTTATCTATCGACAACTAGATCGTGAACTCCATTTAGTTTTTCAGTTTAGCAGCCATCCTACTACATGAGCCGATTATAATAAACACGAAAAAAATGCCTTGTAGACAGGACGTGACTATGCAAAAGTTCGAGATTCAAAAATAAAATCCAAGATGGCGGAAAATCTTTCGCCATCAAATTCGACATAACCTCAAATGTAAATTCAACAAAAATACAACATTTTAACATCAAAGCTAACTCAAAAACTATTAAATACGAAAAAATATGAATTAAACTAACTTTTAGTGACATTATGAGACTATTCTTCAAGAAATTAAGTGATATTTTCAATGATAAAAAAATCTTACCGAGAAACAATGTAAACAAAACAATTTGTCATTTGTTCAACACGAAATTCACGTGAAATTAAATCAGTTTTAAAACCAATATTATTCAGTTTATTAAATATTTACATGCTCATTAGTTTAAGCGTATTTTAAGTGTTTTTCACATCTTATTTTTAAATTAAAAATTTGAAATGTAATGTCTATAATGGCGCCCGGAAAACGCCACACGACGGAGTTTTTCTCTGACATTTTTTTGTGTGTGTTATTTTGTTCCTCAGACACAGAATGGCTACATGAAGTGGTATTTACGTGTTAAAACGTTTGGCGCGTGTTTGCGCCAGTGTCAAAAGAAAATAACTAAAGGTAAAAATAGATCCTCACGCCAGTTTTCCTGGCCAACTGAAATATACTCGTGTTTTACAAGACATAAAATTATATTCCGTGTTTTCTATGGTTCTTCAAGTAAAAAATATGTACATATATCTAATGTAGTCTAATATAATTTAAGTTGCAAATATCTGTAACATTGAGGATTCACATAATGTGCATTCTCACAGCAGACACGTACAAGTTCGCGCTTGCGTAGGCCGCATGTGAACCTACAACATAAAAACCAAATCTTTCAAGGATATACATCCTGTAACTCCTGCCAACCTTCCCTGAAACAGGGGTGACATTGGCAAAGTGAACCATTTTCTACAATGTTTTTTGTTTTTTTGAAAAGGAGGTGCGTGAATTAAAGTTGTGTCGTCACCCAGCTGGGTTGCTAGGGAATTAGCATACAAATATATATTTTGTTACTGGTTGCTAAGGATGGCATTCCCATACGAGACTGACGTTTGCTCGCTGAGAAAAAAAATCCAAATTTGAAAAGGCATAAAAATATTTTGTTATTTGTTGCTAAGGACGGTAGTCTCATGCAAGACTGAAGTTTGCTTGCCTGAAGTGTTAACCACTAGACTACCGGTCATAGAATCGCAAAAGAAAAAGCCTCGGAGAAGAAGGTTGCTTCTTTCCTTCCTCAGCCTTTCTCAGTCCACTCCTAGACGTAGGCCTCCTCCAATCCTCTCCATGTTTGTCTTTCAGCTGCTGTATTCAGCCATCCTCTGCCTGCAGTTCCATTGATGTCGTCCAGCCACCTCAGTTGGGGTCTCCCCGCTCTCCGCTTGGGCATCCTGGCCCGCCACTGGACGATACTTTTCGGCCACCTGTCATGGTCCTGCCTTGCGATGTGACCAGCCTAGCGCCACTTTAAGTAGGCCACTCGCTGTATGACATCAGTGACACCAGTGCGTCTACGGATCTCTTGGTATGGAACCCTGTGTCTGAGACTGATTCCCAGCATCCTCCTTTCATTGGCTCTTTGGCACGTCCTCAGTCTGTTGGCGCTATACTGAGTGAGCCCTTTTGTTTCCATATCCATAGGTGGATACTGGAAGCACGCATGACTCAAAGACCCTGCGTTGCCCGTTAAGAATAAGAAGATTAGGACCGGTCCGTAGTCCAGCGGTAACACTTCGGACTCGTAAATGGAAGGTTGTGGTTTCAAATCTCGGCGGAGCACCAAAAATAAACCATTAATATTTTAAAATTTGCTCTTCGCTGGGTTTAAAAATTCATAAACCTTTACCAACGACCGGTCATCAAAAGGTCCATGCAGCCTTACAGCAACTGGGTCTTGCTTGAGAATTGGCGCTTTCTACAGCGACGACCAAGCTCGCAGAGGGCTCTTTAGGTGTGATACACACAAAAACAGCGCTGACCAAATAAATTAGCCGAAAGTTTTTTTTAATTATTGTAGTCAATTTAAACGTATTTTAACGTAATGTAGTAGGATCTCCAAAGCGTTTATAAATTTAAGTTATTTTTACATCATCACAGGTATGATCCTGAAATGAGAACAAGAAAAATCACTCACCGAATAAAGCCGAAACGGAAGCTTTGAAGAGTGTGGCCCTGAAGGAAGACGAGAACTTGGAGTCGAGGTACCAGTGGGGGAAGTCTTCGCCCAGCTTACTCCGGATCCAAGGTCAGCTGGAACAATCAAACAATAACTGTTACTGTAGCTCTGGTGCTATTCCACTCAGGGTGGCCGACTGATGCTGTAGATTTATAAAATTTTGGTATAATATAGTACGCTACGTTTGTATGTATAATCTGACTAGTATGTCGATACTTTAAAGGTAAAAAAGGAATTAGTGACACGTTAAGCTAACATGGGTTTCTCCTATAAATGCACCTTTTTTTCCTCTAAAAACTGTTTTCAACAATTCAAATTAATTAGTAGTTTCAGTTTTTATCATGATTCCTCAAAAACTATTGAGATTTAAAAAAAGGCGTATAGGATGATAAACAATGCATACGAAAAAAAATATTTCCAAAATATGGTAGGTACATATACGAAAAAAACGATAAATATGTGAAAAAAACGTGATTTTTAAAATATTTTTTTGAGGTGACAATTTTTAAGTTAATATATTTGTTTTTAACCTTTAGGTATAATTTAGATACACAATAAACAAACACACTTGATTTTTTCATTACTGCCACTCTTTTACTAAGACCATAAAGTTTAAGAAACAATAACGATAGATTTAGGGTGTAGGTACAATTCTCTGAAGGTCATGTAGGTGTCGTAGATCAAAAGTCTCATATTTGTCGTAGAGGGAAAGGTTGGAGGGCCATTAAAAAAGCGCAACTAAGCTACACATATAGTGTAACTTCTTGCTTGCGTTATCGCATGTTGTGATTCGGGACCTATTTATTTTTACGGGTAAGGGGGTCGACCTCACACCAACCACTTTCTGTTGAAGTGGGGGTTTTCCAGCTCCCGGGGGGCGTGTTCCCATTCCTAGACCTAAAAGGAATGTTTACTCAGACAAGCACACGGAAAAAATTTAATTCATCAAGTAGTTTCAGTTTTTCCATATTTACTCAAAAACTATTGACATTATAAAAAAACGGTTTCGATACTACACAATACAATGTATAGTTCTATAAATAGAATGAAAAAAAATATTTCCAAAACATAGCACACACGAGAAAGTAGCTACAGAAGTGAAAAAAACGTATTTTTTTTAAATATTTTTTTGTGGTCGCAATTTTTAAGTTATATATTTTGTTTAAACTTTATAATTAAGATAAAAAATTAATAAACATGCTTGATTTTTTTCATTACTGTCACTTTTTTGCTAAGACCATAAAGTGTAAGAAACAATAACGGCAGATTTAGGGTATGATACTTCCGTGTGCATTTCTGAGTGAACATTCCTTTTAGGTCTAGGAATGGGAACACGCTCCCGGGGGGGGCTGGCTCTCATTTCTTGTGAAGGCTGAGTAAGCCTTGGGATCGAACCCTTGCTCTCGGCATGGAATGCAAGCATTCTACCAATTGAGCTATCGACCGGACTTTTTTACGAGCTTGGTCGTTTCTACAAAACGCCAATTCTCAAGCAAGACCCAATTGTTGTAAGGCTGGATGGACCTTTAGAAGACCGGTTTTTGGTAATGGTTAATGAATTTTTTAACCCAGCGAAGAGAAAATTGAAAATACAAATGGGATATTTTTTGTGCTCCGCCGGGATTTGAGCCCGCAATCTTACATTCACGAGTCCGAAGTGCTACCACTGGACTACGGACCGGCATTAATATATTTATTTAATCCAAGCGGTGAAAATTGAAAGCTCTCCGACGGATTTCGATTGTAAGCGATCGATGAAAAATGGTTCGCGTCTTTGCTAAGCAGGAAAATTCGAGCTTTGAAAAGCTCGCAAAGATTTTAGATTTTTATGCAGATGTCGCCCCTATACTTCATGCATACATTTATCACTGAGATGGTCGAGCAAATAAGACGTTAGCACTCGATTTAGCGTTATTGAAACAAGCGCAAGTTTGAACCCCGTTATGTCTTCAACGATGACTTTGAAACGCTATTAAAAAAATGCAACTGAGCTACATTTACAGTGTAACCTTGTGCTGCGTTCTCTCCGAAGGGGTCAGTTGTGGCGAGTGGGACCTTTTTTATTTTTACAGGTAAGGGTCTGGCCTCACGCCAACCAATCAGAATGATCTAAGCTAATCTAGTCTAAGTTGCAAAATATTTGTAACATTAAAGATTCACATTAAATGCATTTTCACAAACAGACATGCACAAGTTCGCGCTTAAACATGCCGCATGTGGTTCTACAATATAAAAACCCGAATCTTACATGGACATACACCCTGCAACTCTTGCCGACCTTCCCTGAAAACAGGGGTGACATTGGCAAAGTGAACCCTTTTCTACAGCATGGGTGGTCAGCCGCATACCAACCTATAAGTCAGGTTGATATGAGGTTGTATCATTTTTAAATATGGAACTTTTTGCTCGAAGAGCACACGGCAGATTTGTATGGGACTGCTATCTTTAGCAATGAATAACAAAATATTTGTCTTCCTTTTCCCTAGAAACCTGTCCAGGTGACGACGCAATATTATCTAGCCCAATACACATGCGAACCTCATTGTAAAAACTGCATTCTACATTCGGGGCTATTCTTAGACATTTTAGTCGTCGGTTGAGCCCACGCTTTAACAAACTAATGATGCCTGGCTGTAAGTCTCATCACCACGGTCATTCTTACCTACCGAATTTTGGTAATATTTGTATGAAGACAAATCAGCTTTTCACTTACGACCATCTTGGATTGACAGGTCCTCATACAAATGCATCATTAGTTTGTCAAAGCGTGGGCTCAACGGGGGACTAAAATGTCTAAGAATTGAAAAATTAAAATATATTTATGCCTCTACACAGTACACGCGCCTGATTTTAAAATATGAATCTCTTCATAAAACAAACCACTGGATCCACTTTAAGATTAAGTAGAAAAATGTGCAAAATTATTTTCATATAATTTTAACCGCACATCTCGTGATTTTGCAGTCAGCTGATGATGCGGATTCCGCACAAAATGTGACTCCGCGTCGTCAAGCGCGCGGTCGTAAAGCTATACCCACGTGCGGAGTCAGACGCGTGCGGAGCCAGACGCGTGCGGCACGGAACATGAATGAGTCATGGACACTTATTTCCATCTTAACAACTCATAAGTAGGGACTGGAAAAAAGTGGTGTTATTTTTTGCGAAATTCGCGTTATTTTTTTGGGAAATTCGCGTTATTTTTGATCAAAAACAGGGAAATTCGCGTTATTTTTTATGATAAACGGGGAGATTCGGTGTAGTTTTTAGGGTTGATTTGATCGAAATAAAGGTTTATGTAATTGCAAAACTATAGATTTTACTAATATATACAATTTATTATATAAACAACAATATGTACCTTCAAAAACAATAAATAAACAACATCTGAATCAATACGAGTTACAACTTACAAATTGTAATTATTAAATTAAAAATGAATTTTCACTCGGTGAATGTGCAAACATTAGAAAATTTAAAAACCATGGATTGAAAAAAGTATTAATATTTGAATGACACTCCGAATACCCTGCAATATTCTTTTTTTTTAAATATTAAATTTAGTCTCTAGATGAGGGTTATCTAAGTTTTTCGAGGGATGTTGGCTTTTATGAAAGCCTCAAGTTGTGCTCTTGGCTAATCCAGCAGCAGCTCCACTCCTTGATGTATTTCCTATTTCATTGATGTCACGATTCAAGTCTGTTTGGATGTCCAGGACAGTTCTGCTTATCATTTTTTTTTAAATAAAATAGATTTGTGAATAGGAATGCAATTCACCAACCTACTCTGCCTGGCCAGAAACAGGTATTTTAATATCATTAATGAAAAATTCATTACAAGTATTGTTCATTTTAATTAATTATTAATTTATAATTACCTAATTACATTTGTTGAACCAGGGTCAAATTTATGGTCAAATGACCCAGGCGGGGATCGTTCTAGCGTGTTTCAACGTTGAAAATCAGCCCACTTGGCCCCCTAGGCTATAACACCGACTATTTTTCCTGTGCTTTGCACCTTGCAAAGGGTTTTCACAGGAATCTTTTCTTTCCCACAAAATAGTTGCGTTGCAGAAGCGACACATAACAACTTTTTCGCACAATTTCTACCAAAAGTACGAAAATTCGCGATATTTGCGTAAAACCTCAAATTTCGCGTTATTCGCGTAAAAACATCAAAATTCGCGAATAAATTCGTTTTATCGCGATCGCGAAATTTTCCAGTCCCTACTCATAAGACAGAATTCCCGAAATTCCAGCATACTTTCGACTACCTCAATACGTATAAAATAAAGCAGTAAGATGGTAAGGACGCAACCAGGCCCGGATTAAGGGCGGTTCGAGCGGTACGACCGAACCAGGGCCCCCATGCCCAGGGGTCAAAAAGTGTCAAAAAACTTGTATTTTTTTCAGTGCCCATGTCTTTGCGAGCATTTGCAAGCAAGGGGCCCCCGATTACAAATTTAATCGAAGGTACTTTAAATGCATTACAACCATAATATATTTGGGGCTCAAGTCTTATGAGGCATAAGTGACCAAGGGCCCCCCAAACGCTCAAAAATATTGTGTAGAAACCATTTCAACTTTTTTTTTCAGTAATGATATGCATCTCTGGTGTTGTGAGCAAGATAGTGGGATGGGGGGGGGGTAATTTTCAGAGAGAGGGGGGGCATATAGGGGGGCCCCAAGTTTTTCCCCGCACCAGGGCCCCCAGAAGGGTTAATCCGGGCCTGGACGCAACACAAAAACGCAACGCAACGCAACTAAACTACACATATAGTGTAAATTCTTGCCATGTTATCCCCGCTGACCTTGCGCCAACAACTTCAGTGAAGTTGGGGCTACGCAGCTCCCGGGGAGTCTGGTACTCATGTTTTGTGAAGGCTGAGTAAGCCTTGCCAGTATTTTATTTGGGGGTGGAAATAAACACCGAAACGGGAAATCATTTCTGACACCCTCGGTGGGATTCGAGCCCGAGCTCATGGCATGGAATGCAAGCACTCCATTGCTTCATGATATCCGAACCATCTCATTGTGCTTTTTTGTATTTTATTTAGTCAAATTCTCTTTTATACCACCCTCGGTCTTCACCCATTCTCTGAAAGCATAATATGTCCATAGTATAATATGAATACCGGAAAATAATTCAGATTTCATGATCGATAGTCCGGTCGATAGCTCAGTTGGTAGAATGCTTGCATTCCATGCCTAGAGCTCGGTTTCGAATCCCACCGAGGGTATCAAAAATGATTTCCCGTTTCGGTGTGTATTTCACACCCAGAATAATGCACCGGGAAGGTTTATTCAGTCTTCACAAGAAATGAGTACCAGCCCCCTCGGGAGCAGGGAGCTCCCATGTCAACTGAAGTGGTTGGCGTAAGGCCGCCCCATTACCTGTTAAAACAAAAAGGTTCCGATCGCCACATGTGACTCCTTGGGGGAGAACGCAGCAAATAAGCTTAGTCACGTGGCACGTTACCCACGAATAAGTTAACAGAAAAAAAAAAATTAAGTACCATTGTTACCAAATTCCTTTTCTCATTCATGAATTTAATGTCACCTAACTATAGTTGAAACAGCACATTCCAAGACACGAGGAAATGCAAGTGTCTTTATGCAGATTCCTCTTTCAGCCCACGCCAACATGGGCTCCACCTACATGCTCCAAAACTGTTCTCGCGGGAACTGTAAATCACGCAAGGGAAGCGGAGAATATACGAGTGTTTATAATATAATATGTAGTTGCATTCACAAGTCATGGGGCTGCGGGTAATTAGTCATAATACTAGGAACGTGTGATGAATAAAACAGGCTGGGAGTCTGGGACATTAAGAAACTCACTGGGATATTCAAGGGTATAAGGTTTTGGCGCTCGAATTTGCGATATTGACAGTAACGCCTATTCGAACCCCGCCTGCGTCATGCTCCATCGACAATAACTTCTACCCTGGTTCAACAAATGTCGTTGGGTAGTTATTAATTAATAATTCATAAAATATATTAAGTAATATGGAGGAAATGAAAGAAGTATGTAAGGACATAAAGAAATGGCGGTTGATCTATAATGTTGGCGGCTAGGATTTATGAAAGTGAAATTTGTTTTATGTTTTAGTTTTTGATGTACATATATATTATTATTTATTGATTTAAAAAATGAAATTTGTCGTGTATGTTCCTTGACTTAAAGGTTGGTATGCGGCTGTCCACCCATGCTGTAAAAACGGTCCACTTTGCCAATGTCACCCCTGTCTCAGGGAACGACGGCAAGAGTTGCAGGGTGTATGCCCATTTAAGATTTGGTTTTTATGTTGTAGGTTCACATGAGGCATGTGCAAGCGCAATCTTGTACATGTCTGGTTGTGAGAATGCATGTAATGTGAATCTCCAATGTAACATATCTTTGCAACTTAGATTAGATTGGATTAGATTAATGAATTATTAAGAAGTTTAAGGGTTTGTGTATTGACATTGTGAAGATTCATAGATAAAATACCGGCATGGTTTACTCAGCCTTCACAAGAACTGAGTACCCCCCCCCCCTTCAACTGAACTGCTTGGCGTAAGACCGGCCCACTTACCTATAAAAATAAATAGGTTCCAATTTCCACATTGGATCCCCTTTGCGGGAAACACGGAAAGAAGTTACATTTAATGAGTAGCTTATTACCGATTTTAATTACACCAACTGCGATTATCACCAAAAATGTATGATTTCCTAATGTTGGCTCGACATTTTCTCACAGTTTGGTTAATTTTTCTCAGTGCTCCCACGTAAATAATAATAATATTAGGATGATTTATTTGGTGAGCGTTGTTTTTGTGTGTATCACACCTCAAGAGCCCTCTGCGAGCTTGGTCGCCGCTGTAGTAAGCGCCAACTCTCAAGCAAGACCCAGTTGTTGCAAGGTTGGATGGACCTTTCAGTGACCGGTCTTTGGTAAAGGTTTATGAAATTTTCAACTCAGCGAAGAGCACATTTTGAAATATAAATGGAATATTTTTTTATGCTCCGCCGCGGGATCCGAATCCACAACCTTCCATTTACGAGTCCGAAGTGCTGCCACTGGACTACGGACCCTACCGAGTTTATACTCCTCTAGTGCTCCTTGACTGATAGGTTGGTGTGAGGCTGACCCCCGTGCAGTAAAAATCGGTTCACTTTTACCAATTTGCCACCTCGGTTTCAGGGAAAAGCGGCAGGAGTTGCAAGGTCTATGTTCATGTGAGGTTTTGTTTATTTGTATGCACGCATGCAGAATGTGTAGGCGCGAACCTACATTGCATTGGTCTGTCTGCGGGCATGGATTTAATATTTAGATTATATATATATATACATAATAACTCGATGGTGACAAATCACGAAATGGAAAGACGAAGAAGAAGAAGGCATCTGTAGTTGAATCTCGACGGCTCAATCACACTTAACCCATTTCACTTGATGTGTGTCAATCTAATCTACTAAATGTCCTTTAAGCTAATAGTCCCAGCTAACGTCGCGTCGTTTAGATGCAACCACTCAAACGACTCGATCTGTAAATAATCTAAATAGATGAATGCGAATTGAATTTATAATTTGTTCTGCCAATATCTCATTTAGAGCTGAATGAGAGCAAAAGATTTATTTTATTTTTTATTTTATTTTATTTTCATAGGACAACAAACAGCGTTACATAAAAAATATAATAGTAGCAATTACAAAAAAAAACATGGCCAATTATATGTTGCCACGGATATAAAATTTAGGAAGTTGGAAATAATTACAAGATGTTAATTACAAGTAACTAATTACAAGAAAAAAAAAAAAAATACTGCTCTCAAAACAGAATATGATGTAAATTTAAAAATAAAGAAAATCAGTTCTCCCTGAGTGAAGCACCCACCGCTTTGCGAAAGTGCGCCGTCTCTAAATGAAAAATATCAATGCTACTGAAACACTTGTTATAAGTTTCACAGACCCGGTAAATTGGCGCGCTCTGAGCATAGTTAGTGCGACACACAGGGAGATGAAAGAGTTGGTCTACCGTGTGCCTGGTTCTGCGAGTTGGAATGTTGAGGGATAACATACACAAGATATCAGGGTTATCAATTTTGTTGTGCAAAATGCCGTGGATTAACATCATGTCGCAAACAACACGCCTATCCTCTAGAGAGTCCAGCTTATGATAGTCAAGGGCTGACTTGTAATCAGGAAAAGATAAGTTAAACTTATAATTTATGTGTTTTATAAATCTTTTTTGTACTCTCTCGATACGTTTTATATGCACCGCATAAGAGGGGGACCAAACAGGGGACATGTACTCAAGAAGTGAGCGAACCATTGTTGTGTAGAGAACTTTTAATACCGTAACTTTTTTGAAGGGTTTGCAAGTTCGCAAAATGAACCCGAGCACCCTGAATGATCTCTCCAAGACATTGTCAATATGATTCACGAAGGTGAGTTTGCTATCCATTATGACACCCAGATCTCGTACCCGGTCAACAGACTCGATAGGAAAATTGTTAATATAATAAATATGATTTAAGGGTGAAAGTTTACGTGAGAACGAGACCTTGTGACATTTGCTAACATTAATGGATAGTCTATTGGCAGCACAATATTCTGAAAGCCGATCGAGATCTAATTGAAGTCTTGCACAGTCAGATGAATCAGAGATTCTCAAAAAAATCTTCATATCGTCAGCAAATAGGAGATGCTCTGCATGAAGAAAACAGTCACCAATATCGTGGATATACAAAGTAAAGAAAAGGGGTCCCAAATGCGATCCCTGGGGAACACCGGTAGGAATGGTGACAAAGTTTGATTTGTAGCCTCCTATTACCACTGCCTGACGACGATTACGGATATAGGATTCTATCCATCTTAGAAGATCACCGTGGATTCCGAGCTTACTCAATTTGCTCAACAGAATGTTATGATTTACTCTGTCAAAAGCCTTGGCATAATCGGTGTAGATAACGTCGGTCTGCAATCCACTGTGCATGTTAGAAAATACATAGTCAGTGAAAGGTAAGAGATTAGATAAAACAGATCTATTGCGAAGGAAACCGTGCTGTTGGTCGCTGAATGATGATTTGAGAGAACCATAAAGTTGGTCGTATATTACACGCTCGAAGAGTTTACTTATAGCAGACAAAATTGAAATCGGACGGTAGTTTTTGATCAAATTATTGGGACCAGATTTATAAATAGGAGACACTAGAGCCTCTTTCCATATGTCAGGGAAAATACCCTCTCTTAAGGAGCGTGAGAAGAGTATGGAGAGCGGCTCCGCCACAACCTCAGCACATCTGGCAAGAAGCAGAGGCGGCACCCCATCACTACCAGCACCCTTCGTTACGTCAAGGTTGGAGAGATATGTAGTTAAAATATTTCTGTCAGTAGAACAACAACCAAGGCCAGTCAGGTTAGGTTTTCCTGGCTCAGAAGAATGAACGGTGGAACTATGGGTGTCATGATCAAACATAGAGAAAAAGTAATCGGAGAAAGCGATGGAGATTTCCTTGCCACCATTAACAGAATTTGTTCCATCAGTAGACATACACATGGGAATTGAATTATTTTTGCGTCTGCTTTTAACAAAGCTCCAGAATGCTCTAGGGTTTTCTTGTATGTTAGTTTCAGCGGAAATAATGAACTGAGAAAAGCACTCCTTGGCCATAGCTTTCTGACGGGATCGTAGTAATGTGAAAGTATGATAGTCAGAAGGGTTTTTAAATTTCATAAATTTATTATGGTAGCGAATTTTTTCCCTAGTGATCTTTATCAAGGGTGCACTATACCATAATGGAAAATGGTGGTTGCGGTTTAAGCGTCGGGTAGGTATGAATTGATCAATGGAGTAATTTAATAAATCATAAAATGCTGTCACAGCGGTGTTAAGGGGAGATGCTGTCAAAACATCGGACCAGTTGACCTCAGCGAGAAAACCTCCTAGTGCCTTGTAGTCATCCTTTTTAAATAAGTATATAATGCGTTGAGGTTCATGTAATTGGAGAAGTGGCTGGGAAGACAAAACCAGTTCTATCGCTGGGTGGTGAGAGTCTTCAGGTACGAAAGGAAGACCAGAATGAATTATCCCCGACACTAGAGGAGCGTTACACAAAATAAGATCAAGAGTACGATTAAGGGAGTTTTTGATGGAATTAAATTGATAAAAGCCGAGAAAAGACAATGTATCTATGAAATTACTCGAGCATGAAGAAGAGTAGTTAGTGGGACAGAGAAACTGCTCACCCGGGGTATCAGACCACTCGATATCTGACATGTTAAAATCACCAAGAATTAAGAAGATATCATCTGGTAGGTCTTCTGTAAGTTTGGAAAGGAGCTTAAGGAAGCTTTCGATATGCGAATTGTATTCAGTGCCTTTAGGTACATAAACACAGGCCAAGTGTAAGTTTTTGGTAGTGTTACCACTACAGCTGATTGGCAAGGTAACCCAAACAGACTCTGCATCACAGGTCCACTCCGGATTACCTCGTGCATTAAGATCTGAAAGTGCGGCCAAAAGCACTCCTCCTCCCCGAGAACCACGATCACTTCGCCAGACATCGTATCTGTCATCGATTAACTCTCGGGAATCAATGTCAGTGCCTAGCCAGGTCTCAGTAAGAGCTACGACAGAAAAATCACTGGAGGAAAAATTTAAACTGAAATTGTCGGTCTTTGTTCGCAAACCTCTGGTATTCTGTGTATATATACTCAAACTATCGCCTAATGGAAAAAACAACACTATAGTATTTAAAGTAAATGGCAAACAGAAGCAAGCACACGGCAGTACCAACAAAAAATAAGAGACACAGTTTAGAGTAACTAAGAAAATCAGAGAAAATATAAAATGAGAGAGTTAGTGCATAAATTAGAAAAAGTAAATAAGGAAGCAAGAAGAGAATCAGCCGCCGATCATCTGAAGCGCAGACAAAGTCTTTATTGCCATGGCTGGGGAACCATCGTCTTTGCGTACGAACACAGTGCCTCCTTTGGACCATGTGTAACGAAACCCCAACTCCTTGCATCTGAGCCGCGCATGATGAAATAGGTTTTTATTGTGTAGTGTCAGGTGTTCATTGACGAAAATTCTTGTTGGAGACCCCGGAATACCCAGCTCGTCAGACATGAGACCACGCTTCCGTCTGATGGCGGTGACAAACATGTCACGGTGGACCGATTTATGAAATTTTACAACAATGGGCTTAGGTCGACCAGAGGCCGCATTTTTGGCGGCGACTCTTGTTGAAAAGTCTATATCCCCCGGTGTAAGCTGGATTTTCAAGCTTTTCGCAATCTTCACCGTGAGGTCGATCAGCGATTCATTTGATACTTGTGGCAACCCTGTCACCTCAATATTGTTACGACGTGCCCGCTGCTCGCTGTCGTTGATCTTTGCATCCATCTCAGTGATTTTGGATGTTAAATCTGTAACTGTCTTCTCCATGGTGCTCATACTGACAAGCTTCGTCTCAATTTCACCAACTCTGGCGTCCATGAAGGTCATGGACTCCTTCAGGGAAGAAAGGTCACTCCTGATCGCCTTAATATCGGCTTCTACGGATGATAAAGCCGCCAGGTCCGCCCTAAGTGCATGGAGTTCAGCCATGATATTGTCTTCCATGGTTGTGCAAGAAGACGTTAGCTGAGCCTTTGATCTTGTGGATGTCATTGTCAATTTGCGAAATTCTCTTGCCTTTCACGTTTTGGAGCGTTTCGTCCAAATTTTTCTCTATAAAATTTTGAGGTTATCTTCCAAGTTTTGATGGTGACAAAATCTACCTTATTTGGAGCTTGGAGTAATTATTCCCAGACTGGAGATGAAATATCAAAGCAGACGACAAGCCATGAATCACAAAACACGAAAAAACAACTTCTGTCACAAAAAATATATATATTCTTGCCAATGATTGTTGCACAAAAATCTTCTGTCAAATATTTTTTTTTTTTTTCAAATATGTGTTGGTTTATCACTGAGTTATTACATAAAAAATATTTTAGGAAGTGCACACTGCAAGATATAACCAATTAAGTATAAACAACAGGTTAAATATCAACAAAATTATGGTTAAAAGATGGCATGTCAAAAAGATCAACAATCAACAAAATGTCACCACTAATATTTATATTAATATTTAAGTGAATACACGCGCGTGCATAGGGTATAGGCAAACACATAATTCAGAATAAATGAGGCTATCAGGGCAATGTTGTATTCCACAATTTCGGCAAAGTAGCGTTTTGGCGTAATTTTCATTCCTTATTTAAAGTACAAAACAAAGTCTCTGGTGCCATATATTTTTCAATAGCTGACATACCTTACATCACTTCTGATTTCGTAGATACTATAGTCTATAATCAGGAATGAAAATTACGCCAAAATGCCACTTAGCCGAAATTGCGGAATACACCACTATTGCCCTGATAGCCTCAAATGTTTTCTCCCATCTAATCTAATCTAATCTAAGCTGCAAAGATATATATCATTTAAGATTTATATTAAATGCATTCCCACAAGCAGACATGTATAATTTCGCGCTAACACATACCGCATGTGGACCTACAATATAAAAATCCAATCTCAAATGAACATAAGCTCTGCAACTCTTGCCGTCCTTCCCTGAAACAGGGGTGACATTAGCAAAGTGAACCATTTTTTTTTTACAGTATGGGTGGTCAGCCGCATACCAACCTATAAGTCAAGGAATAAACATCGCAAATTACATTTTTTAAATCAATAAACAATAATATAAACATGGACACTAAAAAAAACTAAATCATAATACCAATTTCACTTTAATAAACCCTAGCCGCCAACATTACAGATCGACCGCCATTTCTTTCTATCCTTACATACTTCTTTCATTTCCTCCAGAGTCATAACCTTCTTCAAACAAGCTCTTCTTTTATTATGACTCTGGATATTCCATTCATTCGCAATTTCGGATATTTGGTCCATCCATACCTTTCTCGGTCTTCCTCTACCACGACATCCATCTATTCTACCAACATTTACTTTCTTCGTCAGTCTTTCCTCATTATTTTCCATTATTTTAAAATAACTCATTTGAAAGCTACTAAAGTGCTAACAACGGCTCCAATCAAACTTTATTTTTTAATTTTAAACCTGAATATCAAGCTTTAAAATGTTTTTTTGCCATATATTGCCTACCTATTAGGCGCATGTGCCTGTATGGGATGCACGCCCCTGAAGTAAAATGAAAATGAGTCGAATAGAACGAATGAAGAGTTCGAAATACCCCCTGCTATGAAATCCCTTAGCTTTTAGGTTGGTATGAGGCTGACCACCCATGCTGTAAAAATGGTTCTTCACTTTGCCAACTTCCCCGCTGATCAGGGAAAGTCGGCAAGAGTTGCAGAGCGTATGTTTATTTGAGATTGTGTTTATATGTTGCAAGTCCACATGCGTACAAGTCCACATTTTCATTTATTTTAAGAAATCCTGTGCGGGAGACTCCCTAGATTCTAGAGACTCTAGGGTTCTTTGACACTTGTTGTAGTGCCGCAGAGGTGTACATACTTCTGCTTGAGGGAATACAATTAATAATATCTATAATCTATAATCTAAGTTGCAAGGATATATTCATTCAAAGCTCTCAGATGTATGCCCACAAACAAACACGTGTAGTTCGCGCTTACAAATGCTGATTGTGTACTTACAAATAAAATCCAATCCTCAAATGAACATAAGCCCTGCAACTCTTGCCGACATTCCTTGAAACAGGGGTGACATTGGCAAAGGGAACCATTTTTTACAGTATGGGTGGTCAGCCTCATACCAACCTATAAGTCGAGGAATATGAATCTTAAATATAATATACGTATCTCTGCACCTTATATTATAGATGTATTCCCTGTTTCAGGAAAGCTAAGCAGGAGTTGCGGGTCTTTTGTTCATTTGAGATATGATTTTATTTTGTGAGCACATAATGTAAGCACATGTGTAAGCAAAAATTTAAGCTTGTCTTCTGATACTAAAAAAAAACATCAATCACCAATTTTAAGTATAAATATACCTTAATAGCTCATATTATTGATTACAGGTGGTCAACCTCATTTCAATGGTATAAACAAAAGCACAAACCTTGCCTGAGAGCAGCAAATATAAATAAGCTTTTCGCTGGTGGTTTCATATTTTTAAAGTATGTATGTAAGTTTGTTTTCATAGAGAACAGAAAAATTCAGAAAACAATTTGTAATAAAAAATGTCGGTCTGGTATCGTTAAAAAATCCACTGACTCATAAAATTTATGCAGATTCCGAGATGTGACTAAAATAAAGTGGTTAGTCGAAGAGTTGAACGGTCTGGGCCAAGATTTCATTGACTGTCACTTTTGCGATTATCGCGTGTGTGCATGTGTGCATGTGTGAGGGAGATAGATAGCTAAACGATAGACTTTCACGAATAGTTTATGGCTTGTGTACGTACGGGTTTTGTAAAAAAGGATACCACCATTTGATTTCATTATGAGCTTTCAGTGACATTCATTGTCTCAAGATTTGCATTCTACACAATCTAAGCTACGAAAAAAACATAAATTACGATAGCGTGACAGTTATTTTGAAAAAGTTGCAAAATAAATTTCCATAAGTTTTTCATAACGCTCCCTCAGTTCTTGTTCGCCGTTTTGACCAATTTTGTCAAATATGACCTTTTAATGCCGTTGTCTTAAGAATCAAATTCTACACAATCTGAGCTAAGAAAAATACGTATTTGTCTTCAAATGTGCAAGCTATTCAACATTTTCACATGCGATATTCTGTGTTCCAAATTTTATTTCAGTTCTTGAGTGCCGTATAGCCAGCAAACGCTGGAGGCGCATGCGTGACTGCCACGTGACTGCCTAATCTGCCAATCACAGACGCGCGTGGGCATGACGTCACACCGACACATTGTTGTATTTTATATGTATTTAACTAAAAGATTGTCGCGAGCGTCCGGTCAAAGTCCGATATTTTGCCGTATATCCACTTTACGTAATTTTCGTTGCGCATCTTTGGCGTAGGTATATACATTTTAAAACGCTTTTTTTTAGTATTAAACGTAAAATTATAATGATTTGTATGGATTATTATAATGCCAGACCTACAGTACTTTTGGTAAAATAGGTAATTGAATTACGATTTTGTCAATCACAATAACAAAACACAAAAACATTGCTCCTGTAAAATTTGATTAATGGTCTATACGGCAAACAAGAACTAAGGCAGGGCTAAGGCACATTGATCCAGTACACATACAAACATTGCTTATGTGAAAAACCCTCTGATGGACATTAAACAATCAAGCACTAAGGGGACGAGATATCATCGACAGTGAGGGTTGAGAACAGTGCTACGACAATAAAGCACAAAAAAAAATGACATGTCAAAGTGATAGCGCATTCAAATAAGATTCTAAAGCTTACTAAAATATAATTAGCGACAATATCTCGTATGATCCTTAAGAAAACAATGACAAACATTCGCTCTCCTTCACAGTTGATAATTTGGTTGCCCCTACACCAGTACTAAATCATCATTTTCCCCACATTTCGTAATTAATTTTGGTGGGCTATTTTATGGGATTCTATTATTGTTGATGATGTGATCAGCGAGCACTGCATAGACATCCTGGCTCTTACTGAGACCTGGCACGAGGGTAGTGAAGACCTCAGCATTAAGCGCCTACGCAGCATGGGATACTCTGTCATAGAAAAGGCTCGAAAAATGCCACCCACTGAATCTGCACACATAACTAACCATGGCGGAGTGGTCATAGTGGTAAAAAATGGTTTTAGGGTCTCTCAGATACAGAGTGTTCCTGAATTTTCTTCATTTGAGTGCATTGCTGGCGTGTTTACGTCTCGTGGATCATCAGTGTTGATTGTGAATGTCTACAGGCCTGGATCCAAGCCTCCCTGTACGTTATTCTTCGATGAATTCAAGAAGCTTTTGACACGCCTGACAACCTATTCCATGCTAGTGTTTATTGTGGGAGATATGAACATCCGACTTGATAGAGCGGAGGATGGCCACAGCACCAAGTTTTTATGTATGTTGCATGATTTCAATTTTCATCAGCGGGTGAACCAGGTGACGCATGATGCAGGTGGTATCCTGGATGTTGTGATTTGTAATGCAGGTGATCCTCTGCTACAGTGTCAAGTCCTTGACATTGGCCACACGGATCATCGCCTAGTAACCGCAGTTACGGTATTCAACCCTCCAAAACCAATTTTTAAACGTATCACAAACAGACCTTGGCGGAATTTTAATGTTGAGCAGTTTCAATGTGAGTTGTCTGGAAGCGACATCTGCAACAAAAACTTTATTGCCTCGGCAGACACGAACAAACTTATCAAAACTTACAATAGCACCATGCTCTCGCTGATCAACAAATACGCTCCTCTCAAAACAACCATCAGGAGACAGAGAAGATCTGAGTGCTGGTTTGATGAGGAATGCAGATGTGGCAAAGCAGAGATGAGACGCCTTGAGAGGAGGTATCGACGGTGTCGCACAGAAACTGCACGTGCAACCTGGATGAATGCCCAGACCATCTATTGGACTTTGATAAGGAGGAAAAGGTCGTCCTACTGGACCAGAAAAATGGAGACCGAAGCCAAGAACCCCAGGGCGCTGTGGAAGTCGATGAGCTTTGTCCTGGGAAAAAGTTCTACTCAGCATCCGGAGCTTCCTGCAAGTGAATTCTCTCGTCACTTTTCAGAGAAGTTACGAAGAATAAGAGAATCCAGTGCAGCGACCATTTTTAATCCCCCAGAGTCAAACAATTGTTGCAATGTTATTTTGTGTTATTGATGTTATGTTGATAGTTATTGATGTGATAGCTGCGGTTGGGGACGGTGCTCTTGCCATGGTGGCAGTACTTGACATGAGCGCTGCCTTCGACACTGTTGATCACAGTATACTCATCACTAAGCTTGATAGGTTGTACGGAGTCCGAGGAGGAGTATCTAAATTGCTATCTTCGTATCTGAAAGGCAGATGTCAGACTGTGGATGTTGATGGTGAGTCATCAGGTATGCCCATGGACTGTGGTGTGCCTCAGGGATCTGTGCTCGGGCCTTTACTTTTTACCCTGTACACAAATGATCTTGAGAGCACTGTACTGATGAACGGCACCAGCTACTATTCTTATGCTGATGATATTCTACTTTGTCGTTTCTGTCAGCCATCTATGACAGATGCCTGTAGTCTTGAGATGGTCCGGTGCATTGAAGTGGTGGCTGAGTGGATGGCAAGGTGTCGCCTTAGAATGAATCCAGACAAGACAGAATTTATCTGGATGTCGTCTCCTGGTAGGAAACACTTGCTTGGCTCTTCACCAATTAAAGTAATGGGCCTGGATGTATATCCATCTAGCTCAATTAAGTTTCTTGGGGTCCATCTTGACAACACTCTCTCCATGAGTACGCAAATAAGCTCGACTGTGAGCTCCTGTTTTTTTCACCTGAGGCAGTTGAGATGGGTCAGAAACTGTTTGACATCTGAAGCTGCTAAGATTCTCATTGCGTCCTTTGTTGTGTCGAGACTGGATTATTGCAATGGTCTGTTCTGGGGTCTTCCAAGGTTTCAGCAGTCTAGACTGCAGTCCGTCTTTAATGCTGCAGCCAAATTACTTTTAGGAGGACGAAAAACTGACCATGTCTCTCCTCTGTTGCGGCGCCTTCATTGGCTGCGGGTCCCAGAGAGGATTGAGTACAAAATATGTGTTTCTGTTTTTAATGCCCTCAGAGGAGTTGCCCCATCGTACTTGTGTGAATTGTGCAGAGTCGACCAGATAGGTGGAAAACGATGCACTCTTCGTTCTGCACAGAGTGACGCCATAAACAGGCTTCAACTGCCTCTTCGACGGAACAGAACTGGTTTCGGAGACAGGGCTTTTAGTTCGGCTGGTCCATCCTGCTGGAATAGTCTACCTCTGGAGTTGAGAACAGAGACCAGTGTTGGCAGTTTCAGGAAGTTGCTTAAGACACATTTGTTTAACAGAAGCTTCAACACATAAAAGCGCCCTTGGGGTGGCTAGTGCCACTAAACGGCGCTGTATACAAATTGTCCAATTATTATTATTATTATTATTCCCCTGTGAATGTTTAGCACACAACAATGAGTGTGTATGCGTAAAATGCATTTATATTGGTAAATAAACATATCTGGCGCTAGGTGTGCTTGTAAAATTGGTCTGCTATCCTCCGTATATAAAATTGTACGTTTATACTCAGTCACAGCATTTTACAAAAAAAATGTACATCAAAACTAAAACTACGCATCTAGCGAACGTTTAATTTTGTACATATTTTTTGTGGAACTCTGTGGTTTAATTTTAACTTAATATTTTATACTTGGAGTTCTGTGGGTTAGTAGAGGAAGTGTGTCCGTGTGTTGTTACATGGCACATCTAGAGCTTTTATATGTGTTTACACGAGACAAGATATGGCACATCTACTTGAGAGGGAAACGACATTATTAATAAAATATTTAATGTCGCCATTCAGGAAAATAGAGCCGGACTGGATTTTAAAATGTCTACCTAATTTAATTCAAATTGTGCATGTTCATTACCAGTGTCACCTCTGTGTCAGGGAAGGTCGGAAAAAGTTACAGGGTGTATTTTCATTTGAGGTTTGGATTTTAATTTGTAAGGGCCTGTTGCACGAACCTCCAATCAATATTCGATTTACACAACAAATTTGATTGCTTAATTCTTCGGTTAAATATTTCTCGGAAGTGGGTAATAATACAATGGAATTTGAAAAGAAAAGGTGATGTACATTTTTCCTGTTCAAATTCTATCATATTCCCACTTCCGAAAAGTATTTAACCGAGGTCCTTACCATAATTAAACAAATCAAATTGGATGTTTCAAGTAAATATTGATTGGAGGCTGGTGCAACAGGCTCTTTATATTATCTAACTGTAACTCTGTCACCCTTCCACTAGGGCTGGCCAGAGCCTTTGCAGATTTGCTCCATTTTATGTAAATAAAATAATAAATTTTTATTTTAAGCGCGGACTACACGCGTTTGTTTGTGGGCATACATCTTAGAGCTTTGAATGTATATCCTTGCAACTTAGATTATAGATTATAGATAGATAGATTATCCTAACCCTGCATACCATGGGCCTTTTCTTAATCAACAATTCATTCGAGATTGTATGGTCGTCTAACAGAAGTGCATTAATTTGAAATAGGGATTTTAAGAATAAATAGTTTAGCGAATTCCTCTCTGTTGAGTGTAGCAGAGATTTATCGGCACTAGCTGGTCTAGTAGCGCTAACTACTCCACCAGCAGCTGCTCCTACCAACACAAAACTATTTCCAAGAATAAATAGAGAGATGAAGAGAAAACTCTCTCTCTCTCTCTCTGAAATACTCTAAAACACCATTTGCTTCACACCACTCATACTTTATATTCAGTGATCTGTGACTCATACACTATGTATTAATATGTTCTACTGATGGTCGTGAACTATGAATAATATAGCTAAACTTGCAACTCCTGCCGCCTTTCCCCGAAACACTGGTAGCTCTGTTCATGTGAGGTTTGTTTGTGGTACACATGCAGCATGTAAGTGCACAGAAGCAGCTCTTGAGGTGTGTATCACACAAAAACAGCGCTCACCAAATAAATTATCCTAATAATTTTATTATTAGCGGGGATCGAACTCTAGCCCTCTGGCATGGAACGCAAGCATTCTACTTATTCAACTCTTGATCGGATCTGTAATCTATAATCTAAGATGCAAAGATACATTAAAATTCAAAGCTCATATCAAATGCATGCCCACAAACAAACACGTGTAGTTCACGGTTACAAATATGCTGAATGTGTACTTGCAAATAAAATCCAAACCTCAAATGAACATATACCCTACAACTTTTGCCGAACACCCCTGACACAGGGGTGACATTGGCAAAGTGTACCATTTTTTACAGTGTGGGTGGTCAGCCTCATACCAACCTATTAGTCAAGGAAATTGACATAAATGAAATTAAAAAAAAGAATAACAATATTTTTTAGAGACCAGTCAGTTTTTATACCAAAACGTGGACAAAAAAATGCTACTAAGCTACACATATATTGTAACTTCTTGCCGTATCTTCCTGAAAGGATGAGGGAGTGGAACTTTTTTTATTTTTACAGGTAAGGCGCCGGCCTTACTCCAACCACTTCAGTTCAAGAGGGGGTTTCCCAGCTCCCGAGTGAACTGGTACCAACCTTACCGGTATTTTATTTTTTGGTTTCAAATAAACATTCAAACGGGAAATTATTTCCGACACCCTCAGTGAGGATCGAACCCTTGCTCTCGGCATGGAATGCAAGCAGTCTACCAACTGAGCTATCGATTGGATACAACCTGTTTGACTGGATAAAAACGTAATTAATTATATGAAATAAAAATAAATGAAATTTAGAAAATATTTCTTAATGTATGTAGATTAAAAATAATACTCTTGAAAATATATTTTGAAGAAAGAAAAAATTCTATAGTCTAAAAACTTTTTTTTAATTGTATGTTAAATGGGTGACAACCATCAAAAGCTCATTTTACACAACAAAAAAAAACAATAAAAAACTGACAGCTTTGCACGAGAATGTTTGAAATAGCTACCAAATAATTATCCTAATTTTAAAACGTGGAAAATTATTTTTTTCCGTCTCAAGGACAAACAGCTGATCTTGGCTGAATCTACTTAATTGTATGAAAAAAATACGTTGGCACTAGAATCGAATTGCTTTAACTCCCATTTTTATTTTTTCCATGAAGTTTTAAACAGAGTTTATTCATGAGAGAAAAAGCGTTTCAAAGACAAGCACTCCAAGTAAAAACAATTGCGTAAACTTCCCTCTATAATCTATATTAATAATCTAGAATCAAATTTTTAAATCAATATTATATGCATGCCCACAAATAGGCTTGTGTTAGTTCGCGCTTACAAACGCTGCAGACTAACCCCCGTATTCACGATCAAAACTGATTTAAGTGCCTAACTCAAGCGCTACACTAACTCAAGGGTCGACATTCTGGAGCGTTTTGTTTCACAAAGAACACTAAAGTAGTAATCAGCGTAGTGCCCAGCCCCCAGGAGATTTACGGGTTTGTCATTGGCTCTCGAAAAAACCCAGCTCTGTAATTGGTCAGTACCTTCCGACCGATATTCGGCGTACCTCACTCTTATAATTGCCGCTTCTTTCAAATTTCAATGTCATATCAGCTGTGCATAAAACTTGACAACAAATAAGTACGTATAACGCACTTACTAATTTAAGTAAACCGTAAGTACGAATTTGTTTGTTTTCAATTTCTATTAGTTTTTAAAAATACATTTATGTAATATCCAATGTAAAGTGTTTTGATCGATTTCAGCACCAAAAAGATGTTGTTTTCTCCAGCGGAAAAGGAGCTGCTGGTGGCTCTGATTAAAGAAAAACCTGTAATAGAAGATAAAATAACAGATCGAAGATATCGTTGGCTTTGCAACCCTCAATGAGCAACGGCAAAACTGTATACAGAACGACGCATTTTTTCAATCAAAAACGTCTTCTAAATTCTTCCTCTTCGTAATACGTAAATGGGTCTTTACAGTCTCTGATATATTTTGTTGGGACACTATTTTTGAATAAAACAATGTTATTATTCTCGTTGAAGTCTACTTCGTCGTAATAATTCATTATTTTATGTAAATAATTCACAACCAAACAAAAAATGTGCTGATGAAATGCGGCGGAATATTTTGACAGTTCATCTGTCATTGCAGTTTGGAGGAGGCCTACGTCCAGGAGGGGACTGTGAAAGGCTGAGGAAAAAGAAGAAGATATATACGAGTATGTGTAATGTGTACAAGCGCCCTTGGGGTGCTACTAAACGGTGCTATATAAAATTGGCCAATTACTATTATTTTTATGTGTATAGGTTCATTGACTTATAGGTTGGTATGCGGCTGACCACCCATGCTGTAAAAATGGTTCACTTTGCCAATGTCACCCCTGTCTCAGGGAAGGACGGCAAGAATTGCAAGGTGTATGTCCATTTGAGATTTGGTTTTTATGTTGTAGGTTCACATGAGGCATGTGCAAGCGCGAACTTGTATGTGTCTGGTTGTGAGAATGCATGTAATGTGAATCTCCAATGTAACATATCTTTGCAACTTAGATTAGATTAGATAGGTACATACATAAAGTTGACTTTTTTCTTGTGAATTTTGTTTGGTTACTAATGGAGTTAGAATATTTTATCTCTAGGCTCACAGTGCATGTATCTTTCATCTGAAGAACAGCTGTTATTTTTTTGACAGTAGTTCACTTTTGACAGTTGTACAAATGACAGTTTTTCACGCTTCCTTGTAAACCACGTGTCTCTTGTCACGTAGAATAGAGAGACAAGCTTTTTTGTTATAAACAAAGGGTTAGCCCGGTCGATAGCTCAGTTGTTAGAGTGCTTGCATTCCATGCTGAGAGCTCTGGTTCGAATGCCACCGAAGCTATTTGATTGATTTCCCGTTTGGGTGTTTATTTCAAAACCCAAAATAAAATAACGGCAAGATTTACTCAGCCTTCACGAGAAATGAGTACCAGCCTCCTCGGGAGTTGGGAAACTCCCACTTCAACTGAAGTGGTTGGGTGCAAGGCCGGCCTCCTTTCGTATAAAAATAAAAAGGTTCCACTCGCCACACGCGAAATCCTTCGGGGATAACGCAGCAAGAAGTTACCCTATATGTGTAGCTTAGTTGAGTTGAGTACTCTGTAAGCATAAGGCGTAGAGCTATGGCGTAGAGTATAGTCTACATATTATGTATATACAATGCTTCATCATCTGCAGATAAGTTTCTTACATTTGTTAAATCAGTACGTAGACCTTTACAGTTCTATTCACGAAAATTTTGATCCTCTGCTGATCTTCGGGTCATAGTTTTTTGTCCGGAAAATTCACTGCAGGCTACGGACGAGCCATGGCTTTGCTGTTTGAGAATAACACGGTTAGATTTTAAGAGGGCATCTTTTTATTCACATAGTATGAAAAAACAGGTATTTATGTGGGAACGCTGGAAACTACTAAGCTTCACATTTAGTGTAGCTACTTGCTGCGTTTTTCCCGAAGAGGTCGAATGTTGCAACTAGAACCATTTGTTTTTTACAGGTAAGGGGGCTGGTACTCATTTCTGGGCTGAGTAAACCTTGCGGATATTTTATTTTGGGTTTTGAAATAAACACCGAAACGGGAAATTGTTTCTGACGCCCTCGGTGGGATTCGAATTAGAGCTCGGCATGGAATGCAAGCACTCTACCAACTGAGCCATCGACCGGACAATTCGCTGCCTTAGTTCTTGTTTATCGTATACGCCATTGAGAAATTTTTGCATGATCAATGTTTGCATGTGTACTGGACCTATGTGTCTTATGAAAACAAGAAATTTATTTAAAAAAACAAAATTAAAAGAACTCTCACATTATCAAGTTTTACGGGTTTTCTTACCTCAGATTGTGTAGAATTTGATTCATAAGACAACTGCATGACAAAGTCATATTTGACAAGATTGGCGTATACGATAAACAAGAACTGGGGGAGCGTATAGTCTATGTATATACAATGCTTCATCATCTGCAGATAATTTTCTTACATTTGTTAAATCAGCACGTAGACCTTAACAAAGCTATTCACGAAATTCATCCACAACTGATGATACCATTTTTTGTACAGAAAATTCATTGTAGGCTACGGACGAGCCATGGCTTTGCTGTTTGAGAATAACACGATTAGATTTTAGGAGGGCACCATTTGATTTACATAATATGAAAAGACAGATATCTATGTCGGAACACTAAACACCCATAAGATCACCGAAGTTAAGCAACATTGGGCGTGGTCAGTGCTTGGATGGGTAACCGCTCAGGTACACCGCGTGTCGTTGGCATCTTGGACCGGTCCGTAGTCCGTAGTGGCAACACTTCGGACTCGTAAATGGAAGGTTGTGGATTCGGATCCCGGCGAAGCACAAAAATATACCATTTATATTTCGAATGTGCTCTTCGCTGGGTTGAAAAATTCATAAACCTTTACCAATGACCGGTCACCAAAGGTCCATCCAGCCTTACAGCAACTGGGTCTTGCTTGAGTATTGGCGCTTTGTAGCGACAACCAAGCTCGTACACCTCTGCGGCACTACAACAAGTGTCATAGACCCCTAGAGTCTTTAGAATCTAGGGAGTCTCCCGCACAGGATTTCTTAAAAAAAAAAAAAACACTACAAAGCTGACACATTTAGTGTAACTTCTTGTCGCGTTTTCCCCGAAGGGGTCGAATTGCAACTAGAACCATTTGTTTTTTTACAGGTAAGGCGGCTGGTACTCATTTCTTATGAAGAGTGAGTAAATCTCGTTTGTGTTTTATTTCGGGTTTGAAATAAACACCGAAACGGGAAATCATTTCTGACGACCTCGGTGGGATTCGAACCCGAGCTCTCGGCATGGAATGCAAGCACTCCATCAACTGAGCCATCGACCGGACAATTGTTAACGCAATATTTGTTGAATAATCGAGATCTAGATCCAAAGGAAAGTTGAGTTGCGTGAAAAGCTTCTACTCGCGACAAAGTTAGCGTATTTGTTACTGTCACATGCATTTTTCGAGTCGTTTGAGTACCTACATTGTCTGGTGGCAAATACCCGAATCGCCCTAGCATTGTCAAAACGACACATCTGATACAGACAATGGCTCCGATTGTCCATTTGCTCGACCAGCATCGAGGAATTCTGCCAAATTGGCCCGTTTAGTGGGTTGGCGCGTGCAATCTACTCTAAATCAAAGACACGGTTTCGATTCGACAGTTGAATTGCAAATTAATCCAAATTGCGCACATTCTGTGTCCCGTGATGACATTGTGTATTTTTAGAGGACAAATCAATTGATTATGCAATTGGTAAGCAATGAAATCGATTGCCCTGACCTTGTCGGTCTTAAAATAATGCAATTTACGTTTAGAATTGCGACTACGGACCGGTGTTTGCATTCCATGCTGAGAGCTTGGATTCGATGGAATTTGAACAGGAAATATGATGTACATCAGCTGATTTACGTGTATGCAATCAAATTTTTTATTTGATGGGAGAAATCACACTGTAACTGTAACTCTGTCGCCATTCCGCTAGGGGTGGCCAGAGCCTCTGCAGAGCTGCCTCCATTTTTTCCTATCCTTACATACCTCTTTCAATTCATTCATATGCATCACCTTTTTCATGCATTTTCTTCTTTTACGCTCAGTTTGTATATCCCATTCTTTAACAATCTTCTCAATCTAATCACTCTATACTTTTATCGGTCGTCCCTTCCCTCTTTTTCCTTTCACACTTTCTTTGTATACATACTTTGTCAGTCTATCATCATTCATTCTTTCCACATGCCCAAACCATCTCATCACATTTTTTTGTACCTTAACTTTCACATCCTCTTTCAAATTACATTCTTTTTTTACCCATTCATTCCTAACTCTATCCCTCAGAGTTTTTCCTGACATGCTTCTCAAATGCTTCATTTCCACCCTACATACTTTACTCATTTCGCTTACTACTCATTACACTTAATTTTGATTTTTGTCTGATTGGATTTTGGTGCAAGCCCTAATTTAATAAGTCGCAAAAACTCTTAGACAATTTAATGCATGAGGTATTGAAATAAATAAGGAATGCTATGCGTTTTCAGTTGATATTCTGACATTTTGATGCAAGCAATGATTCAGATCGAGGACGCGACGCGCAGGAGAGACCATCAATGTGAAATATCTGGTAGCGGATTACAGAATAAATATTTACAAGCCATTCAACATAAAGTATTCACGTTGATTTCATGCAATTTAATGCAAAATATACGTGAATGCTTTGTATGCAAGATTAAGGTGATAACTTAAATTTACCTATGCATTACCGAAGAAATAAGCGAATGAATGAAATATCCAGAGTCACTATAAAAGTAGAACTTGTACGAACAAGATCCGTAGTCTAGTGGTTAACACTTCTGACTCGTAAATGGAATGTTGGGGGTTCGAATCCTGGCGGAGCATAAAATACATGCCGTTTATATTTTCAAATATGCTCTTCGCTGGTTTGAAAACTTCATATACCAATCTTTACCAAAGACCAGTCCTCCAAAGTTCCATCCAGCCTAACAGCAACTAGGTCTTGCTTGAGCGACGACCAAGCTCCCAGAATGCTCTTGAGGTGTGATTCACACAATAACAGTAGCATTGATCAAGATGTTGCCCGGCATGTTTACCTTTGTATTATCACAGCTTAAATACTGGCAATGTAGTTAAAATAATTGGGTGTCGTATGAAATGTTAAGGAGTGACTTTGTGTCTCTGTGCGCAGAACAACTTCGCACGTTCCTTTTGGCAATTTGTCAGTCTCTGTGATTTACTGCTTTGTTAGTGGCAGAAGCGCAGCTGATATTTGTGGACCCGCTACAAGGTAGCAAGGAGCGCAAGCGCTTAATCATGGCGCGTCACTTTAAACGCTTTTTAATCACCTGTCTAGAGCATTGTAGAGCTTTTCTTCATTCTAGGAAGTTCAAAACTTACTCACAAACAATTACATTAAATAACAAATTTTCTAGCTCCGCCAGGATACAAACCCACAATCTTCCATTTACGAGTCCGAAGCGTTACCACTAGACTACGGACCGATCGTGAAGGCGAAGAAAAAGATTCTAGAAACTTAGAGAAATATATTTCAGACATGCCTCGAAGATATAAGAATTACAACATTTCGTTTGTATTTCTTAAAATTAATGGGTCGTATTAATTTTTATGTCTTTCTTATTTGAGAATGTCTATTTTTTATTTGATGATACTCAAGTATGCAAGACTTTCAGTTTTAAATTTCCAAGAAAACAATATTTTAAGTATCCCTGAGGGGAAATATTTGATAATATTTTATTGATTTTTCCACGAACTTTGCAATTTTATTTTATTTTATTGCCCAATGGTAAAGAGCGTCCGTTTGCCAAGCAGAAGGCAAGAGTTCAAAGTTGTCGTGGGTTTTCTTAACTAGGTCTTGTACTTCTTTTTCTTCTTCTTTTGATACAGCCATCTCCATCTACTGCTGGACATAGACCTCCCCCATAGCTCTCCATCCATCTCTGTATTGCGCTTTTTGAATCCAGTCTCCAGCAAGCCTTCTTATATCATCCGACCATCTCGTGGGAGGTCTCCTTCTGCTTCTCTTATCTTCACGAGGTCTCCACTCTACCAATCTCTTCGTCCATCTGTGGTCGGTGGTTCTAGCAACATGTCCCGCAAAGGACCATTTTAGCTTTGCCACTCTCTCTATGACATCGGTTACTCCCAACCTTATCCGTAGTTCTGTGTTCCTTATTCTGTCGGAGAGTATTACGTGTAGCATAGCTCTTTCATGCTTTCTTTTCTTTTCTCTTGTACAGGCAATGATAATATAGTTCTGAGGAAATAGGAAAAATCTTTCGTCTAATAAAGTGACCGGTATGAGATTGTCCACAGTATCGGCATAAATCTATATAATTTAACTTACAAAGCTGTATAATATTTATTTGAAGTAGTATGTGTAAAGAATGTGAGTTGAGTAAATTAATGCCTTTCCTGAGAGAAATGACAGTAAAAACACTGAATGATAGAGTCCGCAATGATTGGGTGATGAACGAGTGTGGTATAGAAAGAGAATTTAAGAATGAAAGTAAAAAAAAAAAAACACTATGAGAAAGTTCGGACATCTTGAAAGGATGATGAACGACTAACGAAGAAAGTGTACAGAGGAAATACCACAGGAAAACGTGGAAGGGGAAGAACGAGGAAGGAATAAATAGACCAAATAGGTGAGATTGCGAAATAATGGAACCTGCAGAGTGAGAATAAGAGAAGAGTATGTATGAAGAAAGTGATGAATCTGTGGTGATGAATGTTGAAGAGATGAAAGAGGTACCGGCCACCCTTAGTGGAACGGCGGCAGGATACAGTAACAGTAACGTTTCCCTTGACTAATAGGTTAGTAAGAGTTCCTTGACTTAAGGATTGGTATGAGTCTGACCTTCTTTTACTTTTGCCAGTGCCACCTCGTTCCAGGGAAGGCCGGAAGGAGTTGCAAGTTTTATGTACATGTGAGGTTCCAAAGTGCTACCACTAGACTACGGACCGATAACAATGTTAAGAGTTTTGTTTTGTGTGTTATTTCGAGAATCTTGGAGGAAAACTTCTATCCACATCTCTCCACGCGCGTGCCATAAACCACAGTCCTACTTCTATTTGTAAAGTGATTCTGACGTAAGTGAGTAATTATTTATTTTAAAACAATGTGCGATTGTGAAGGGGGGATTTGTTTGGTAAAAAATATATTAAATTTATGGGATTTTATAGCTTTTTGCATGAGAAAACGTAATTAATTTTGAAGAAAGAAAACACAAAAAAATAAAATGCAAAAAGAAAACACATCCGAGTGAGAGAGTTGAAAATTACAAAATTACGTTAGACAGTATCGCCGCATTAAAGGTAAAACTGAATAAGAACTGATTCGGTGATTTAAGAAATTGTGAATAAAACATTTTGTTGGCCTCATAAGTAAACTAATTATAAGACAATCTGAGTTGCAAAGATGTATAAACATTCAAAACTCATATCAATTGCATGCCCAAAAACTGAATGAAACAAATGCTGAATGTGTACTTACAAATTCAAATCAAACCTCAAATGAACAAACACCCTTCAACTTTTGCCGACCTTTCCTGAAACAGGGGTGACATTGGTGAAGTGAACCAGTTTTTACAGTATAGGTGGTCAGCCTCATCTATAATCTATAATCTAAGTTGCAAGGATATATTCATTCAAAGCTCTCAGATGTATGCCCACAAACAAACACGTGTAGTTCGCGCTTACAAATGCTGATAAACCAACATTACAAATCAGCATTGCAGATTAACCGCCACTTCTTCCTATCCTTGCATACTTCTTTCATTTCATCCAGAGTCATAACCTTTTTCATACAAGTTCTCTTTTTATTATGACTCATACCAACCTATAAGTCAAGGAATACAAATAAAAAAAGCATTAAGGTATAATCAGGTAAACAACAAAATCTTAAAAAGAAATCAATACAAAAAAAGTCCATTCTCATGAAAAACTTCTAAGCTACAGGATTTTCACACTTTTTTAGTGTTTTCTCTAGAAGAGAGTAGAAAAAGTAAGAAAGTAGGGAAAAAGTGCATTTATTTGAGAAACCCATGTTGATTTCATATGTCACTTATTCAGTTTTACCTTTAAGGTATCGAAATACTTTGCTATCGGTTCCTCGCTGAGATTTTTTTTAAATTGGTACCGAGTCCATTGTTGTAAGAAAATAGATGTGCACACAGTGTGTCGATGTAATTTCTTTGAAAGGCTTCTGATCCGAAATCTATTCTTGGAACGAGCACCTCAATCAAAGATTACAATCAATAAAAAGGTTACAACCGCCAGATGTCCGTACAATTTGAACCAGAGAGTTATTATCATTTAACGTGATGGTAGTAAAAAATGGTTCACTTTGCCAATGTCACCCCTGTTTCAGGGAATGTCGGCAAGAGTTGCAGGGCTTATGTTCATTTGAGGTTTGGATTTTATTTGTAAGTACACAATCAGCATTTGTAAGCGCGAACTACACGCGTTTGTTTGTGGGCATACATCTGAGAGCTTTGAATGAATATATCCTTGCAACTTAGATTATAGATTATATAGATACGCCTTGTTAGTTATGATGTTAATGAAGCGCTGCTGAGATTTGAAGGAGACCAGAAGATGTAGTAAGTTATATGGTTGCACTGATGGACAAATCTCTTTACACACAAAGCTCGTTAAAGAGATTGAACAGTGCTGTCAAGTTAGTCCTGGATGTCGTTTCTTAGGAGAGACACTTCGCTATGGGTGGCCAGCATTGATAATAATAATAAACTGGATTTATATGCGCCTTTTTGTGATTTACATCACTACAAAAGCGCATGTGGGCTCTAGCGGGAAAACAGGAATGATTTGAGCATTTTTCTGAAGGCTGTCTCATCCTCCTCGACTCTCAGCCTCTCTGGCAGAGCATTCCATGCCGCTGGCCCGGCAACACGGAAAGAACGATTCCCGAAGACTGTACTTGATTGTCTTTTCGGCAGCTCCAACAGACTGGCACATGACCCAGCCGACCTCAGAGTAGCTCCCCTTTCACTTAAAGAAGCTCTCCTCGTGAGTTCAGCCAGATGGTCAGGAGCCAGCCCATGAAGAGTCTTAAAGACCATCAAGCAAAGCTTGTAGTCTATTCTTTCCGAGATGCGAAGCCATTGCAAGCTCTCAAGCAGAGGAGTTATGTCAATGTGGCAGTATGAGTTATTGCAAAACGAGCACAGTAGATAACTGATCGTCATCATTCTTGAACAGACAATTTGGAGAGCATCTTATTAAAATTTTATTGCTATTTATGCCAATCTTTAGGTACTTTTTTTGCCGCCAACTTTTACTTTCACCTTCATGATCGGTGTCTAAATCTAATCTAAATCTAAGCTGCAAAGATATGTATCATTTGAGATTCATATTAAATGCATTCCCACAAGCAGACATGCATAATTTCGCGCTTACACATGCCGCATGTGGACCTACAATTTAAAAAAAACCCAATCTCAAATGAACATAAGCCCTGCAACTCTTGCCGACCTTCCCTGAAGCAGGGGTGACATTGTTATATGGCAAATTGCTTTTGTTTTCTTTCGGGTTACACCTTTGTCTATTTGCAGCTTTTTTTTATCTGCTGACGTTTCGCTTTCTCGTGCAGAAAGTATTCTCAAGGCGAGTTACCCAAACGCCACAGTAACCTACGTTGTCTTCGCGGTCGTTTGTTGATGTTAACATGCTAGCCCGAAAGAAAACAAAAGCAATTTGTATCTCGGTATCCGGGCGATAGCTCAATAATTGGTAGAGTGCTTGCATTCCATGCCGTGAGCTCGGGTTCCAATCCCACCGAGGGTGTCAGAAATGATTTCCCGTTTCGGTGTTTATTTCAAATCCCAAAACAAAATATCGGCAAAGCTTACTCAGCCTTCACAAGAAATGAATACCAGCCCCACCGGGAGCTGGGAAACCCCACTTCCACTGAAGTGGTTGGTGCAAGGCCGGTCCCCTTACCGTAAAAATAAATATGTTCCACTCGCTACTTGCGAAAGCCTTTGGGAATAACGCGGCAAAAAGTTACACTCAAGGCCGTTACACTATATATGTAGCTTAGTTGTGTTTTTCTTTATCAAAGATCAGTGACCAACTTGCTTTAAAATTACGCATATATTTGTTTAAATTAGAGCTCTATTTAAAAAATACAAAAAAAGAATGATGAATAGAGAAACTCCAGCATTTATATGTTTTTTTAACCACCATTGCCAAAGTTGTAGGGCTTATGTTCATTTGAGGCTAGGATTTTATTTGTAAGTACACATTCAGCATTTGTAAGTGCGAACTAGACGTGTTTGTTTGTGGGCATGCGTTTGATATGAGCTTTAAATGTTAATACATCATTGCAGCTTAGATTATAGATTGTTATTATTATTATAGATTGGAAAATGAAGTCCCAACATTCGAAATATCCCTCGGCTCTGTGACGTCACCCATAGTAGGTACTCCTTAATGAATTATTAATTGATAATGTGAATACCTTTTTCTGGCCATGCGAAATATGTTGGGTAAATTGCATTCCTCTTCACGAATCTATTAAAAAAGTACATATTATATAATGTTTTATAACGCTGATTTTCTTCATATAGAATTTAACAATACATTTTGCACCCGCAACTAAATGTCAGAGCGATCAAAAAGCTGGGGGCCTATGTTTACACGTCGTCGTCCCAGTGCTTGTTTGGCTTATCTACCATTTGATTCAGATAACGCAAAACGCAACTAAGCTACGCATATAGTGTAACTTCTTGCCGCGTTATCCCCGAAGGGGTCGCAAGTGGCGAGTTTAACCTATTTATTTTTACAGGTAAGGGGGCCGGCCTTACGCCAACCACTTCAGTTGAAGTGGGGGTTTCCCAGCTCCCGAGAGGGCTGGTACTCATTTCTTGTGAAGGCTGAGTAAACCTTGCCGGTTTTTTATTATGGGGTTTGAAATAAACACCGAAATAGGAAATCATTTCTGACACCCTCCTCGGTGGGATTCGAACCCGAGCTCACGGGGTAGAATGCAAGCACTCTACCAACTGAGCTGTCGACCGGACTAAAGAAAAAGAAATCCTTTAAATAAAATTCTCTTAAAAATCACATTTTACACTATATCTAAGCTAAGAAAGAAAAACGTAAAACACGATAATGTGAGTTATTTTTAATATTTTCAAAAAAATAATTCAGTATTCAATATTCAAATTGGTGCAGTACACATACGAACATTGCTCATGTGAAATTATCTCAGTTGGAGATAAGACAAACAAGCACTAAAGTGACGAAGTGTAACGCGTTACTTTGATATTGAATATAATTAATGCGATGATAGAAAATATCACAAGAAATGTGTTCAACATAAAACTGAAAAAAATATGTAAACAAAATTAGTAAATTATAGGTTTAGAATGAGCCATGATAGACTCACTCACACCGTAGCTTATGAGATGGCAATTGGTCAACGTCCAGCTGGAAGACCACATAAAAGTCTGTGAAATAGAGGACATGGTAAGATGAGAGACCATGTCTCCAGAATGAGCCATGATAGACTCACTTACACCGTAGCTTATGAGATGACAATCGGTCAACGTCCAGCTGGAAGACCACATAAAAGTCTGTGAAATAGAGGACATAGTAAGATGAGAGACCATGTCTCCAGAATGAGCCATGATAGACTCACTCACAGCGTAGCTTATGAGGTGACAATTGGTCAACGTCCAGCTGGAAGACCACATAAAAGTCTGTGGAATAGAGGACATAGTAAGATGAGAGACCATGTCTCCAGAATGAGCCATGATAGACTCACTCACACCGTAGCTTATGAGATGACAATTGGTCAACGTCCAGCTGGAAGACCACATAAAAGTCTGTGAAATAGAGGCCATAGTAAGATGAGAGACCATGTCTCCAGAATGAGCCATGATAGACTCACTCACACCGTAGCTTATGAGGTGACAATTGGTCAACGTCCAGCTGGAAGACCAATAAAAGTCTGTGAAATAGAGGACATAGTAAGATGAGAGACCATGTCTCCAGAATGAGCCATGATAGACTCACTCACACCGTAGCTTATGAGATGACAATCGGTCAACGTCCAGCTGGAAGACCACATAAAAGTCTGTGAAATAGAGGACATAGTAAGATGAGAGACCATGTCTCCAGAATGAGCCATGATAGACTCACTCACACCGTAGCTTATGAGATGGCAATATGGCATACCACATAAATTAAGGGTGCAAAGACACTGGGAAATATTCATGTCAGCACAAAAATAAAAATAACGGAGACGTCTCAATTTTTAAGAAGACACGTGTTGGCACAAAAAACATTTTTTTTTTTAAAATTAATCCAATAAAATTTAATAGATGTTTTATGATTGAAAATATTAACAAATCGGTACCTTAAATGTGAAACTGAATAAGTGACTTATTAAACTAACTGAGGCTTCTCAAATAAATAGTCATTTTCTCCTATTTTCTAAGAGAGAAAACACTAAAAAAGTGTGAAGATCCTGTAGTTTAGAAGTTCTTCATGAGCACTTCCTTATAATTAGTTCACTTATCTACTATGAAAAGTTTCACCCAATAAAATGTTTTATTTACGATTTCTCAAATCAGTGAATCAGCACTTATTCCGTATCTGAAATATTGTGATTTTTAGCATCATTTCTTTGCATGTAAGTAATGTGTGTCAAAAAGAAATTAATTATTTAAAATAACTAAAACAAGAAAAAACTAGTAAATTAGATTAAAGATGTATTTATTATAAAATCGCGTATAATAATACCAAAAAGTCGTTCTCGATTCATTTAAAAAGAGCACAATTTTTCATAAATGTAAAAAAAAAATCAATTGAAAAAAATATCTTCTATAAAAACTTCTTAGATAAGAAAATCACTATTTGTTTGAAATGTTGTCGATGGTAAAAAGCTTTTCATGAATTCACAAAAAAAAGTTACAAAATATTTTATTCGAAAGTATGTCTTGATAAATTTAATGTACGCAATAAATTAAGATGTCACAGGTAGGTAGATAATATGATTAGGTATAATTATATCTAGTTGGCTGGAAAAATGTGTCACAGACGCGCACGAATTCGAATTTAAAAAAAGAAACGTGAAGTTCCAAATTTAAAATCTCGATTAATTAATTTGAGAGAGGTTTTTAGTTTGATTCACATAAAAATAGCGCACCAAAATAAATCAAATAATTATTATTTACTTGGCTGGAAAAATGTGTCACCAACACGCGTAGTCGAAATAAAAAAAAAACGACACAAATCATATTTGAATTAAGAATTATTAAATAGATGGAATGAATTAAAAAAAGTGTTCGAAATTTGAAAATTCGACTCACCTATCCCGCGTTCGAGCTGGTGGAGCGAACTAAAAAAAAAATGTCGGTTTTATCGGGAAGCGTGTCAGAGGGGGAATTTTGAGTTTTGATATTAAAATTAGCCAGCGCTCGGCGGCGGTTAATTCACTGATTAAACTGAGAAATGGGTTTCGGGCTCGATTCTATATGCGATACGCTGAATGCTGGCGATGTGTAGGTTTTTTGCGATAGGGAATACCGGGAAATATGGTAAAACCGGTATAATTAGGATTCTTACCATAAAATAATGTAACAATTCATTATATTTTGATTTGTAATTTTTTTTAGAATCAAATTCCAATGACACACTGTATATTTTCACCAATTAATAATTTATTTCAATTCATCTTTACGAACGTTTTCGATTCACTGTCATCGACAGGTACAATACAATTTAAAAATTAAAATCTCATTTAGGTATAAAAATATGTTAGTTCGGTGCAATGTCACTAGAATAAAATAAAATAAAATTACAATAACATTGACAAATAATTCTATAAAGTGCATTAATGATTGTAAAATTATTCATCATTTAGAATAAACATTAACTTATTATATTTTGTATGGTTAAAAAATTAATTATATTTTGTACAGTCTGTGTATTAACATTGTGAAAATCAATATTTCATTTCTACTAAATTTTATAGAACCAAACCAATTGTAATTAAACACTTTTAAAAACTTATAATCCATAATCTAAGTTGCAAAAATACATTAACACTTAACATTAATATTAAATTAATGCCTACAAACGTACAAGTGTACGTCCGCGTTTACAAATGCTGCATGTGAACTTGCAAATTAAAATCCCAAACTCAAATGAACATGAACCCTGCAACTTTTGCCGACCTGCCCTGATACAGGGGCTAAGTGAAAATTTTTACAGTATGGGTGGTCAGCTTCAAACCAATCTATAAATCAAAGAATACCAGTCGAATAGAAATCACATACGCAACTAAGTTGCTCTAATAGCGCAATTTTTACCGCGTTGTCCACGAATGTGTCACATGTGGCAAATGGCACCTATTTACCTTCACAAGCAAGGGGGGCAGCTTCACATTTAATACTACGCTTGTCGAGGGGACTGGTTCTCATTTTTGTGAAGGCTGAGTCACCATGCCGAATCTTTGATTTTTTATTAGAAACAATAAACCGTTTTTTGACACTTTGTTGTTCCTTGACTCATATTTCGGTATGAGGCTGACCCCTCATGCGGTAAAAACTTGGTTCTATTTCATTCACACTTCACTATCACTTTTTCGAATCCCGGATTCCCGATATTTTGATGAAACATATTTATTGTGCACAGGCCTATTGCTTGCAAAGCGCTGGTCGAGTTAATAGCTTGGAACTGAAGTTAAGACGAGAAACATATAAATAAATACAAGTACACATGCATTGCACATCACATCACGTACTTGTATAAACATTGCAATTAAAATAGATCATGATATTTCAGTGTAATTAATATAGGGGTGAGGGGGGGGTTCAGATATTTACAGAAAAGTGATTTCTCACATAGTATGTCGGTATGAGAAAAAGTCAGTAATGCAGTAAAACGAAAGCATCAGAACAAAATGCAGTTTTTAGTCTATTACTAGAAAAATAAGAAAAACATGCTGCTTCTTCTTCTTTTGGTGCTACTTATATCGAAGATCGGCGATCATCATGGCTATTTTGACCTTGGATGCTGCGGCTCGAAACAGAGACTCCATGCTTTCGAGTCGCAGGTTTTTCAGCCACGATTTCCATTGGCATCCCTAAAATCTTCTCTCCCTATCTTACCCTGTATGATAAGCGTGCTGACTTGATTATTATGCTGATAATTGTGACTAAGCTACACATACAGTGTAACTTCTTGCCGCGTTCTCCTCATAGGGGTTCCATGTGGCCAGTGAGACCTATTAATTTTTGTAGGTAAGGGGGACGGTCTTGTAGGGGGTTTCCCAGCTCCCGAAGGGGCTGGAACTCATTTCATGTGAAGGCTGAGCAAAACATGCTGGTATTTTATTTAGGGGTTGAGACAAAAAAATCCAAATTTAAAAAAAACTGACCACTTTATGCTCATGATTGAAAATGCCCAAAAAATATGCTGTGCAAAAGATTCACATGCGAGTTTTGTGCAAAAATATTTTCACAAAACTTCAAAAAATTTCAAAAAAAACACTCGGAACAATAGTGAAAGCGCGTGGAGAAATTAATATGACAGAGACCCACTTTCGTGAGTGACGCGCGCAGACTGAATGAGAAATTTGCCGATCCTTGCTTAGTTATATACTGCCGCTCAACTGGTGGCTTTCACTTTTGAATTTACATGCAAAGGGGCGTGGCTTCGCGCACGCTTTGATTCTATTGCGGTCGTTGTATACCTTAAAAGTAATAAACTTGCTTGATTCATGAACACCTTCATCTATACAAATATATAGAAAGGTAATTAGGTAGAAAAATTATACTGAATGAAAAATAAACTAGTAACTGATTTTCAAAAAGCGCTAGGGTGGGCTTAAAAGTATATTTTCCATTGAGGTCAGAACATTTTTGAATTTGGAATTTTTTCTTGGCGATTAAACGTCAGTCTTGTATAGGACTGCCGTCATTAGAAATCATAATCGGAAATCTAAGTGGCAAAGATATATTAACATTTATAAATTATATAAATACAGTCGGTGTTATGGCCGAGGGTAGAGGCGCATGTTCGACTAGCGTATTTGGAACAGAATAACGTTGGTTCGAATCTGCTTCCAGCCCACTTGACCATAACTTCGACCTTGGTTCAACAGATGCCATTGCATGCACACAAGCTTCTGCTTTCGCATGAAGACAACTGGCCAAGCAAAATAAGTTGATACAGTTCATTCCTCTCCACAAATCTTTTAAAAAAAAAACACATGCCATTTCCAACTCGGCCGGGTGACGTCACAATTTTGTCTATACTAATTCCCGTAGGGACCTCATTGGTATTTTTGAGACCAAGTGTTTTGAAATACTTACTCCGTCTTGAAATAAATACACAATTATTACACTTACTTTCTTTCTTATCTTTCTTCTCTTATCTTAAGTTCTCTTATCTTAAGTTCTTCTAAATCTTAAGTTGCAGTCGAGTACCTACTGTGTCTGTGTACCATTGTAAAATGGCGGGAATGCGTTTAAATTTGGAATACCTACTGGCCGCCATGTTGTCTTGGCGGGCGCGGGAAAGTGCAATTTATTAGACGAGCTGTTGGCGCCAAATGACAAGCGGGAGGATATAATTATTATAATATAGCGCTCTAAACAGCCCGATGAAATGACAAAAACAAACGGTTCAAAGGAGAAAGTGTTATATTAAAAGCTGTGGAGAGGGACAAAAAGTGACATATCGATGATACCTTAACAAAATTGTATTGTATTTATCTATAGAAATAAAAATTATTATTATTATTATTATATTTCTGGTGGCCAGTTGATTCCAGGTCACAGGGCCGGCCACCACAAAAGCACGGCCCCCTGAAAACAGTGGCAATTTTCCTTCTAGGTTCATTTAGCGGGGTTTTCCACTCCGTTCTCTGCTGATCTTAGTGTTTGCTGCAGCACTGATTCAGCTTTACCGTTAGCATCTTATTATAATAATTTAGACACCTTTAAAAGTCTTGTGAAAGAAGAGTACCTCCCAGCCTATTGATGGCTGTGAGGGTGCACTGTATTTTGGGTAACCCGTTGTGCACCATGAAAAAAAAGCTTAGGTCTAATTGATTGACGACACTTGTGAACAAACTATGTGCACAGTCACATGTATTAGTTATTCAAGAATAAAAATCACAAAGGTTTCCCACATTTCACTTGCAGACTTTTGAATTCTTGAACACAGATGTCGGGGATAAGTTCAAAGTTGGATGACGTCTAAGATTGACAGCCGCACTGTATGCAAGTTTACACTTAACGCCTATGCGTGTCTCCCGCAGTCAAAGGGATAAACACCATCATCATCAATGAAAGGTCAACTCCGAATGAGTCATGGTATCCTTGGGTATATGAACTGGTTCTTTTCACTGCCCTGTGGCCTCTCTTCATCATGACAACCCAGAATAGATTTTTGTTTCCTGACTTTCATTGGCAGTAGAAGATTGACATCTTGGTAAAGCTCATATAACTCAATATAAACGTTTTTTCTATAGATTCTAAACCCGTTTCGGGCCATAAACACCTTAGCAAGGTAAGAGGAAATAATTAAAAAATGTTTTTTTGGAAAAAATCAATAATTTTATTATGTCATTTGAATGTTATACAATAAGCAATAGAAATAATAACACAAACAATCAATCAATTAATATTTATAATTAAACGTAAACATTACATAACCATACATAGTTAATCATTGCACATAGTTCATTTTCATAAATTATATTAAAATTAAATTAAATTAATTTACAGGAACAAAACGAAAATAATTAATCAACCGCTAACCACAATAATTTAATACATTTAAGCTGAGAAGCGATAATAATCCATTAATTTTACGAGAGAGCGCTAAAGACGCACCTCTCGGAAAAATCTAACCTCTATTTGAAGTCTTTTTTTTTATTCATGCAAGTTCATTTATTGCTTCGAAGCGATCTTTTACAACCGACTCATGACAACGAGCAAGTGATGATAAACAGGTTTTACGGGGTAACGATTAAATTGATTCTTAGCCTAACGATACCTCGCTACGTACATTAAAATCTATGAAAAAATATCTCTCATTTTAGCTGGTATTTAAGTCCATAGCTTGGCAATCTATTCACTCATATATTTTTTCAATGTAAGTCACTGGTGTAGAATTTTGATAGAAATCAAAATTATTCCACATACTTAGACAAAAGTATTTGAGAAACAGCAAGTCTGTTTCTAGAAACAGGGTTTAATTCAAATTAAAAGACAAATATACAAGAGCATTATAAAATATCACTTGGGTTGGATAATTTTTTAATTTTTGGTGATTATTTTAAATTCAACAAACCACTTTGCGGTTATAAAACGTATAAACACATGCCAGTGAAGTCCAAGGTGTCTGTGGATCATACAAAGAGAGTCCTGGAGGATGGTTGTGAGACTACAAGGTGATAGTGACACCAAGAAAGTAAATAAGTGACAACATTACACATGACGCTGAAGTCCTAGGTGTCAGTGGACCATAGACTGAGGCTGCACAAGACTGGGAATATTTGAGAGATATTTTTTCATAAACATTATTTCTACTATTTTACATCATTACTATATTAATTCATTTAAATTACTTTAAATTAACATTATATGAATCACTTTAGGTAGGTAATTTACCTATTATGGACTGAGAGAACACCCAAATGTATGAAAAACATAACAGAAACAGAGACATCTATGTTTTTATGCAATAAGCAATATAAACTTAATTACTTCTTCCAATGCACCACAGATGGCAGTCTTTTTTATGAGACAAATTCATGAAAATCGAATCAAAGTTTTTTATTTGTAGATCAATTCAATCATTGATTTCAAATGCCTTCATATTGATTCCTTTCAATTTGATGCATGGGATCTTGATCAACCGAGATATCCAAACATTCTGGTTCAAGGATATTTGGCATAAGTTGCAAATGAATCGGTTCTTCAAGGACAATTAAAGTCAATTTATCCAAAATATACCAATGTACTCTTGAGGTGTGACACACACAAAAACAAATCTTACAAGGAATCAGAAATTATGCTCTATAGTTGTAAGGCCCTAAGCAACAAATATATTCCTTAGGCCCTTCCCTAAGATCTTGACAGTGTTACATAACAACTTTTTTGTATATGTAAATTGTGCGGACTCTATTGTTCTATGAGAGAAGATTGAGTCGCAAAACAAACATAACTAAGCTGAACATAAAGCGAAACTTACTAACACATTGTCGCTGAAGGGATTTGTTCAAAATACGATGGATTCATTTGATTCTAACAAAGTGTACAAAAAATTGTAAAGCGATCAATAAATCATTTGCAAATTAGATTCAGAATGTTTCTGTTTCTATTACGCTTTAGTTCTAACGTAATTACGACGAGAATTACATTACTTTTTAAGTCCTTGGACGTAAAAACAATATACACTAACAATATTACACATTGTTATAGCTATAACAATTCCACTTACACACTATCTAACAACTAACGCATTCCAGATCTTGCCAAGTACGATACACCACTTCTTCTCTTCTTCAAAGTCCAACCCTGTTTTAGAAGTTTAATGATTTCAAAAATATCGCTAGAAAAAGGTCACAAAAAATAGATTCTATAAAGGGACCTTACACTACTTTAGTTCAGAATATTTTTAAATCTAGTCCAACGACATTACTCAGAAAAATCTTAATAGAAAAACAATTGCATTTTCCAATTCATTGAGTCAATCAAAAGTAATAAAGTAAAGTACTTCGATCGTGCCTTTTGCATGGCCAGCCCTGTGCTATGAAAGTCCTACCCCATGAGAGTGATAGTGCGTTTAGGTAAGGATTGAAGACATGTTTGTTGGGGAGATGTTACAGTTGAATAGTGCCCATGTGGTGATTTATCACAAACGACAGTATAAATATTGTCTTTGTTTATTATTATTATAAAAGTATTAAGCTGAGAGAATGGTCTTTCTGGAACTCGATGTTCTTTTTTCACGGCATGCTAAAGTCATAGGTCCATGAAGAATGAGTGCTTAGTAACCAATAACAAAATATTAGTTAGCCAAGTCCCTAGTCACCCGGCTCTGTTGACATGTATTTGCACCAATATGTCATATTTGGTAAACAGACACTTCCGGTCTTTTCACACGAGATTGCATTCTACCCGGATTGTTTATGGTTTGTCTATGCATTACCGATTCAAAAGTCAAGAAGCGTTTGGGGATGTATGAAAGTTTTCACACAGTCTGTCCGATAACCCGAAGACAAACCATAAAAACATCCGGGCAGAATGGTTCTCGTGTGAAAACGGGGTTTACTATTCGACTTTCTATCAGAATTTCATTAATTGGAAAATTTCTGATTACACAATTACAAATGATTTTTTACAGTGAGCAAAGATTACCTTACCATAATTACAAAAAATATATGTACCGATGCAATAAATAAGTAAAATTTACATTAAAAAAAACTTCTTGATTTTGTAATTTTAGATTTGGAATAATTTTTATGAATAAAAATGGCTGAGAGAAACCAATAGCAATACAATTTCATCCATTACTCTTGATAGTTTTATTTTTTTGCCGTTCTGTTTGTCTTTAAAAGGCGCAAGAGTTGTCAACGGGAGCACGCTCATTGGCTGCCAAAAAAATCCGCATGCTCATCGGTCCACGACATAATAACAAAAATCAGCCATTCCCCCTTTTGCTCAGGCGCTGCGAGCAGTCTAAGTATGGAAAATTATTATCGTGGAGATACGCAGGCAATCAACGATCATCATAATAATATATGGATGATTTATTTGGTGAGCGCAATTTTTGTGTGAATCACACCTCAAGAGCCCTCAGCGAGCCTGGTCGTCGCTATAGAAAAGTCGCTGTAAAGCTGGATGGATCTTTGATGACAGGTCTCTGGTAAAGGTACCTATATGAATTTTTCAACCCAGCAAAGAGCATGTTTAAAAATATATGTGGTATTTTTTTGTGCCCCGCCAGGATTAGAAATAACAACCTTCCATTTAAGAGTCCGAAGCGCTTATCACTAGACTACAGACCGGTCAAATCAAACCGGCCATCACATTTTATACAAAATTTCTCACCTTTTTATATTCACCGTGTCGGTAAAATAGCAAACAAATATATGGAAACTAAAACAGCGCCTCTAGTGAGTGCTTTAATTTCCATTCGCTTTTAGTGAAAAGCTATGGTTGAAGAATTTGAGTATTATTGTGATCGAAGAGGATATTGCCAAAATTTAAATTTAAATTAATATATTACAAAAACTCATATTTACAAAAAAGATCAGACATCCAAAGTTTCACATTTTATTTGCTATACAAAAAAAAGCAAAAATTGTTTTTGCTATTTTTTTTTTACTTTAATTTAAAGGTACATTAATTTACCTATGTTTAACAGATGATTCACAAAAAAATATGATTTCTTTATAATTCCATAGATATTGTGATAAAGTATTTAATTAAAATTAATTACGTAATATTTTTTTAATAAACCATTTTCATATGTGGAAGCCATTTTATGCTTGGCATAAGCAGCTTACAATGAGCAATTATTTTTAAAGACGTTTTAAATTTTTTCATACCAGTCTGAGCAGCCTCATCCTGGCTGGTGATTGCACCACTCTAAGTTGCAAAAATGTAATGACATTTAAGGCTCACATTTAATGCATGCCCACAAGCAAGCATGTGTAAATTTGCGCTCACACATGCTGCATGTGAAGACTACAGAACAAGGAATGTCAGTTGAAGAAAAGTATGAGTAAATCAAAATTTGAAATGGTTCACTTTGCCAATGTCACCTCTGTTCCGGGAAAGGTCGGCAAGATTTGCTGGTTTTATGTTCATTTGAGGTTTGGTTTTAATTTGCAAGTAAACATTCAGCATTTGTAAGTGCGAACTTACACATGACTGTTTGTGGCGAAGCTTTTGAAATTTTAGTTCCTTGACTTATAGGTCGGTGTGAGGCTAACTCCCCATGCTGTAAAAATTTGATTCACTTTTGCCAATGCCACCCCGGTTTGCAATTTTATGTTCATGTGAGTTTTTTTTGTATGTAGGTACACATGCAGTATGTGTAAGCACAAACTTACAAGTGCCTGCCTGTGTGGGCATGTATTAAATATGAACTTAAAATGATAATACATCTTTGCAACTTAGATTATAGATAAAACAATAAATAGGATAGAATGGTATACAAGATTTTCTTAAAATGTTTGACATCACGTTGCTAGTTTTCTCTATGTGTCAGCGGATGACATCATGAACATTCCTAGGCTTCAAAGTACAACACGAATTTCAAAATATATTTTTATCTTTCATTTGAATTTAGTTGTTAGCTTGATGCTTAGGATTGTTTATAATACCATTCCTGTGTATGTATAAAATGAAGTTGTGCAGGACTCTGACACAAACAATGTTATTCACAGCACGTTTGATCCGTAGCTGATCCATAGATCATAATTTTTTTCTATGGAAAATTCACATTAGGGGCTGTCCATATAAATTACGTCATTCGCATTAAGGGAGGGGGGGGAGTCTGGTCTGCGGATGATGGCAAATGATGTACGAGTACCAAAAGTGACGTCGTTCTTGTAAATACTAATTTCTACAAAATATACAAAATATTATGTAAGTAATATAACATTATTAATCTCATCCATTATTACAGCAAGAGGGGGGGGGGTCATTAGATAATGACTATAGGATGATTGTAAGGGGGAGGGGGGGGGGGGGGGGTCGAAAATCGGCCAAAATCGATGACGTAATTTATGGACGGCCCCTTAGGTAACCGCTGAGCCATGGATTCGCTGTGAGTGAATAACACAATAAAGAATTAAATTATTAGTATTTTTGAATATTTGATAATAAATTAAGTATATCTCACATATTTTACAAATAATATATTTATTTATTTTCTTCTTTCTGGCAACAAACCAGCAATAAAACAATCTTCTATCCGTTTTTTCTAAAGCATCCACAATTCCCTTTGATTTGAAAATAAATACAGAAGGCTAAGGAATCAAATTTACGCTAACAAATAAAGCGGAAGTTTTTTACTATCGTAGTTTATAGCGTAGAAAGAATCTAAGACACGGCTAAGCTAAAGAGAATTACAAAAAATACATCTTACGCTTGTTTCTGTTGTCTTTTTATGGGTTACGTAAACATACGTTGAAAAAGACAAAAAGTTTAGTTAAGCGTAAGAATACAAAAATAAAGAATCAAAGAACTTCTAATCCATTTAAACACTGATTCTACAAAAGGAAGAAGAGCTAAATAAAGCTATCGAAAATAAAATATATCAATATTTAAAGCATGCATCAAAAAAATTAATATATATATTAAAAAATTGCTATGATTTTGTACTATATTTACAAGGAAAAAAAGATTTGAATTTTACGTTTTTTTTTAGAATAGAGATAGAAGCGTAATTTTAAAGACGGTTTACTTCCAGAAGAAGAACAAACCTCATTTTTTCTTCTTGACCATCTTTTCGGCGTACGTCAAAACGGAATCTGTCTTTTTCGACGCGTCCTGCTCTTTTGCCGACTTTGTGGAGATGGAAGTCGAGGAATAGCTGGTTGACGGTTTGTTCTTCGACGATAGGATCTCTATACTCTTTGTGGTTACAGATATAGTGCTTCTGTTCACGTCGACAGACACACTCTTTGAAATTGTTTCATCTGGTAATCGTTGATTCAACAAGTTACCTTCACTCTGCACTTTCCCAACTAGATTTGACTTCTTTTTATCTTCTGACTTCTTCCCATCGCCGCTCTGATTTCTCACCGTGACTCCTTCAAATTTCATTGAGAATCCGCTGCCACTTTTAACCGTTCCATCATTCTTCCCCGCCTCCTCAACATTCTTCTTAACATTCTTTTCTTGGCTTACTTTCACACTTTTACCTTTATCGCATTTACCCGCATCACTGCTTGTTTTAACTTTTACGTCTTCAGTCTCACTCCATGCGTTGAACAATCCACCTTTACTCGCATTCTGTTCATTCTTTACCTCTCTCTTGTTACTCGCACCTCTATTTGCGTCCAATTTGATGACTTGCGTTTCATTTTTGACGCTGGGTTCATTTTTTATGATGGCTGCGTAAGTTTTGGCACTATCCTTTGCTGTCTCGGTGCTTTCCTGAACTTTCACAGCCTTCTTCGCACCGTCACTACTTGACGCTTCAACTTTACCTTTACTGAAAAACTTTTGTTGACTTTCACTCGTTCCTTTTGGGGACAAAAATCCCTGCCCCTTTTCTTGGACAGTCTTCAGATTTAAGCTCTCCAATTTTGAGGTTATTTGTCCGACAATAGACGGGGATTTTGACATTTCTTGCTTGGTGACCTGACTATCCACAGGTTTTTGATAAGCACAACTAGTTTTACTCGACATCAGCGCAATAGTCTCAGCTACTGTAATTGGAACTTCAAAAATATCCGCTTCCTTCTTTTGTGGTACGTTTTTAGTATTTTTGACATCACCCGAGGCGGGTTGCGTAACTTTTGAAGCTGTGCTCTGCGGAACAGGTGCTTGTGATACAATCGAAGTTGAACTTTGCGTAATGTTCGACGCTAAATTCTTAGGAGCGTTTGAAGAAGAACTTTGCGTAACATTCGTGGCAGGACTCTGCGTAACATTTGAAACAAAACTGTGTTTAACAGTTGACGCATTGGTTTGTGTTATACTCGGCGTTACTTTAGATGTACTTTGAGAAACTTTTGGAGTGTTTGGCATTATGTTTCCAACAACCTCAGTCTTTTTAGCATTTGACGTTGAAAATTCTTCAATCGCCAAAGGTTTGATTCCACTCAATTTTCCGTCATCTTCCGGCATAGAAACATTTGAAATATCCAATACATTACGAGACTCATCAGACAATCCTGTCGAATTCAAATCAGAAGAATAATTCAAGAGTGTTTCCGAAGTTTGCGTCGTGTTTAACGATGAATTCAACGAACCAAACGTATCATTAAACACAAACGACTTGTCCGCATCTTTCAATAGCGTCGCCGTTTTTGCATTTTTTGTATCCACAACTAGAACCTGTTTATCCGAATCGGAAATAATCTGCTCCGCTTTCTTTTCGTCGTGTATCGGAACTGCCGCCGCATTCGTCGGCGAATCTTTTTCTTCCGCTATCCTCGGAAGCAATTCCCCAGGTGCGGCCAAGCTCAGAGATAGCCTAGCCTGACTCGTCTCCATGACGGCAAACTGCGACAAGTCTTGGGTCTGGAAGTCTGTTAGTTCGGCGTTTTGTGGCAGTTTTTGCTGCGGGATGACCACGGCAAAGCTGGAGTTTGTGGACGGGCCGAGCGAGTGTTGGACAGAGCCGCTGAATTGGTGTTTTGGGTTTTGGGGCTCTACGGGTTCCGGGGTGCGGTCTTGGGCGGCTTGGGGAGCGGCCGATGCGAGTGGCCGCCACAGGGCGCTGCCGCCCTTGCCCCGGGAGTGGGACTGTGAGGCTGAGGAAGCGGCCTGCGCGCAGCACAGCGGAGATATGAGGGCGCACTTGCTTTCAGCAGAACGAGGATGTAATCTGCAAGAAATTAACAATCATTTACTCTGCTTAGTTATTGAATGAACATGGTGCTGATTTTACAACTGGGATTCTCTTTTTAATGAGATTTTAGAACTTTATTTTTTTATTTAGACTAATTTTGTGGATTATGGATTATTTGTTCTATAATCTATAATCTAAGTTGCAAGGATATATTCATTCAAAGCTCTCAGATGTATGCCCACAAACAAACAAGTGTAGTTCGCGCTTACAAATGCTGATTGTGTACTTACAAATAAAATCCAAACCTCAAATGAACATGCAACTCTTGCCGACAAAAAAAAATTGTAATTTATTGTCTACGTTTCATAAATAATAGGTTGGTATGAGGCTTACCACCCATGCTGTAGAAAATGGTTCACATTGCCAATGTCACCGTTGTTTCAGGAAAGGTCAACAAGAATTGCAGGGTTTATGATCATTTGAGATATGGGTTTTTCTGTTTTAGGTTCACGTGCGGCATGTGCAAGCGTAAACTTATACATGCTGCTTGTGAGTTGCAGAGATATATTAACATTCAAAACTCATATCAAATGCATGCCCACAAATAGACACGTGTAAGTTCGCCCTTACAAATGCTGAAAGTGTACTTGCAAATTAAAATCCAAACCTCAAATGAATATAAGCTCTGCAACTCTTGCCGACCTTCCCTGAAACCGGGGTGACATTTGCAAAGTGAACCATTTTTTACAGTATGGGTGGTCAGACTCATACCAACTTGTAAGTCAAGCAATAACTTCACTCTAAGAATTGACTTATTATAATTGAGTCTGTGAAGGTGGTGTTGTTACCTGTCGGGACTGAGGGCCCTCCTGAGCAGGGGCGAGGCGGGCTCCCGGGGCCAGGCCCTGGTGGGCGCCGTGGCCCTGGCGTGGTGCTCCCTGCCCCTGCTCACCGCCCCCGCACCGGGGCCCGCCAGCGGCGCCTGGTGGTGGCAGCCTCCGCCAAGCACAGACAGACTCAGGGGGGACGGGGATCTAGAACATAAAACTTACAAAGTGAGATGCAGGGATATTTAAAGGATGATTTCTCTTGATTTTCGAGGACTTGAAAAAATAATTTCTCCTAGTGTATGATGATTTTTTTTGACCCACTGTCAGCAGTCGCAACCTTTTGGCTCTTTCACAATGTGTCAAAAATGCACACAATTATTTTTAATAACATCTTCTAAAATCTATAATATAATGCATACTATTTGCAAAAATATATTGGCATTTGAAGCTTATATTTAATGCACGCCCAGCCGCCTGTGTACTAGCAAAATAAACCAAACCTCACATAAACATAACATTGCGAATCCTGCCGCCTTTCACTGAAACCGGTGTGGCACTGGCTAAGGTGAAGCAAGTTTTAACAGCATGGGGGTCAGCCTTATACCAACCTATTTGTCAAAGAACCTTGATTTTTGTTTAAACTCCTTTCACACTGTCTTTCTTTAGGATCTGAATTGAGTACTAGCCAGATGTTCCTCGACTTATAGGTTGATATGAGGCTGACCCCGGATAATGTAACAAATATTTCACTATACCAATTTCACCCTTGTTTCAGGGAAGGTCAGCAAAAGCTGCATGGATTATGTTCATTACATTGTAAGAACTTACACATATATACTTGTGGGAATGCATGCAATATAAATCTTAAATGTAATATATCTTTGCAACTAAGATTATAAAATGTGGGGTACTGGAAGCTAATGGGTTGGCCCTTGTTGCCAATGCTTTTTTTCACTCATGCGACCAATGGAGCGTTAAGGAGTACAATGTGTTTGTGAATGTGTGTAAATGAGTATTCAAAATCAAGTCACCGATATCTGTGTTAGATACAAATAATGAAAGCTGTGATGTAAGGAAAGCGATTAATTAAAATTAGTAAACCGTTGAAGCACTGATACTTCATGCTTTTGTTTACAAATAAGAGATTTTATTTGGTTAACATTGTACTACAGTTAATGAACAAGGCCTATCGATATTTCATAAAAAAAAACATGTGAAAAATTTCAATGGACTCGACATGGGAAATGAGAAAATATGTGACGCCGATTGGCCGGGCTAGAGGCAGGACAGAGAGTCATAACTACAATACAAAATTAAGTAGGTGGTTTGTAAGACACTGGAGTGATACGTCCTGCATGTAGCATAAATGTCAACAGTATATTTTTTACGATGCTGTTGAATAGCTGTAAAAAATGCTCTGACTATCGAGAATCCAATTTATTTTATTTTAATTTAACTTAATTCAGTTTAATTTTAATTTGCCTTTAAGTTTTTTATTAAAGTTAAGGGTGGATGTTTTCACCAACAGATTTTTAAAAATAATTTTTAAAATAAAAAAAACACTCTTCTAACCCCTAGTATAACACTAAATAATATATGAAAACTAGTGAGGGAAAAGGCAAACAAATCGCCACCTTAAAGGTAAAACCGAATAAGTTCTATAAAGTAAGGTGCAAAGATATATATTACATTTCAGATTCATATTAAATGCACTCCCACAAGCAGACATGTATAAGTTTGCGCTTACACATGCCGCATGTGGACCTACAACATAAAAATCCAATCTCAAATGAACATAAGCCCTGCAACTCTTGCCGGCCTTACCTGTGCTGATTCACTTATTTGAGAAATTGTGGATAAAAATGAACAATTTGTAAGGAAGTGCTCATGAAGAACTTCTATTACAAGATTTTCACACTTTAGTAGTGTTTTCTCTTGTAATAAATAGTGAAAAAGGTGCATTTATCTGAGAAACCCATGTTAGTTTAATATGCAGCTTGTTCAGTTTTACCTTTAAGGTGTCGATATACTTTGTTATCGGTTGGTCACTAAGAAAAAATTGCATACATAAATTTGTACCAAGTCAATCGTTGTAAAAATATAGAGATGTGCACACAGTATGAATTTGCGATAGGAAAAGAAAAACATCACCAAATTTGTATGAAAATATTATTTTGAAATGCAATGTTTTTTAATTTTTTATTTTGCGTACAGAGAATGGCTCGCTATGGAGTGAGTTCCATGCACCGATGACAACTGACTGGTCGATGAGCGTCTGATCAATGCGCGCGTGATTGTTTTACCTTGGAAATTCAACTTGTGTGCAGATTTACAATTTGGTAGCTGACATAGATACAATAACACATTCGATACTGAGCGACCTATAAACAAAAAACAAACAAAAAAACACAATAAAAGAGAGTGTACGTACATAGTGAATATACAGAGCAAGAAAGCAAATAAGGTGGTGTTAAGAAAGCAGAGAGAAAACCATTTATTATACAAAAAAAAAACAATTGTCTTACCCTAGAAGCAAAGAAACGCAAACGCAACTAATCTACAAATATAGTGTAACTTCATGCCCGCGTTTACCTGCAGGGGTGGCATGTGGCAATGCGGGACTTACTTATTTCAATGGGTAAGGGGGTCGGCCTTACACAAACCACTTCAGTTGAAGTGGAGGTTTCCCAGCTCCCGAGGGGCTTGCTTTTATTTCTTGTGAAGGCAGAGTAAATCTTGCCGGTATTTTATTTCGGGGTTTGAAATAAATACCGAAACGGGAAATCATTTCTGACACCCTCGGTGGGACTCGGAACCGAGCTCACGGCATGGAATAAAAGTACTCTACTAACTGAGCTATCGACCGAACCAATTAATAATTCATTATTTAATCTTTTCATGAATTGCTAATTACCAAGTACCCGATGACATCGGTGGAACCACAGTCAAAGTTATTGTTGATTGGACACAACGCAGGCGGGGTTCGAACCTGTGATTTCAATATCCAAATTCGAGTGCAGACACCTTATCCCCTTGACCATAATAGTGGATGCCATAGAGAGGAAATTTATGCGATAGTCTAGTCATACTGATTTTGTACGTTTAAATTAAATAAAATAAAAAAGCATTCTTACTTAAGCCAAAAAAAATACACCTATGAAAAAAATAATTAAAGTTACTTAAAGTACCCCTTTTAAAATATGTACATAAATATTCAATTGATAACAAGCTTTTATACAATGTAGTCTAGGTGGAAATTTATATAAATCACCAAGAAGTAAGCCTAATATTACAAGCTATAAAAATAAAAATAATATTAGGATGATTTATTTGGTGAGTGCTGTTTTTGTGTGTATCACACCTCAAGAGCCCTCTGCAAGCTTGGTCGTTGCTGTAGAAAGCGCCAATTCTCAAGCAAGACCCAGTTGTTGTAAGGTTGGATGGACCTTTCAGTGACCGGTCTTTGGTAAAGGTTTATGAATTTTTCAACCTAGCGAAGAGCATATTTGGAAATAAAAATGGTGTATTTTGTGTTCCGCCGGGATTCGAATCCACAACCTTCCATTTACAAGTCCGAAGTGTTGCCACTGGACTACGGACCGGTATAATAAGACATATCGTCGTCCTTGACATGACTTTGTCTTTGAAATGATCTTGTCCTTGACATGAACTTGTCTTCGACATGATCTTGTCCTTGACATGACCTTGATACCGATACAAATCCCAAATAATAACATAGGAATAAGAGTACAAGCTAATAAATGATTTTGTCCATGACATGACCTTGTCTTTGACATAATCTTGTCCTTAACATGACCTTGATACTAATAAATCTGTCTTGTCCTTAACATGACCTTGTTACTAATAAATCCCAAAAAATAAAGTAAGCGTAAGAGTACAAGCTAAAACATGACCGTATCTTTGACGTGACCTTGATACCGATAAATCCCAAAGAATAGCACAAGACTTAAAGCACAATCTTGTAAATTTGTCCTTGGACTCGACCTTGATACTGACCTTGTGGGGCTGGAAGCGACTGGTCCCGGGCTGGGTGTCCTGGCCAGGGGGGAGAGCGGGATGTGGCCGGCCGACTTCCTGCGGGCCGCGGCGCCCTTCCCCCCTCCGGCCCCGCCCCCTCCCCCGCCCAGCTTGTGCTTCAGCCCGTGCAGCGTGGAGGGCCTGCGCAGCACAACCACAAGACAAGCAGTGGGGGTTAGTGGCGACAGTGTGCGCAGAGGGTTTAGTTGCAGAAATAGACAGATTAATCACATTGGTTGGTGCACAGGTTACATTTGAACTGGAGTTACGTTCGTTTGACACATATACAAATTATAATGAAATTTCAAGGTTATTACACTTTTCAGATACCATACAAACCGTTATGGGAGAACTTACATTATTCTCGACGTTTCATTGTTCTACTACAGTTCATACTCAATCATCATGCAGAAGATGTTGCCAAAGAAACATAGAGAATAATGTAACTTCTCCCATAACGGTACTTCTAATATCCAAAAAGTGTAATTGGCTTTGAAATTTAACTACAATTTGTGGAAAGGTTACATTTAACTGTTTCAGACCTGGCTCAGTGACTTAATACTGAATGAGAAGGAAAAACTCATAAGGATCGTGCAGATTTTTTCAGTTTAAAGTCACATAAGCTAATGTTGAGACAGAAGAACATGTTATTAACTGAAGTATTTCCATTCTGATTTCCGACTCTTACAGACCCAACAAAAGACAACATATTATAAATAAAAGAAACCATAGTGCTTTATATTTCATAGTTGGGGGGATGAAGTCTTGATCTTATAGTGGTTTAAAATGAACACCGAAACAGAAAATCATTTCTGACAACCTGGATGGATATCAAATTCTTGTCTTATGGCATGGAACGCAAGCATTAAACCAAATAATGTGGATAGGTCAAATTGTCGTGTCCCCCTAAAATACTTCACTATGGATGCCAAGGTGTAAAGAAATTGACCGTGAGGGTCAGGCTGCAGTGAACGGAATGATGTGAGTTGGCACAGATTCTTCAGGTGCCTCGTAAGGGACAGGAAAAGATGGTGACTCAGCATTTGGGTGGACAGGGTTCAATTTGCACTAAAGCTTCATCCAACAACAATCATGTGAACTAAGGCCATGAACTTTTGACACTATTTTTTTATTTAATTTATAATTAACAAAACACTGTTTTTTTCCACAATAAAATTTATTTAAAAAAGATTAAAATCTTTAAAACAACTATTTTTTATGTTTAAACAAATTTTACTATTGTGGTAGCTGGGTCTGTATAGGATAAGATGTTTTGCAAATTCATTGGTAAAAATTTAGACAGTAGATGAGAGAATTCCCATCAGAATGGAAATAAGATAGTTTTGCATTTAGTGATTAACATTAGTGTGATCCAATCACCAAGTAGGCATTATTTTAAAAGTTAGCAAGTCATTGTGTGTGTAACATGTTGAATATTGATAGTTTCCATTGTCGTAGCTAACTTAGATTACTTTTCAAAATATGTTTCAGCTTCTGAGGTAAATTTATCCTTTCACACCTTCCATTAGAATCAAACATACTCACCAATACAATTGATCAGTTTCACCAATCCTATGATCACTTCTCTTAGGTCTGACTAGCGCTTAGAACAGTTTTTATTTATGGTAAACGCAACTAAGCTACATACATATAGTGTAACTTCTTGCTTGCGTTATCCATGAAGGGGTCACATGTGGAAATTCAGGACCTATTCATTTTTACATATATATGCATCATGAAGAGCTACTTCGGGAGACAGGTTTTAGAAGCAACGGGTTTCCTATGGTGCTCTCTCATAGAGTCATCAACGGCTTAATAGACAGTCTCACCCTGTTGAAGAGCTATAGGTTGTATGTGCCAGGCGACTTCAGCCGTGGGCGAGGGCATAACTTATTTTTAAAAAGTCGTACGGATGTCGTGGCACAGCATCCTGTAACTTGGGAGTAAATAACTCTTGAATGACTCTAATATAGACATTTTAAAATGCAATCTAAATAGATTTACAAATTTAATTAGAGCTTTCTTCCCAGCGTGTAAATTGCTGAGAGTAAATTGCGAGTGTTGTCACCTTTGATAATGATGCGGCGTCACCTTGCCTGCCCCCTCGGTGGGACTGGGTCCGTCCCCCTGCGGGGTGGTGGCCCCCAGGGGGGTGGTGGGGGCGGCCGCAGAGGGGGCGGCCTGCGGAGGACCCAGCAGCAAGGCCGGCGGGGGACACGCCCGGCTGGGGGGACTGCCAAAGCGGGGGGCGAGGGGAGAGGGGGACGCAGCACCCACGCCGGCCGCTGCAGCCGATGATGATACCATCTGGAAATTATACAATTTAATGAATATTCATTATATTATTGTACTGTGATGATTTTATCCCGGGTTCACTTTCAAGAAAATTGCAGTTATACTTATTTTACCGTATTTCTTTTTTTTTTTTTTTTTACATAATACCTTTCAGTCTATAGCTTCTGCTTAGTTGGCGTCGTGGCTAAGTAATCAAAGGGATAATACTGGTCCACGGAACCGCAACCTATATTTATATGTGACTAAGGCCTATTCTTGCTTATTCGAGAATTGACGAGACGTCTCTAGCAAAAAAATATCTCTAGAGTGTACCAGAAGTACCTACAGTTCAAAGTCACGATATATGTTACACGCAGGTATACATTAGTAACAGAATTAACCACCACACCTTTGGGATATAATGAAGAAAAACATGAAAATACCCATTTAACTTATAGCAGATGCATCCTAACGTCAACGACGTTACCATGTTGAAAGCACCGGTTCCCATCAGATCACCGAAGTTAAGCAACATTGAGTGCGGATGCTACTTGGATGGGTGACCGCTCAGGTACACCGCGTGTCGTTGGCGTTTCTTGGACAGGTCAAAATATACCATTTATATTTCCAAATGTGCTGTTCGCTGGGTTGAAAAATTCATACACCTTTACCAAAGACCCGTCACTGAAAGGTCCATCCAATCTTACAACAACTGGGTCTTGCTTGAGAAATGGCGCTTTCTACAGCGACGACCAAGCTCGCAGAGGGCTCTTGAGATGTGATACACACAAGAACAGCGCTCACCAAATAAATCATCCTAATACTATTATTATTATTATCCTGTGTGTTTGTGCAGGTGGGAGGATGCTCTTACAGGGATTATTTATTTATTTATTTGTAAAGACATCAACAGAACACTAAAAAGAATTTATACAAGAAGACACATGATACAAAAACATAAGATCTCCAATGCTCCAATGACAGATGTCTATCACATAGTTACAATAGTTTTGGCACTGTTAACTGTTTATGTTACATACCTGCTGCATCTCAGCCGAGGCCCTCTTGCTGGAGATCCTCCTGAAGAGGGAGGCCCGGCGCCTCCTCTCTGGCTCTGTCCTGCGCTCCCCCGTCACCTGGTTGCCCCCCGCCCCGGCGCGCCGTCCCCCACCGCGCCCCACTGCCCTGCCTGCCCAGGCTCCGCGCTTCCTGCCACCAGACTGTCAAAAATACAAAGAAACAAAGTTACAGAAATGATTATAATCAGAATGGTGAAATTAGTAAAGTCCATACTGTTGAAATGGACTTTCTAAGAAGTATGATTGGGAAAACACGGAGTGACAGGGTGAGGAATGATTTTGTAAGAGAAGAATGTGGTGCAAGAGAAAGTGTGAAAGTGAAGATTAAAAGAAGTTTGTTAAGATAGTTTGGGCATATGGAGAGAATGAATGAGGAAAGACTGACGAAGAAAGTATATGTTGGTAGAATAGATGGATGTCGTGGTAGAGGAAGACCGAGAAAGGTATGGATGGACCAAATATCCGAAATTGCGAATGAATGGAATATCCAGAGTCATAATAAAAGAAGAGCTTGTATGAAGAAGGTTATGACTCTGGAGGAAATGAAAGAAGTATGTAAGGATAGAAAGAAATGGCGGTTGATCTGTGATGTTGGCGGCTGGGGTTTGTTAAAGTAAAATTGGTTTTATGATTTAGTTTTTTATGTCCATGTATATATTGTTATTTATTGATTTAAAAAAAATGTAATTTGTCCTTGACTTATAGGTTGTTATGCCGCTGACCACCCATACTGTAAAAATTGGTTCACTTTGCCAATGTCACCCCTGTTTCAGGGAAGGACGGCAAGAGTTGCAAGGCTTATGTTCATTTGAGATTGGGTTTTTTTATTGTAGGTCCACATGCGGCATGTGTTAGCGCGAAATTATACATATCTGCTTGTGGGAATGCATTTAATATAAATCTTAAATGATATATATCTTTGCAGCTTAGATTAGATTAGATGGCTTGTCCAGCAAAGCCCTGTAAATTGGAAATCACACCCAGCGAATTTTGAGTTTTTTTTTTCAGTTTGGATACACAATTAAGGCTGGACCTAGACAATCCTTATGAAAAATAAATGAAGAACCAGACTGATCCACTGTACCCTAGCTTACTGCTGCCTTCTTGCCCCTACATCTATAATCTATAATCTAAGTTGCAAGGATATATTCATTTAAAGCTCTCAGATGTATGCCCACAAACCAACAAGTGTAGTTCGCGCTAACAAATGCTGAATGTGTACTTACAAATAAAATCCAAACCTCAAATGAACATAAGCCCCACAACTTTTGCCGACCTTCCCTGAAACAGGGGTGACATTGGCAAAGTGAACCATTTTTTACAGTATGGGTGGTCAGCCTCATACCAACCTATAAGTCAAGGAATCCATAGTATTCCAAAATGCTATAATTCACTGATTTATATAGCTAATCTTCCAGCGATGTTCCACGAAACTTTCAATGAGTCAGACCCATAGAGTAATAGTATTATAGAGCGATATTAATAGTGTTATTAGTATAGTCTTTACAAGTTAATACTTAATCGTCATACAGAAACAGTGCCTCCTAAACGTCAAATACGTCACCAAAAAAACATGGACAATAATGTTCTTCTACAATGGTTCATCTCATTTCCAAAAAGTGAAATAATCCCACGTATCGCTCTTCACGGTAATCTATCTATAATCTAAATCTAAGTTGCAAGGATATATTCATTCAAAGCTCTCAGATGTATGCCCACAAACAAACACGTGTAGTTCGCGCTTACAAATGCTGATTGTGTACTTACAAATAAAATCCAAACTCAAATGAACATAAGCCCTGCAACTCTTGCCGAAATTCCCTGAAGACCAAAAAGAAACACCGGGAAGACCTTTGAAGAGATGGTAAGATAGCTGGCAGTCTGGATCACTGGAGGAGGTAGCCACCTTAAGCATGCATGACTCAAAGACCCTGCGTTTCAGTTTTCGTGTCTTTGACAGGAGGATGCTGGGAATCAGTCGCTGGACGACATCAAGGGAACTTCTGGCAGAGGATGGCTGAACACAGCAGCCGATAGACAAAAATGGAGAGGATTGGAGGAGACCTACGTCAAGGAATCGATTGAGAAAGGCTGAGGAAGAAGGGGAAGATGGTGGTTACCTGTATGGTGGTTTGCTCCAGGGGCAGAGCCCTGACGGAGGCCTGGCGGGGACTGGCCAACAGCAGGCGCAGCACCTGGGTGTGCAGCAGGCCGGCCACCGCACAGCCATTCAGCCACACCAGCAGGTCGCCGGCCCGGAGACCAGCCTGCCAGGCCGAGCCCCCTTCACTGACGGCCTGTAATCAAACAATATATTTTATACTAAAAATGTTTTCAGGCTGTCACGGCCAGATTCAGATGCTTGAAATTGGCCACCCAACTCTTGGTTTTGATATCCAAAGATACAGAATATCTTTTATCCAATTTTTATTTCACAAAAGGCAGTGAAATCTAGTTTTTTTAATGCCTAATTAAGTAAAAAGTCACAAGTGACCTATTCAATGCACAGCCTCATAATATTATGAATATGAAAAAAGATTGTGTTCTAAAAATAGACAATATTATTGTGAAAAATCAGGTAGCTCGAATGGTACCTACATAAATTTTACAGATCAATGACCCTTTCGAAGGTCAACAAAACATTTTTTTGTGTGTGTGTTGTTGAGTTACAAAATTGTGAATTTCGTCTTTTGTGTTGTCAGTTTTCAAGGTCAACTTATTTTTTTTTTTAATTTGCACCAACAAAAATGAATGCTCCGAGTTTATTGGTGGGTGGCTCTAAGCAATAGCAGTATTTTATATGATTTTCAATCGTATTTCTGTGTAAAAACTAGAGAAAAACAAAAAATTGCAATCAAAATTTCCATTTCCTTTCCAGCCTGAAAACATTCCTTGACTTATAGGTTGGTATGCGTCTAACCACCCATGCTGTAGAAAATGGTTCACTTTGCCAAAGTCACCCCTGTTTCAGGGAAGATCCGCAAGAGTTGCAGGGTGTAAGTCCATTTCAGATTTGGTTTTTATATTGTCCACAATGTTACATATCTTTGCAACTTAGATTAGATTAGATTAGAACTAAGAGCATGGATGAGTGTTTCGGCACTCACGAGGTTGAGGTATCTATATCTATAAAAAATTTAAGTCGCTGTACTAAAATGATACAAATTTTTCAAATTACCAGATGTGTCTTGAATGCTCATGAACACACATTGTGTATCACAATTTCACAAATAAATTAATTTTGAAGAGGATGATGAAGGAGCATCTTACCGAGACCAGATGGTGCATGGTGTAATAGTCGGTCTCTCCGTAGTACACCCTGATGGTGTGGATTGTGAACCCAAAGCCTTTAGGGCCTCGCCTGATAACCATCGGAGGCTTGGACATCTGGATCAATCTGAAAACAGAGAGGAAATGAATTCATACTTTGAAATATTACTGTTATGTAAATAACAAATACATATAAATGTTAGGTAGGAAGGTAGGTGTATTAGTTATATACTACCTCCATGGTTTTTTTATTTATTTTTACTGTTTAATTGTTTAGAGTTTATTTGTTTTATATATTTGAATGTATAAATTGCTTGTATTCCTTGACTGATAGGTTGGTATGCGACTGATCACCCATACTGTAAAAAATGGTTCACTTTGCCAATGTCACCCCTGCTTCAGGGAAGGTCGGCAAGAGTTGCAGGGCTTATGTTCATTTGAGATTGGGTTTTTTATATTGTAGGTCCACATGCGGCATGTGTAAGCGCGAAATTATGCATGTCTGCTTGTGGGAATGCATTTAATATGAATCTCAAATGATACATATCTTTGCAGCTTGGATTTAGATTTAGATTAGATGGTGCCTGTGCCATATACAGAGATTCCATGTAACTGATAGGAACAGGGCGGGTGAGGTTATGTTACCCGTGATGGTGCAGAGACAGTGGCGCAGCTCCCTCCCTGCAGGGCGAGGAGTCCCGGCTGGAGTTGGTGCTGGAGTTGTTGCCAGCGGGAGGGGACGGAGCACCACCAATGGAGCAGAACGAGTCATCTGGAAATTTCAACCACAAAACGTCACTTACATACAGCTGTGTACAGTAAAAAGAATATACTCGTAAAATGAAAGGCATTATATGAACCTACTCCAGTTTAGGCCAGATGCAAACATCAGTTATCTTTTGGATTCTAGCTAGTAACAGCTAGAGTTTAAATCCCTGACAAATATATTTCTCATTTCTGTGATTTCTTCTGACATAGCAGACTTGAGCAGTGAAGTCGATGGAGGGCTTGGATCTTCGCCTCTGTCGTGGCCCGATGATAATAGTAATAATAATATTAGGATGATTTATTTGGTGAGCGCTGTTTTTGTGTGTGTCACACCTCAAGAGCCCTCTGCGAGCTTGGTCGTCGCTGTAGAAAGCGCCAATTCTCAAGCAAGACCCAGTTGTAAGGTTGGATGGACCTTTCAGTGACAGGTCTTTGGTAAAGGTTTATGAATTTTTCAACCCAGCGAACAGCACATTTACAAATATAAATGGTATATTTTTGTGCTCCGCTAGGATTAAAATCCACAACCTTCCATTTACGAGTCCGAAGTGTTGCCACTGGACTACGGACCGGTCCAAGAACGACGTAAACACGTAAAAACGGCCTTGGCTAGATAGTGCTACTAAACGGTGCTACTAAACGGTGCTGCATAAAATTATTATCACTACAGATAACGTACCCGATTGTATAAGCAACGACAATCCCGAAGCCGAAGCGCTCTTCTTCACATTCTTCCCGGACTGATTGATGGCCGACGTGACCGTGGTGGGGGTGGACCACGTGGTGGAGAGGACCGAGCCCCCGGCGGCCGTGCTCTTCACGCTCCTGCTGGCGTCCGAGGGCTCCAGGCTCCTGGGGATGCTGGCTGCCAGGCTGCTGGAGGGGATCTTCAGTGAGGTGTCGGGGGTGGTGGTGCTGATGGTGGGCAGGGAGTGGCACGGCTCTGCTGAAGAGTTGATGGTGTCGCTGCTGTGAACATGGCAATACAATCATTAAATAAGTTTTTGAATAATCTGTGTAGGTGTGTCGATTACACCTCAAGAACAATATCGCCAGCAACGCAACTAAGCTACACATATAGTGTAACTTCTTGCCTGCGTTATCCCCGAAGGGATCGCATGTGGCGATTCGGGACCTATTTATTTTTACGGGTAAGGGGGGTATGGGTAACGCCACCTTAAAGGTAAAACTTAATAAGTGCTGATACGCTGATTGATTTGAGAAATCATGGATAAAACATTCTATTGTGCGTAATTTTTCATAAAAAGTGGACTAATTACAGGGAAATGTTCATGACAAACTACTGAACTACAGGATTTTCTCACTTTTGTAGTGTTTCCTCTCGTAAAAAATAGGAAAAAAGGTGCATTTATCTGAGAAACTTACGTTAGCTTAATATGCCACTTATTCAGTTTCATCTATTAGGTATGGATAAGTAAGCTTAATCATTATTACAGGAAGAAAACTCATGTTAAGCCCAGTTTCAGTCCTTTTTTATACGTACAATCTGGTCAGTAGCAGAATCGGAAATCACTTAGTGTACGGAGATGTAAGGACATGTGGAGGTGGGTGGAGGCAGCCGAGGTGATGTTGATGCCTACACTAGGAGTAGAGAAGAGAAGCAGGGGCTCACCCAGAGACTGAGGTGTCCTCCTCCATGGATATGGAGAGTGAGGGCGTGTGCAGGTGGGTGGAGGCAGCCGAGGTGATGTTGATGCCCAGCACGTGGGCGGAGTCTCTCAGCAGACCGCGGGCCCCGCCCAGCTGCCTGCCCGGGACACCAAGGCTGGAGTGACCTGGGAACAAAGAGCACATCACGTTAGATTATAATGGTAATTTCTCTCCAAGGTCGCTCATCTATAAGCTTTCAAACAGAGGTGTCTTCAATCTTCAGTCCTTCAAACTTCAGACTGTCTCCAATTGTGAAGCGTTGAGAATTTTAATTGCTGAGAGGAAGACGTGTGATGGGAACGATTGGAAGGATTGCGAAAAATAGGAAACTCACAAAGATCAACATTGAGGTTTGGAAATGAGGTGTGGACAATTAATGAATGTGAGTTGAGTAAAGTATGTACGGATGAAATGGCTTACCTGAGAGCAATGACTGGAAAGACACTGAATGATGTGTTCCAAATGATTGGGAGATGAACGAGTGTGGTATAAAAGAGAATATGAAAATGAAAGTACAAAAAAGTACAATGAGATGGTTCGGACATCTTGAGAGAATGGATGATGAATGACTAACAAAGAAAGTGTACAGAGGAAATGTCAGGGGAAAGCGTGGAAGGGGAAGACCGAGGAAGGAATAGACTTATAGACCGAATAGGTGAGATTGCAAAAGAGTGGAACCTGCAGAATAAGAATAAGAGAAAAGTATGTATGACGAAAATGATGAATGTTGGAGAGATGAAAGAGATATTCAAGGACAGAAAAAAGTGGAGACGCATCTGCGGAAGTACCGGCCCCCCGTAGTGGTACAGAGGCAAGATACAGTAACAGTAACAGTGGTGGTAAGTTACCTGACAGGAGCGGCATGCACCCGCCCGCAGTGGCAAAGTTGTTGTTCCTGCGCTTGCGGGCCAGGTGCGGCGACACATCATCAGAGTCTGTCTGCGAGGACTCTGGAGTGGAGTGGGGGGGAGCACGGCCACCTATCAGGAACTGGAAGACAAGCCGATACAAAGGTATAACAACTATAATGAGACCATGTACTTTTCTTAAATATAGTCACAACAAAGTTGAATATTTTGATGGATAAGATTTTTTGTCAAGATGCATTTTGCCTTTTTGCAGATTTTGCCTTCCTCTAGTCAGATAGTAAGTAGTCTGTTCAGCTCCATTGAGCCCACAATACGGAAAGCATGGTTCACAAAATTAGCTATTTGTGATTGGTCAGTAGTCTAGTGATTAACACTACGGACTTCAAAAGCAAAGGACCCAAGTTCACAAAAAATTGACATTAAAATTTCAAAATTTGCTCTTCACTGGGTTGAAAAATTCTTATACCTTTACCAAAGACCGGTGGTCACTAAAGGTCCATCCAGCCCAACAGAGACTAGGTCTTGCTTGAGAATTGGTGCTTTCTACAGACGACCAAGCTCACAGAGGGCTCTTGAGGTGAGGTTCACACAAAAACAGTGCTCAAGAAATAAATTAGCCTAAAATTATAATTTATTATCAGTCTAGCGGCCGCATTCAAAACAGATACAATTGGACTGAATATGGACTTCCGATAAAAATAAAGAGGGATATGAAAAATAAACAACAAAATGATGCAATAAAGTCTTATTTCTTAGAGTCCTTTTACAATGATGCTGTACCAGTGGGATGATTTTGTTTTATTTTGGGTATGAGACGCTAATTCTCTTCTGTCTTTGTTTGCTTCAGTAATTGTTATTTTATTAATATATTTTTAATTATATTGTACGGCTAGTTTTAAGTATTGTGTAAGAGTATAAGTACCAAGTCCCAAATGAGTTTATGTAACTCCTGGGAAATGTAACTTGTTATATTATTTCAATAAAGAAAAGAAAAAAAAAAAAAATTACACATTGATAGATGAGACTTACGGGGCACTTGTGCTGATGCATGGAAGGCGGAGTGCCGGGAGTGGCTGGGGCCGCTATGCTGCCAATGGGGAGCTCTCCTCCCTGGCTGTCTGGTGTCCCAGGACAGCTCTCCATGCTGCCTCCCATGGCCTGTGCAAGCAAACAGAGGATTCATCAAAGACATATAGACATACATAAAATAAAATCAATTTTGTATTCGATTACGGCGAGTATATTACAATTCCACGACCGGTTTTGCAAACAATCCGTTTGCATCTTCAGGTGGCTGAATAAATACTAAATGGTTCAGATACGGAATTAATCGTTGAGTGCGTGTGAGGGTATGAGGAATGAAGGGGATGCAGGACGGCCATGTGTAGTTTGTACTCATTTCTTGTGAAGGCTGAGTAAGCCTTGCCGGTATTTTATTTTGGGGTTTGAAATAAACACCGAAACGGGAAATCATTTCTGACACCCTCGGTGGGATTTGAACCCGAGCTCACGGCATGGAATGCAAGCACTCTACCACTAAGCTACCGACCGGACCGCAAATGATGCCAGAAATTTTCGTAACTTTCCATGGTCCTCTAGCTCTCTCACATGATGAGACAGGTGGTTCCATGCCAGAGGACCAGCAACTGCAAATGCGCGCTCTCCAAACACTGCGTTTACTCTTCTTATCGGCTCTTAAATAAGTCAGATTATTGAAGAATACAATCCAAGCGCCGGTACCTTGGTGTCGCTCAGATCACAGGTGGAGTTGGACTGGAACTTCCTGTATTGCGGCGACATGGAGCTGAAGGTGCCAAAGAGAACAGGACTGTCGTCCCCCGTGTCACAGTCCGTGTCTGCCTCGCTGTGGTTGTAGCGGTCGCACCTGCCTGAAATCACAACATGATTCGTTATCATCAATAGCACGAAAATGCGGGGTGGGTCTTGACCTTAGATTGCTGCCTATGAGTCTATATGACTCACATTGAGAGTGTTCATGAACCACGTATCAAGATACATATCATTAAGTTATAATATTGATGGAGAAGAAAGTAGCTTATGGCATTGATACATACTATTTGTCAACCACATAACTGTTAAACACCACAGAATACTACTGAAGTCCTGTGTTTACTTGCTTTCTCCATTTTGCATTTCGACACTCAGTAATTACTAGGGATGGGCCGAATGTGCTTTGAACCGAATACGAACTTCAACCGAACATTCGGTTAACACATTCGCGGACGCACAAAATGTGAAGTAGGCTAGAAAAAACACACTTATTTCATCATCTCAAATTGTATTTTTATTAGATTTTTTTTTTTTTTTTTGGCATCCAGGGACGAAACGGATATTGCCGTGTTCTTTGGATTTCTGTAGGGACGCACGGATGCTACATGTATGCAAGTTCTATCAGAAATAGCCGTTTCGTCCCTAGTAATAATGTTTTATCACGACGGCTATTACTGTTTCGTCCAGTCCTAGACAAGCTCATAGAGCGGCTATAACCGTTTCGTCTGCGAACGTGTTAAAATAAAAAATTCGGCGAACTTCCGTTCGGTAGAAAAAGGTAAAAAAGTTACGCAATGTAGTTTCTAATACTGTTATTTGTTACAGAAATTTATTACATTATGGTTTCAATCAGATATCTTTGTAACGGAGTAGAAGAAGATTTAATTTTTATCAAATTGTAAGTTAGTATTTTTTAGGGTTTGGTGGTTTACACAGTGAAAGTCCATTGTATATTAATTAAAAAACACACAGTTTAAATTCACTTATTATTTATTTTAAATATGCCAAACGTTTTCGCCTAAAAAGGCGTCCTCAGGACAATGACAATGACAAATCAAAATAAAAAATTAATTAGAAGAAGAGAATTTTAATTTTGATTTGTCATTGTCATTGTCCTGAGGATGCCTTTTTAGGCGAAAACGTTTGGCATATTTAAAATAAATAATAAGTGAATTTAAACTGTGTGTTTTTTAATTAATAATAATTGTAAGTTAGTGTTCACTTGTTCCTACTAAAATAAACGACCATGAATGAGTAGGTATATAAAGGCTTAATTTTTGTTTGACGGTTAACAAAGATACCAATGGTGTAAGTATTTTGTTTTACTTTTTCTTACACCGAATGTTCGGCATTTGAAAAGCTGCCGAAATTCGGTTAAGCCGAATGCAAAACGAAGTTCGCTCCTCCCTAGTAATTACACATGTAATACACATATGTACATACACACATAATGCGCGTGCACAAGCGTTCTCGCAGGCATGAATTAAAATGCTTACAGCTTCTGGAAAGATTCTGTGGTTTCAACAAGTTTTTTGTTCACAAGGAAGACCTTTGTTCTCTTTCTAACTATTTTTTTCATTGAAATAGTTTCTAGTTCATATTATAAGTCAATGGTACCAACTGATTATTTGAAAATGACAGTTTTAATTTTAAATGATATGATAGGTTGGCTTACTGTCAAAGTAGCTGGTGTCTTCATCGTTGTCCAGTTGGGGGACAAACTCGGCTTTCTGACGCAGCAACGACGTCCAGTCCACTCCGTAGAAGAAAGGGTGTTCCTACAAATAAATTCAACAGGTATTTCTTTATTTATTGAACATTCAATATAGTATACGATTATCTACATCTTGTTCTCCTAAAATTAGCCATTTAAATGTTTTTTTTTAAATATAAATATTTGCCAATATAAGTCCAAGCTCGTTTCCACGTAGTTCATGCAGAGAACTTCGAGACAATCAGAAGTATTTTGGATGGTGGTGACAGGAGCAAACACATAAAATTTCGCAGACAGGAGCTTTTCGATAGCCAGGCCGGTTGCCTGGAACAATTTGCCCATCGATGTTTGGGCGAACCAGCCTAGCACCACCTTCAGAAAAGGGCTGAGAACATTGCTGTTTTCAAGAAGCCATGGCGCCCTTGAGATGGTCCTGGACCATTAAATAGCGCCACAGGAAATAAATTATCCATCATCAATCAAGGACGCTTGTGGAAATGATGCCAGAAATTTGTTTGCCTTCAGTGCATTTCAGAACTTTCCATGGTGCTCTAGCTCTCTCACATGATGAGGCAAGTGGTTCTAGGCCAACAACTGCAAATGCCTTTTCTCCAAGCACTGTGTAAACTCTTCTTATTATCTCTTTAATACGTGACTTGGCTCATGTTTCTGCCGAGCATTCTAATGGGCTCGATTAAATCAGCGAGATATTTGGTGAATGAGACACATAGTGGAATATTGGTTATAGCAAGGGATACAGTTACAGTACCTTGACTTGATGTGTGCCAATTGTTCCCAGCCTATCTCTGGGAGACCGGGACAGCAGGGAAGTGATGATGGTGCGTGCTTCCCCCACGATGGGGAAATCCCCTTCGTCAGGCCATTCTATATCATCTGAGTAAAGGAACAAATAATAAAGTGAAAATGGGGCACAAAAATGAGGAAAATCAAATGAAAATAAGGCTGCAGAGTCAACCAAATAGATGGCAGACGACACACTCTTTGTTCTGCACTGGCTGAAGCTGTAAATAGGCTTCAGCTGCCGCTTCAACGGAACAGAACGGGTTTCGGGGACAGGGTTTTGAGTTCAGCTGGAACAGTCCACTTCTGGAGTTGAGAACAGAGATCTGTAGAAGACACACGCCTCCTGAAGACGTCGGATATGACTCTGACGAACGTAGAGAAAATCGTTCTTTTCTTTCCACGGTCAGTAACATCCGTTTTTTTCATTCCAAAAAATTATGGTATCCTGTTGAAATTCATGCTTATATGTATTTGGGACCAACGATTGGAAGTATAATAATTTCCTTACCGTTGACAGTGTGTGCAAACAGTTCTTCAGGCGTTTCTCCGAAGAACGGAACACAGCCAATCAGGAATTCATACAGAATCACACCCATAGACCACCAGTCCACCGGCTTCCCGTAACCCTGGAAACACAATCATCAATATAATATGCAAGGATGATTCTTTTTATATTTTTTTTTATAAAGGAATCCTGAGCGGGAGGCTCCTCAATTCATAAAAGGCTTGAAGGTATTCCTTGACTTATATGTTGGTATGAGGCTGACCACCCATACTGTAAAAAATGGTTCACGTTGCCAATGTCACCCGTGTGTCAGGAAAGGTCGGCAAAAGTTGTAGGGTTTATGTTCATTTGAGGTTTGGATTTTATTTGTAAGTACACATTCAGCATTTGTAAGCGCGAACTACACGTGTTTGTTTGTGGGCATGCATTTGATATGAGCCTTAAATGTTAATATATCTTTGCAACACAGATTATAGGTCTATGTCACCCTGGAAGAGTGCGGCAGAAGTGTTGCTTTAAATTGTTGCTCCTGTCGTGGAGTGAGCTAAAATGGTCCTCTTCTTTTCTGCTGGTCTTGAGGGGGGAACTGTGTGTGTTGGCAGTAGCGGAAGATTCGGTGGCCGTGGTACAGGTATGTTGGCAGATATGTTGCTTTCGCTGCAGACATAGATGAACTTTTCGACCGGTTCGTTTCCCACGATGTTTTTCTTTTATTCACTAATGATGTCCGGTCCGTAGTTCAGTGGTAACACTTCGGACTCTGAATGGAAGGTTGTGGGTTCGAATCCCGGCGGAGCACAAAAAATATACCATTAATATTCTCAAATTTGCTCTTCGCTGGGTCGAAAAATTCATAAGCCTTTACCAATGACCAGTCACCAAAGGTCCATCCAGCCTTACAGCAACTGGGTCTCGCTTGAGAATTAGCGCTTTGTAGCGACGGCGACCAAGCTCGTAAAAAAGTTGATAGCTCAATTGGTAGAATGCTTGCATTCCATGCCGAGAGCAAGGGTTCGATCTCAAGGTTTACTCAGCCTTCACAAGAAATGAGAACCAGCCCCCCCGGGAGCTGGGAAACCCCCACTTCAACTGAAAGTGGTTGGTGTGAGGCCGGCCTCCATACCCGTAAAAATAAATAGGTCCCGAATCGCCACATGCGACCCTTTCAGGGATAACGCAGGCAAGAAGCTACACTATATGTGTAGCTTAGTTGTATTTATGTCTGGGGTGGATGACATCTGACAGTTGAATGTTAGGTTGGCATGAGACTGACCACCCATACTGAGAAGGTGCACTGTAATTAAAGAAACCTGTTGAACACAAAAAAAACATTTGGTGTTATTCACACTCAGCAAATCCACGGCTCAACTGACACCTAATGTGAATTTTCCAAACAAAAAAACAATGAACCATAGATCAGCTGCGGATCAAATGTTTTGTTAACAAAACTGTAAAACTGCAATCCAAAAGGCAAAGAGTTTTATCACTACAAAGTAAAGAAGGTTAATTATAACGTACCTGTCTCAGAATCACTTCTGGGGCAATGTACTCAGGCGTGCCGCAGACTTGCTTATCGGAAAACTGCTGCGTCTCCCTGTCCACGTATTCTTCATAAAGATTGGTCGCCACTGGAAAACAAATGACAATGAATAAGTACAAAAAACATTATTTTTATTTTAGATTTAAAAATTAAAATAAGTAGGTTCAGTTTGGTCGATAGCTCAGTTGGTAGAGTGCTTGCATTCCATGCAGAGAGCTCGGGTTCGAATCCCACCGAGGGAGTCGGAAATGATTTCCCGTTTGGGTGTTTGTTTCAAAACCCAAAATAAAATACCAGATGGACCTAATAACGAAAGTAATTAAGTAAATATATGAGGTATGCTTACATGACATCAATCCCATTTTGCTAAGTCCAAAATCTGTGAGTTTTATGTGACCCAACGCAGTAATGAGGAGGCTGAAATAAAAAATAAAATGTTTTACAACTTTTAAGCAGAATACTTCATGTCTATTCGCTCCCCCAGTTCTTGTTTACCGTATACGCCAATCTTGTCAAATATGACTTTTTCATGCAGTTGTCTTACGAATCAAATTCTACACAATCTGAGCTAAGAAAAACCGTAAAACTCGATAATGTGAGAGTTCTTTTAAATATTTTTAAATATATTTTTTGTTTTTATAAGACACATTGTTCCAGTACACATGCAAACATTGCTCATGTAAAATTTTCTCAATGGCGTAGACGATAAACAAGAACTAAGGCAGCGTATTAACTAAAATTACAAATTTTGTATAGCGCCTTTTCATGATACTAGATCATCCCAAAGGCGTTTTGCAACTTAGATTAAGATTATAGTGGAATTTAGACTATTATTTATATTTGAGGTAAACGTGAGTGTAATAAATTCAAAATGTGCTATTCACAAAACATCTAATCCATAGATGATCCATGGAGAATTATTGTTTTTGCATGTATTAATAAAATTTATGCGGTGGATGAGCCATGGATTTGCTGTGTATGAATAACGCAGAAAGTTTTTAATTGAACATTATTTTATTTAATAATATTGTACAGCAATAGTTTTTAATTAAATAATCTTCTATGTTCTCCTAATATATAAAATCGAACAGATGTAGGTTTGTATGTTTGTTTGTAGTTCAGCGATATCTATTGCTCGTGAATCATTAGCTTCAAAGATCAATACAGATCTCAGGGCTGTCAGCCGTTGGGGCACTGACAACCTTGTAGAGTTCAACATCAAAAAGACTCAAGCATGTCTGATATCCTTAAAGAGGATTCCAAACAACTATCTCCCAATTTTCGACAATGTCTCCCTCTCTAACCATGAACACTTAAATCTTCTTGGTGTTTCTCTGTCATCAGAGTTAAAATACCATGATGCTATTGAGTCTCGCACAACTTCCGCTTTCCGGTGACTCGGCATATTATACAGAGCCCGTAGGTTTTTTACTTCAGCCCAGTTACTGACTCTGTATAAATACCAAATCCGCCCCATTATCGAGTATGGCAGCCATCTCTGGTGTGGTATGTCCAAGAAGTTGAGTGACCAACTTGATTCTGTGCAAAGGAGGGCAGTGAGGTTGATCAATGATCCTTCTCTGACATCCAATCTGCAGCCGCTCCAGCACAGAAGAAAAGTTGGAATGCTCAGTCTTTTTTATCGATATTACCACGGAGCTTGTTCTAATGAGCTCCATTCATTAATCCCTCCCCCTCGCTTTTCAGAAAGGGAAACTCGTAGTACGACTCTCATTCATCCCTTTGCAGTCGATCTCAAAACTATGAGAACTTGGCGTTTTCATGACTCATTCCTTTGCCAAACTGCCCGTTTATGGAATGGTCTACCAGTATCTGTGTTTCCTTCCCAATTTAATCCGGTTTTATTCAAAACCAACATCAATCACCACTTCCTTGCAGCGCCTCACGACAGAACCAAGAACTCAAGCAACACCTCTGCGGCACCCTTCCAGGGTGACATAGACCCCCAAGACTCACAAGAATTGGGGAGCCTCCCGCACATGATTCCTTAAAAAAAAAAAATATATATATGGACTCCTAAACTATTGGACAGAATGCATGTGCGGAGATACTGGCCATCTCTAACAGAATGGCAGCATGATAACAGAAACCAGACGAGCCACCACAAGGGGTGGCAGGGTACAGCTAGTAATGATTGTTGTACTTGTCTGGCTTGAGGTCGCGGTGCACGATGCCGTAGGAGTGCAGGTACTCCACGGCCAGCACGGCCTCCGCGAAGTAGAACTTGGCCATGTCGGGGGGCAGCGGGCCCCCGATGGCCCTCAGCAGCGCCGCGCAGTCCCCGCCCTCCACCAGCTCCAGCACCAGGCACAGGTGCCGCCGGGTCTCAAATGAACAGTACATGGACACCTGCAACGACATTGAGGATTAAAGGTTTGAGATTGTATGAGTACAAACACTTAATAATAATATTAGGATGATTTATTTGATGAGGCTTGTTTTTGTGTGAATCCACACCTCAATAGCCCTCTGCGAGCTTGGTCGTCGCTGTAAAAAGCGCCAATTTCAAGACCCTATGGATCTATGTATGGTGACCGGTCTTTGGGAAAGAAAGATTAATTTTTCAACCCAGCAGCAAGCAAACTTGAGAAATGTAATATTTTTTTGTGTTCCGATGTGATTTTGCGTGCTATGACCGGTCCGTAGTTCAGTGGTAACACTTCGGACTCTGAATGGATGGTTGTGGGTTCGAATCCCGGCGGAGCACAAAAAATACACCATTTATATTCTCAAATTTGCTCTTCGCTGGGTTGAAAAATTCATAAACCTTTACCAATGACCGGTCACCAAAGGTCCATCCAGCCTTACAGCAACTGGGTCTTGCTTGAGAATTGGCGCTTTGTAGCGACGACGACCAAGCTCGTAAAAAGGTCGATAGGTCAATTGGTAGAATGCTTGCATTCCATGGCAAGAGCAAGGTTTTGATCTCAAGGTTTACTCAGCCTTCACAAGAAATGAAAACCAGCCCCCTCGAATCGCCACATGCGACCCCTTCGGCGATAACGCAGGCAAGAAGTTACACTATATGCGTAGCTTGGTTGCGTTTTTTTTTGTGCTCCGCCGGGATTCCAACTATCAAGAAGACATGGTAGCAAAACAAGTGCAATCCAAGGCCTAGAGTCAGCACTGTGATTGTCTACTTACCACAAATGGGTTGTCGGCAAAGCTGAGTATGTCTCTCTCAGCAAACACCTGCTCCACCTGGTTCCTCAGCATTAAGTTATTCTTGTTTATCTTCTTCATTGCAAACCTACAACACATCAACAAAGCAAAGTCATAACACAATCGTGCTATTCATTCTAAAAAGGATTTCATAAAAATGCTATGGATTAAGTATTTTTGTGGCTAAGGTCACAAAGTTTGATCTAAATCTAAGCTGCAAAGATATGTATCATTTGAGATTCATATTAAATGCATTCCCACAAGCAGACGTGCATAATTTCGAAATTACACATGCCGCATGTGGACCTACAATATAAAAACCCAATCTCAAATGAACATAAGCCCTGCAACTCTTGCCGACCTTCCCTGAAGCAGGGGTGGCATTGGCAAAGTGAACCATTTTTTACAGTATGGGTGGTCAGCCGCATACCAACCTATCAGTCAAGGAATGATGATGATGATTTATCTTGGTTTATAGCTTCCTTTCTTCAGTTTTAAAGTCCTTCCATCACCTAAGTATGAAGACGGGGATCAAGAAAGGGGCAAATATGTAAGAAGGGGATGCAGGATGGACATGTGTGGAGTTTGTATAGTTATGATTTTATTTGGGTTCTTTTAATCAAACTGCAATGTATTTATTTTTCAAGATTTATTTTACACAATGTCGGTTTACAATGTACTGATCACTATTTCTAGCTCTTAGCATATTGACTTAACGGCTCAATGTTTCAATCGACTCTGCCCTCTGTACCATTGCGGCTCGTTTATATAGGTACGAAAGGGACGATTCTTGCTTGTTCCAGATTATTCTAAAGTGGATTGTACCAGACAACTCCATACTGTTCCAATATTATTCCAGTTACGCATACCAGCAAACTACGTGCTAAGGCAAATACACACGCACAAACTCACAGTAGACTATGCTAGAGGCGGACACACACGCAAGCCCCAAAAACTCATACGTTTGTAACAGTATCATCTGGATGATTTCTTAGGAATTGCTTCCTCGGGAATATGGTCAACAGAGGGAATGTATTGGGTAACAGGATATTACTTAAGTGTGTTTGTGGAATTTTTATATTTCTTCATTTCAATTGTTACTAGTGCTGAGAGAGGTGGTCCGTAAGAAATTGGAAAATATCCCAGATGATACAAACTTCACACATGGCAGACCTGCATCCCCTTCCTCCCTCATACCCTCACACGATGCCTGTGCCTTTATTTTTTAACTACTTTGTTACATCATTTTAAAAGGCAAGCCGATGGGAACCGGCTTGTATGGCACCCTTCGCCACAGTACGCTACCCTTTGATTATTATTTAGTAACAAAATTTTGAAGCAAGGATTGTTACCTCTGTCTGGTCTGCTTGTGTTTAACTAGGTAGACGGCCCCGTAGGCGCCGTTTGAGATCAGTTTTATCACTTGGTAGTCGCTCTCTGTGGGGGAGGCTCCCCCGCTGGCCCGAGGCTTGTTCCTGCAATAAACAAGCAATCATTACAACTAAAATTTATTTCATAATCATCACAAGGCCAAAGGAGACCAAGGCAGGAAGTCTCATCACCATAGTAATTCTTACCTACCGACTATCGGTAATATTTGTATGCAGACCTGTCAACCCAAGATGGCCGCAAGTAAACAGCTGATTAGTATTCAAACAAATATTACCGATATTCGGTAGGTAAGAATTACTGTGGTGATCAGACTTCCAGCCCTGGAAGGCCAAAGATACGATGGATGGGAGATGCAGCAAAGGCAGACAAACGTAGCTGGAGAGCAGAGGTGATGCACAGGCAAGAGTGGAGAAGAATCCTGGGTTTAAACAAAACCCACCCTGGGCTGTTGAGGTCATGATGATGGTAGGTAGATCTGTCGCCGTGTTCTGTAGGAGCTGGAGCTTCTGGACGTTTCCCCCATGTTGACAATGGAGTTCTTCAACATTAGCCACCCTATGCATATGAACGTACACGATACGCAAACTTTAAAAAAAAAGAGAAGATGAGGCACGTCGAGGCAACGACCTGTGCCAGTTTCAGGAAGGAGAAGTGGTTGTTGCTTACTTGGGCGAGGTGTGCTGTGGGGGTGGGGGCGGCAGCGGGGGCGGGGGAGGCGCGTCCTCCTGCAGGGGGTCCCGGCTCAGCCCCAGCTTGTGGATGATGTACTGCGGCAGGTCGTGCGTCACCCCCTGGACAAACATAAACATAACCCATATCTAATTAATTATTTGTCAATTTTAAAAATGTAATTTATTGTGTATTTTCCTTGACTTATAGGTTGGTATGCAGTTGACCTACCATGCTGTAGAAAATGATTCACTTTGCCAATATCACCCCTGTGTCAGGGAAGGTCGGCAAGAGTTGCACGGTGTATGTTCATTTGAGATTTGGGTTTTTATTTGTAGGTTCACATACGGCATGTGCAAGTGCGAACTTATACGTGTCTGCTTGTGAGAAAGTATATAATGTGAATCCTCAAATGTTACATATCTTTGCAACTTAGATTATAGGTTATAGACCAGGCATCCCAGGCTATCCTCATTGCCACAAACAAACAAAGAACTGAGGAATACGGTGTGCATATACACAAGCCAGTTATCCAAGCATAGCTCTCGATGAATAGAATTTGCCATGGCACTTTTGGCAATGGCGATACAACGTCTTATCTCTCCTTCGCTGAAGTTCCTTGATTCCCTCACGGCAGAAGCTGCGCTCACCTGTGTCTCCCTAGCCTTGCCCTCGGCCGCCTCCAGCAGCCGGTAGAACTGCTGCGGGTCAAACTCCAGGCACTCCAGCAGCCTGGCGGGGCGGCTCACAGCCAGCAGCAGGCGCGTCACCAGGGCAGACACGCGACCCACTGCCGCCGTGTCAGGGGACTTGTCGCGGGTCTGAACAAAAATATTCAGTCATCACTAAATATATACAACGAAAGATCTACTTCTTAACCCTTTAACTGCGGGTGACACGCATACACGTCAAGTGTAAACTTGCATACAGTGCGACTGTCAATCATAGATGTCATCCAACTTGGAACTTATCCCTGATATCTGTGTTAAAGAATGCAAAAGTCTGCAAGTGAAATGTGCTAAACCTTTGTGATTGTTGTTCTTGCATGAATAATACATGTGACTGCACATAGTTCGTTCACAAGTGTCGTCAATAAATTAAGGTAGGAAACAATAAATGTTTAAAAAATGTGCCAGAAAAAGTATTCCATACTGGGGGTATGCAGAAGCAAAAAGGTTAAATTAACAATATTTCTAGAGTAAATTTATGCCCAAATCAAATCTTTGCAGCTCAGTGCCTTTGCCTTTGAAAACCTAACAGAAAAAATACAAGATTAGCGAGTGACTGAAAATTGCATTATGATTTTGTTTGAAATCTTATAGTTGCAACATTTCTGTTGCTCAAAAAGCCTCAAAAAAAAAAAAATTGAAAGAGGTAGGTCCAGTATTTTAAACATCTATTTGTTTAACAAAATAATCTATCACGATGAAGCCCTACATGAGAGGAAGATAATCATAAGGACTCACAATTCAGTTAGAACTTACTTCTTGCAAGAGCCTCTCCAGATTCTCCGTCATATCATAGAAGTATCTGCTGGTGATCTGCTTGTTCTCAGACTTGTGGAGGCAGTCTCTTGCCATTTCCAGAACCTGAAAGAAGATGATACAGGACCATTAATTTTAGAATAATGATGGTCTGATACTAGAGCACAAGTACACTCACGAAAAGAGTTGGATTTTTCACAAAAAGATGAAACTGAAGAATGCACGTTCATGCTAAATGGTACGAAAATTGAAATTGCAGATGACTTAAGATCCTTTGGAAGAATGTTTGAAGAGAATGGAAAGATGACAAGGGAACTTGAGAATAGGGTGTGTAAGGGAAAGCAAGTGGTCGGTGCAATAGGAAGAATAGCAAAGAACAAGCGGTTGACAACGGATCTGAGAACGGCGGTACACAATGACATATTGTTACCGGCTTTGATGTATGGAAGTGAAGCATGGACAGTGAGTGACAGTGAAATGAGTAAAGTAGTAATTATTATACATAAATAAAATATATAGCGCCATTTATGACAGTGTGTCATTGCAAAGGCGCTTGCCCATATGATTGGACGAAGAGGTGAGTCTTGAGACCTCTTTTAAAAAGTCTCCCCAAATCCAGTTCCCTCAGTGAGGCGGGAATAGCATTCCAAGTCATTGGAGCGGCGGCCTTGCATGCCCTGTCTCCAAAAACAGTGCGGGGATTCTTGATGCAGCCGACCTCAGAGCTTGTCCGCCCGAGGTTGTAGTTGCTGGACACACTAGCTCCACAGGCGCGTGCATAGGATATAGGCAAATTAATTTTGCAAAAAATATTTTCTCCATTCCTCATTTGAAATTGAGTGAAGTGCCAACGATGGCTCCAATCGAACTTAAATTTTGAATTTCAAATCTCAATATGCGTTTTTTAGCATACATATATTGATTACCTAATAAGTGCATGTGCCTGTATGGGATACACGCCCCTGCAGCTCCATCAGGTACCCCGGAGCACTCCCACACAGTGCTTTAACCTCTGAAGCGCCAGCGATTTTCTGCCTAATCCAGCCACCCAGCTCGTGGTTTTTGAAATTAAATATCTCCAAAGATACAAAACATATCTCCTGTGGGTTTTTTTATCTCAAAAAACAGTGAAATAAAGTTTTTTTAGTGCCTACCAAAAAAAAAAACTTTTGTGAAATTATTATGATACTCCATCATAATTTAGATAATGAAAAAAAGATAGAGATTCTAAAAATAGATATACCACATTAGTATGCGTAGGCAGGAAATCCAAATACATGGCAAAAAATGGAAGTTAATAACCCTTTTTATTTACACAAATATTTTTTTTGAGTGTGTTAGTGTTCTTATGTCAACAAATTGTGGAATTCGGTTCTTTCAAGAGTCCATTTTCAAGGTCAACTTAAATATTATATTTTAAAAACCTACAAACAAAAATGAATGCTTTGAATTTATTGGTGAATGGTTCTACCCAACAGCAGTACTTCATGCGATTTTCGATCTTATAGCTTTGTAAAAACTAAAGAAAAATGAAAAAAATCGCGATTAGTACTATGGGCCGCCAATAGGCGTTCCGGCACTGGAGGAGTTAAAGGTGTGCCAACCGACTTTGAAGGTGATCCACACAGGGATTTTCAGACGGTTAGTTACAATTACAGTTACAGTTGAAGTGTAAAAACTAAAGAACAAAATGTTCTTAGAGATATGAGCACGGATCTGCATTCCGACACCTGGGCGTTAAGAGAGAGGGAGTTCCATGGATGCTTCCACAGCTGACCCACCTGGTGGTGCACAAATCTGACGATGGGCGGCGCTGAGGGGTTGGGGGTCTCTGCCCCTAGCCTGCGCAGGCGCGCCTCCATGTGGCGCTGCGCCCGCGGGAAGCGGGAGGCAAACAGCGCCGACATGGCCGCCACCTGGTCGTCCCCTGACACGGGAGATCTGGCGGGGGAGCTGCAACAATGAAAGTACGCAATCAATTCATTCAGATTACTACATTTCAGAAACATTTGTTTTTTTTCTTGTATCCTATCATTTAGAGTCTGAAGAAGAATTAAATCTTGCATTGCATTGCTTCAGTACCTTAAGCTGCGACTCCTCGGTCTCCGGAAAGGACTTTGAGGAGAATCTGTGCCGGCGCCACCACTTCCCGAGCCTCCAGAGTCAGATAGGGAATTCCACTGGTTGATGCCAGAGCCCTGGGATCCACTGAAACACAGCAGGAGAGCATATTGAACAACAACAAAGTTTTTTTTTTTTTGACATAAGTATTTACTTTTCGGGCTTTGTATAGGTGTTTTTGTTTTTTTGGTAGTTATTTTCACTTTTTTAAATTACCACCAACGTTTCGCTCATGGCTTTGATGAGCTTTTTCCAGGTTAGCTAGACGCTTCGACCTCCTTAATGGCGCCAAAGATGAATTGGCGCAGTGCTTGGTATTGTTGTGTATTTGATAGATGAAATCATCACCATTGCTCTCCCTCGACGCATGTCAGATGTCAGACACCAATCAGAGCGACTTGACCGCGCATGTGTCGAGGGAGAGCAATGGTGATGATTTCATCTATCAAATACACAACAATACCAAGCACTGCCCAATTCATCTTTGCGCCATTAAGGAGGTCGAAGCGTCTAGCTAACCTGGAAAAAGCTCATCAAAGCCATGAGCGAAACGTCGGTGGTAATTTAAAAAAGTGAAAATAACTACCAAAAAAAACAGAACACGGATACAAAGCCCGAAAAATAAATATGTCAAAAAGTACAAACGGCTGTGAAAGTTTCAATCTACAAAAAACAAAGATGAACAGTTTTTAGTCCAGTAGTTGACATTTTTTGATTTTCTGATTCCAGGGTGATCATTTGTCTATTTTTAAAAATGTAATTTGTTGTGTATGTTCCTTGACTTATAGGTTGGTATGCGGCTGACCACCTAATCTAATCTAATCTAATCTAAGTTGCAAGGATATGTTACATTGAAGATTCACATTACATGCATTCTCACAACCAGACACGTACAAGTTCGCGCTTGCACATGCCTCATGCGAACCTACAACATAAAAATCAAATCTCAAATGGACATACACCCTGCAACTCTTGCCGTCCTTCCCTGAGACAGGGGTGACATTGGCAAAGTGAACCATTTTTACAGCATGGGTGGTCAGCCGCATACCAACCTATAAGTCAAGGAACACACACACACGACAAATTACATTTTATACATCATTAAATAATAATATTCAAATACAAAATATCCATTTACAAACAAAAACAAATTCCAATTTAATAAACCCTATTCGCCAACATTACAGATCAACCGCCATTTCTTTCTGTCCTTACATACTTCTTTCATTTCCTCCAGAGTCATACAGAGTCATACCACCCATACTGTAAAAAATGGTTCACTTTGCCAATGTCACCCCAGTTCCAGGAAAGGTCGGCAAGAGTTGCATGGTGTACGTTCATTTTAAATTGGATTTTTTATATTGTAAGTCCACATGCTGCATGTTTATACGCGAACTTATACATGTCTGCTTGTGGAAATGCTTTTAGTATAATATATCTTTGCAACTTAGATTTTACACTCACCTGAAGTTGGCGGTGTGCTGAGCGCTGCAGTGCGCGCACCTCGGGGGGTTCCCCTGTGGGGCCGGGCTGCTCCTCCTCACCCCTCCACCTGCTCCCCTCCCATCATCCCCGCCCGCCACTCCAGCGCCCCCCACGCCCCCCGACATCTGGTGGAGACGCTCTTGTGAGGAACATTGAGACTGGAAACATACATGACAAATTACAGCCTTTTCTTTGCTTATGTTCATTTGAGATTGGGTTTTTATCTTGTAGGTCCACATGCGGCATGTGTTAGCGCGAAATTATACATGTCAGCTTGTGGGAATGCATTTAATATAAATCTTAAATGATATATATGTTTGCAGCTTAGATTAGATTAGATAACATGTGCCAGAAAGCACATGGAACGGAGCTCATTGAAAGCTACAAGTCTGAGGTAGAAAGCCTTTCTAAAGACATGACACAATAACAAGGACATTTTAGAGTCATGCACATTTCACACAATTATGAACGGCTTTTCGTATTGGTTCTAAGATTACAAAGTGCTTGCATTCTATGCTGTGAGCTAGGGTTCAAATCCCACCAAGGGTGTCAGAAAAAACTAACTATAATTACATTAAAAATAGCTTTCTTTTCACAGTTTATTTAAGTTTAATTGCCTAAGCGCTGGACTTTATCGGTCCATCTTTAGAGGCTTAATCTAAGCTGCAAAGATATATATCAATTAAGATTCATATTAAACGCATTCCCACAAGCAGACATGTATAAGTTCGCACTATCACATGCTGCATGTGGACCTACAATATAAAACCCCAATCTCAAATGAAAATACATACGCCCTGCAACTCTTGCCGACCTTGCCTAAAACAGGGGTGACATTGGCAAAGTAAAGCTAGCTGAAGTAAAAACTAAGGAATCGAAATTCAAAACAGAGAAAAGAAAGTGGGAGGGATTTTTCCGGCAGGTACTATTAGTAGGGGTGAAGGACTGGGTATTTGTTAATTAGCAGGGCTTATGTTCGTTTGAGGTTTGGATTTTATTTGTAAGTACACAATCAGCATTTGTAAGCGCGAACTACACGTGTTTGTTTGTGGGCATACATCTGAGAGCTTTGAATGAATATATTCTTGCAACTTAGATTATAGATTATATAATAAGATAATCTAAATTTTAGTGAATTTCTAGGGTTTCGAAAGGAATAAGTTATGGGACAAACTTAAGAAAATTTCAAATTAATAATGTAGAAATAAAACACAAAGTTTTTCCTGCCGAGTTGATTTATTTCATCTTTATGTTATATTTCTATATTATTAATTTTAAATGAATCTTCACAATGTAAATAGGCACACAGACCCTTCAACTTTTAAGATTATTTCTTTGTTTACCGATAAGCTGGAGCTGCCTGGAGTGGTGCCGTATCCTGAGGAAGGTAGTGAGGCCACCGACCAGCGTCTCCCATCACAACTGCAATGAAAAAAGACAATATCAAGAATACGGAGCCAAATAATGGAGATTTGGGAAGAAATGGAGCCTGGTGTGGTGGACTACATCTAAAATTGAAATCAAATTTAAAAATCAAAGCAGCCCATTGAAAGGCCTTAGAGAAGGAGTGAGCTATGAAAGGCTGAGACAGAAGAAGAGAATCTCAGGTATTGCATCACCATTCAATCACCAAAGGTTCATCCAGTCTTACAGTTACAGGTCTTGCTTGAGAATTGTCACTTTGTAGCGACGACCAAGCTTGTAAAAAGTCAAGTCGATAGCTCAGTTGGTAGAATGCTTGCATTCCATACTGAGAGCCAGGGTTCGATCCACACCGAGGGCGTCAGAAATGATTTTGTGTTTCGGTGTTTACTTTAAACTCACAAGTATATACCGGCAAAGATTACTCAGCCTTCACAAGAAAAGAGAATCAGCCCCCTCGGGAGCTGGGAAACCCCACTTCAAGTGGTTGGGACGAGGTCATCCCCTTACCAGAAAAAATAAATAGGTTCCGAATCGCCACATGCGACCTTTTCGGGGATAATGTAGGCAAGATGTTACTCTAACTGTGTAGCTTAGTTGCGTTTTGTTGCATTCCTGATAATTAGGGATTTTTCTTTTTCACAGCACAGTAAAACTCATGCAGTTGGCGGTCATGTGAAATGCAGTACGGTGCACTTTTAAAAGTTCCAATGTAAGTAATATTATTGAAGTTATAGCTCTCAGCTTTTAGGCTTTCGCGGCCGGATTCAGATGCTTGATTTTGTCTTTCCGGTCTTTGACCGTAGTCCATAGATATCCATGACAAAATCAAGCATTATACCTCTCTATCCTGTCTTTACCCTGACCAAGTGACATCAAATTTTAATTTAAAGGCCAGCATTGTTTCTAGAACTCCAGATCCTGTAAGAAGAGCACAATGACTGGCCGACTGCTGATAATGCCCATCGGAGATATGGGAAAAACTGTCCAGAAAGAATCAACCAGTACCCTCAGTATGAGTTGCAAAACTTGAGTAATGTAAAGTTTACGGCAATTATTAAAGAGTGATTTCCCCCAAAATCTGCCCTTTTTGTTTGTTTGAACTTGATTTTCTTCATCACTGTAACTCTTTTGCTAAGACCACAAAGTGTAAGAAACAAAAACGGCAGATTTTGGGAAAAATCACGCTTTAATATTTTCCGTAAACTTTACTTTTCTCAAGTTTTGCAACTCGTACTAAGGGTACTGATCACGGCTACATGGCCCGAAAAAAGTGATTGTTATGTCACATTTTAAAAGTGTCGAGCCCATTGGATCGGCGTTGAAATAGTCGGTGAAACACTCACAGCAGGTCCTTGGCTCTCCTTGTCAGGGGGGGCTGGTGCAGGGGATGAAGAGGGTGGGGGACCCCGGTGGCGGGGGGCGCACGCGGAGACTCCAGGGGGCTGCCACATCGCATGGGAGACGTGCCTCCAACCTGGTAACAAAATAAGACGTAAAATGGGCAAATCAAAAAGGGTTGTTTCTACTTATATTTAAGTCATTTTGATGAAATGGACTCGAATGAATTGAGAGCTTTTTCCTCCGAGGGAAAACGTTGCACTTCTGAGGACTGCGGTATTTAGTAACCAATAACAACATATTTATTTGCTTTTTCCCTGGCAACCTGGGCTGGAAGTCTCATCACCACGGTATTTCTTACCTACCGAATAACAGTTATATTTGTATGAAGACCTATCAATCCAAGATGGCCGCAAGTGAACAGTTGATTAGTCTTTATACAAATATTACCGATATTCGGTAGGTAAGAATTACCGTGGGGATAAGACTTCCAGCCCTGGCCAGGTGACGACACAATTTTATCTAAGTCAATTCTTGTGAGTCAATTGATTGACTAAGAACTCTATTTATCAAAAAAAAAATATGTCTTGAATCTGTGGGTCTGAGTTTGTATCGCTCCATAATTTTTCTTTCTAAAAACTGTGCACACATGAAAGCAATACATCTATTGTAAAGGCTTCTCATTTAGTTATGTCTCCCTCGCACTAGCTTATTTAAAATGCATTGAAGTAACAAAATCAGACCCATGCGCATATTAAGAGCTGATCATTGTCCCATATAAAATAGATCAGCTGTTGATTTGCCGCCATGTTTTATTCAGTCATATCTTCAAATAGATCTATCGATGGTCGTTGAGACTTCCACCCTAGTTCCTACAAAAAGTATCGGACCTTTCAGCAGATCAATGACTATCTACTTCAGTACCCAAAATATTAACTTCCATGACAACGCATGTGTTAGCTACAGTATCCTTCATGATCATTATTAACAAACCATAAATTGGAAACCATGCTTACCACAAGTGAGAGTCTGTGGTGGGCGGCATGGGACTGTATTCGTGACGGCCTTCGTGATATGCATCCTTCTTTCTGGAAACACAAAAATAAACCAACCATAAGAAACATAGAAGACATCATAGGTTTCCCATCAACTTTGATCAAAATTGTACCGGACGCCAATAACACAAGTGTTACTTATTTAACGAAGAAGCTTAAACTATTGTTATGTTAGAATGGAAAGGTACCTTGTCAACGACGTTACCATGTTGAAAGCACCGGTTCCCATAGATCACCAAAGTTAAGCAACATTGGGCGTGGATAGTACTTGGATGGGTGACCGCTCAGGTACACCGCGTGTCGTTGGCATCTTGGACCGGTCTGTAGTCCAGTGGCAACACTTCGGACTCGTAAATGGAAGGTTGTGGATTCGGATCCCGGCGGAGAACAAAAATATACCATTTATATTTCGAATGTGCTTTTCGCTGGGTTGAAAAATTCATAAACCTTTACCAAAGACCGGTCACTGAAAGGTCCATCCAACCTTACAACTGGGTCTTGCTTGAGAATTGGCGCTTTCTACAGCGACGACCAAGCTCGCAGAGGGCTCTTGAGGTGTGATACACACAAAAACAGCGCTCACCAAATAAATCATCCTAATATTATTTATTATTATTACCTTTTGGTGTACCTACAGGATACTCACTCTGGCTAGCTCTATCAGCATCACTCTCAGGGCGTGGGGTTCTTTCTTTGTGTTGCTTACTTTTTACTTTGGGAAGGGTTGTATATTGAAACATGATTTTAAAGGAAACAACAAAAGGTTTATTTAACTCTTAATAAGGGACGGGAAATGAGAAACAATAAATGGCCAGACCTGCTTCAGAAAACCTACACGCCACTTTTCTGTTGACTGAAGTTCCGAAATAAGGGCCTGGAGCAAAGCCCCAGGCAGCGGCGGGCCACAAGGCTGACGCCTTCACACGTTTGAGCCCCTGGGTGGGCGCTCCCATGCGCCTGTCTCTAGTCCACAGGGCAAATTCCTTTACTGGCAGGAATTCCAAGTAGAAGGGGAGAAAGCTCCATTGAAATGCTCCCCCCTCGCACTGCTTGGTGCTTGTGCGCCGACGTCTTGCCCGATCAGATCGCACAGCGCAGTCCGGCTGCTTTCGTGAACGTTCGGCTCTGTTCGGCCCACGATACATGCACTGAACACACTTACTTTATTTTTAAATGTTACTTAAAAAATAACATAACACTATCTAATCTAATCTAATCTAAGTGCACAGATATGTTACATTGGGGATTCACATTATATGCATACTCACAAGCAGACACGTACAAGTTCGCGCTTGGACATGCCGCATGTGAACCTACAACATAAAAACCCAAATCTCAAATGGACACACACCCTGTAACTCTTGCCGTCCTTCCCTGAAACAGGGGTGACATTGGCAAAGGGAAACATTTTTTACAGCATGGTTACCAGCCGCATACTAACCTTAAAGTCAAGGAACCAATTTATGATATTAATTAAAAGTCACTCTTTATAAAACACATACTTTTATTTTCACATTTTTTTAGAGTTACATTGCCTAAGCGCTATCCGACTTTATTCGTCCATCTTCAGAGGCTAACTGATGTAAAACAACAACAAAAAGGATCAGAATTCAAGGTAGGAAAGAGAAAGTCGTTGTGTTTTTTTTTCGGGCAGGTACTGTTAGTAGGTAAGAAGAACTTAAAACCGTAATTAGGGTAACCTGTTAAAAAAAATAGACAATTTGACCTTCCTCAACTTTATATTGACAGACTATCTACTAACAATTATTATCAATCAGTATACCTACCAGCACACGGACTTATCTTATCTTATCATTATTGCAATTGTTTTCAAAGAAATTACTTATCAATTTCAAGTGAAGGTAAATTTAAACATGCTATCCATGTATTTAATGCTAGAACTGATATGGTAAGCGCCTTCGAAACCTTTTCTGTAGACCTTCCTTGACTAATAGGTTGGTACGAGGCTGACAACCCATACTGTAAAAAAATGGTTCACTTTGTCAATGTCACCCCTGTTTCATGGAAGGTCATCAAAAGTTGCAGGGTTTATGTTCATTTTTAGATTTGGATTTTTATGTTGTAGGTCCACATGCGGCACGTGTCTTGTCTTGTCTTGTATCCTGCCGCCATTCCTCTAGGGGTGGCCAGTACCTCCACACAAGTGCCTCCACTTGACTCTGTCCCTGCATACTTCTTTCATCTCATCTAATTTCATCACTCTTTTCATGCATGCTCTTCTCTTGTTTCCACTCATGCCATTCCATTCCATTCATGTAATTCCATTCATGTAATTACACGTGTAAGAGCACTTATACGAGTCTGCTTATGGGAATGCATTTAATATGAACCTCAAATGTAATATATCTTTGCAACGTAGATTATAGATGTATAGACTCACTTTAAGTGACGCCTCCAGATAAATCTGTTCAAAGAATCTTTTGGAGCGCCCTTGGAGTTAAAATGTCACAAAACGGCGCAAATGAAAAAGTCAACAGCATCATCATCATCATCATCACAATCCTTCACTGATAAGTAAAATTTATGGATTCGGGTAAGAGAAATATTTATTTTTGTTGTTGATTTGAAAGAGTAGATTTAGTTTACTTAGGATAGTCAATAACTGTCATTTGAGTGCTCGACAAATAAACTGTTGGAAGAGAGTGTTGATTTTCTTTTCCTGACATAAACACAAATATTAACTTGCTTTCTAGTAGAACTAATCATCCTCACATTAAATATAATAGTCAAATAAATAGGTATAAAATTAATAAATACATAATAATAATAATATTAGGATGATTTATTTGGTGAGCGCTGTTTTTGTGTGTATCACACCTCAAGAGCCCTCTGCGAGCTTGGTTGTCGCTATAGAAAGCGCCAATTCTCAAGCAAGACCCAGTTGTTGTAAGGTTGAATGGACCTTTCAGTGACCGGTCTTTGGTAAAGATTTATGAATTTTTCAACTCAGCGAAGAGCACATTCGAAATAAGTATATATGGTATATTTTTTGTGCTCCGCCGGGATCCGAATCCACAACCTTCCATTTACGAGTCCGAAGTGCTGCCACTGGACTACGGACCGGTCCAAGATGCCAACGACACGCGGTGTACCTGAGCGGTAACCCATCCAAGTACTATCCGCGCCCAATGTTGCTTAACTTCGGTGATCTATGGGAACCGGTGCTTTCAACATGGTAACGTTGTTGACAATTGACATTGACATAGATAGGAGTTGAAGCTGAATTGCTCGAATATTCTAAATAGAATATACTGGCGTGGTCTCGCATGTGCCAGAATAACTCTTATACACCTATAAATAGAGACAGAGATGCCTTGCAGGGAGACTTGCACCTGAGCCGTCGAGCTTATAAGTAGTCAAGAGACCATGGTGTAAAGGTAACTCTGTGAGAGAACCAAATGTGAACGGAATCTTAAAATAAATTAAACAAAGTTTTTATTCAATTGATCCCGTAAAACATCTTTGACAGCCCGGAGCAACAAAGGCGTGATCATCTCCTGACAACTGCGTACCACTCTCCATTGGAGGGACAGCTGATTCAGGCGTCACATTCAGTGAGACTTCTAGGAGTCGCACTGGATCGGAACCTCACAATGGGAGAGCAGTTGACTAATACGGTATCTTCCTCTTTTTGAACTACGCCGACTTCGCCAGATAAAGACAATCAGGAGATGTTTACCATCAGGGGCAGTCAGGACCCTGGTTAACGCTTTTGTGATGTCTCGAATTGACTATTGCTCAACGCTGTATATAGGTTAGCCGAAAAAACAGTTCAGCCGGCTTCAATCTGTGCTGAACTCTGCAGCAAGACTCATATTCGGGATGTTTTGACAATTATATTAATTTTTTAAAACTTAATTTAAAGCGGATATTTAACGAACCGTTTAGAGAGAACTTACATCATTCTCGACGTTTCGTCAGCGACGTAGCCGACGTCTTCAGGAGAACATCCTCTCTGTACGGCGACTGAGGATGAACTGAATTTGAAAAAACACTTTGTCACAAATCACTGCCTACCTTCGAACGAAGGTAGTAATTATGTTTTGGTCTGTTACACATACCACTTTCATCTTGTTTGTATTCCACATCACTAGATGGTACTATGTTACCTGTACACACCGCACTAATAATATCATTGTCTTTGACTTGAAACTTAGGTACTGGTTTCAGTAGTGAGTTTAGTGTGGGTTTCCAAATACTGGACAATTTGAAGCTGTCGTCTCTGTTGAAGTTAAGATGTCTATAAATTTCAATGGCCTCTCTTACAAGTCTGGGAATCAAGAATTTTTCTTCCGATAGAACCTTCGTTTGGTCGAATCTAATGAGGTGCAGGCTGCCTTTGGCGGAATGATCGCAGATTGCCGATTTATTGGGGTTGTTGTTCGAAGGTAGGCAGTGATTTGTGACAAAGTGTTTTTTAAAATTCAGTTCATCCTCAGTCGCCGTACAGAGAGGATGTTCTCCTGAAGACGTCAGCTACGTCGCTGACGAAACGTCGAGAATGATGTAAGTTCTCTCTAAACGGTTCGTTAAATATCCGATTTAAATTAAGTTTTAAAATTGTTCAGTTTTAAAAAATTAATATAATTGTCAAAATGTCAAACGACCGTAATTCTAACTTAAACCTAACTATCATATTCGGGATGTCCAAATTTAATCACATTACTCCATTGTTAAGAAAACTGCATTGGCTTGCTTTCCCGAGAGGGTAGTTTACCATGTTTGTCTGATGGTTTAGAAAGGTGTAAATGGTGCGGCTCCTTCATATTTGACATGTTCTCACCCATTGAGATAGATTGGAGGCGCCAGACGCTTAGATCTGCGGGATATAGAGTGGTTGACTTAGGCCAGTCGTACTGTCAGACACGCACTAATTTTGAGGACCGTGCTTTAAGGTTTGCGGGCCCAATGGAGTGGAACAGACCACCAGCTAATGTGAGGAAGGCAAAAACTGTTGGTATCTTTAAAGGAGCACTAAAGAGGCATCTCTATAAAAAATCTTAGGGGCCGTCCATAAATTACGCCATCGATTTTGGCCGATTTTTTACCTCCCCCCCTCCCCCCTTACAATCATCCTATAGTCATTATCTAATGAATGAATAATGGATGAGCTTAATAATTAATAATGTTATTTTACTTACACAATATTTTGTATATTTTGTAGAAATTGGTATTTACAAGAACGACGTCACTTTTGGTACTTGTACATCATTTGCCATCATCCGCAGACCAGACTCCCCCCCCCCCCCTTTATTCGAATGACGTAATATATGGACAGCCCCTTATCTGTGATTTGAGAGGGTCCTTGAAGTGTGACACACACACAAAAACAGGGGTCTTTAACTATGTGTACTTTATAAATAAATTATCCTAGTATAAACTAGCTTTTATATACTCATCACATTCTAAAGCCAGTTGCCTTATTGTGCCAGCCATCTGTCTCTGTTGGTTTGGATATGTAAAGTTCTGGACGGCATGTTGTTCGTCTTCCCAAGAATTTAATAGGGTTACTGAATCTGAAGAAAACTCACCATGTGATGTGAGGACAGAGATGGTGCAGACTTCCCAAGAGCCGAAGTCCGCATGCGCAGGAGATTCGACTCCTTGGTGACATCTGGAAACAACAAGGAAAACAAATCAATTTATTGTACTCTCAGAGAGAAAAACAGAGGTGGTTCGGGCATTCAGAAAGGATGATTCACTCAATAAAAGTCAACAGACTGCTTTGGCTGTGACACTTTCAGCAAATGTACCATCGGAGCCTGGAAAAGAGGATTGTTATGACGAACCCAGAAGGACGCAGGACAGTGGGAAGACCACAAGCAAGATGGCTGGATGGAGTAGTGGCTGATTGCCGTGCAGTGGGAATATGGGACTGGAGGAGGAAGACGTTGGATAGACAGCGCCGGCAGCGGTTGATGAGGGAGGCCAAGATCCACCCCGGGTTGTCGTGCCAATGATGATGATGGTCGATTAACGACTGACAAGAAGAGTGTACTAAGGGAATATTAAAGTAAGCGTGGAAGGGAAGGACTGAGTGAAATTGCAAATGACTAGAATCTGTAGCGAGAAAAAGCCTCATGCCACATTCTTAAAACTGTATTACCTGTAATGTTATGAATGTATGAGTTTATGTCTGTGTATGTTTACCTATGACTGTGTATCTATGAGTTTCATATACTTGTATATATGTGTGTCTAAACGTAAGTATTTGGATGGCTGTACCTACTCGTGTTTACTCGAAGCTTCTACTCGAGACGATTCTGGCATGGTCTGGTGTATGCTAGAATATTCTTTAGTCACCTATAAATACGTATTGCAGTGCTTTGAAGAAGTATTAGTACCTGAGCTATTAAACGGGAAGTACAAAAGTTTGAACTGTGAACTAAATGTGAGCAATAAGGCTAAAATAAATTTAATCGATGTTTAAATAAATTGAGTCGTAACAATACTTACCTTTACAACATTTAAGCAACAAAAAAACATTTCTGATAAAAAATGGATTTGAGAGCTTTTCTCAGAACAAAGCCAACGATATTGTGAACGCAAAATAATAGTTTAACAAAGTATTGGAAATTCCAATTAGAAATTAACAAAGAATACAAAACCCAAGTTTTTTTTTCGACACGTTTTCCTCGACGTGCCTCAAAAGTTTTATTTTACACTTTGTGTTGTTTGTATCTATTATGTTTCGACAGTCAAAAAGTACAGCACCACATCTTACAATCAGTTACGTTTTAAGTTTCTATATCTATAAAATAGGCGTGCAAGATGGATCGGCCATGTAATACGACAAGAAGGTCTCTTGCATGCCATAATGGAGGGGATGACCGAGGGGACCAACTCTAGGGGACGCCCACGCCAAGAGTACCTGGAGGACCTGCTGGTGGACGTGCGCTGCTCAACATATGCAGATCTAAAAAGAGCCGCAAAAGACAGGGAAGAATGGAGAAGAAGAGTAAAAGATATTGCTGCAAACCAATCCTAGGATTGAAACAGGAGAAGAGAAGATATCTATAATCTCTAAGTTGCATAATTGAACGCAGGAGATGCGTGTAGTTCGCGCTTACAAATGCTGCATGTGTACTTACAAATTTTAGTTTCAAACGAAATTTACTTATTACATTGTAATCATGTTATTATTGTTTTAGTTTTTTTTAAATAAATTTTTTTTTGAGAACAAACTCTTGAAACCGGTGACAAAAAAAAAGATTCCATATGCCCGAATGGCGTAGTAAACACGCCGGGTAAAACGCAACTAAGCTACATACATAGTGAAACTTCTTGCCGCGTTATCACCGAAGGGTTTTGCATGTGGCGAGCGGAACATATTTATTTTTATAGGTAAGCTGCTGGTAAAATGTTAAACATGTCGAAAATTGAGTTACGTGATCAGTGAATTAGAACAGCAATTATAAAGTTTCATTTTTATTAGGTTAATTTCCCACGAATTAAAAACAAACTTTAATGGTATTGCATCGAAGAGCTATTTTAGCTTGCAATATATCGCTTGAATCAATCGATTTTTCTTATTTATCGTACCTTGCATTGCATTATTCGGAGTAATGTGAGCTTTATGGCACATTATCCGTAGAACTAGTTTTGCCGACCAGGCATGTTCCACGACAAAATTTCCACCGACAAAATGTACATCGACCGAATGTCCATGTGACAAAATGTCCACTAGACAAAATGTCCACACGACAAAATGTTCATGTGACAAAATGTCCACGCGACAAAATGTCCACACGACAAAATGTTCATGTGACAAAATGTCCACGCGACATAATGTTCATGCGACAAAATGTCCACGCGACAAAATGTCCACTCGACAAAATGTCCACACGACAAAATGTTCATGTGACAAAATGTCCACACGACAAAATGTTCATGTGACAAAATGTCCACGCGACAAAATGTCCACTCGACAAAATGCCCACACGACAAAATGTTCATGTGACAAAATGTCCACGCGACAAAATGTCCACGCGCAAAATGTCCAAGCGACCTATTGTCAACGCGACAAAATGTCCTCGCGAAAAAATATCCTGCGATCAAAATGTCCACACGACAAAATGTTCACGTGACAAAATGTCCACGCGACAAAATGTTCTCGCGACAAAATATCCTGCGATCAAAATTTCCACACGACAAAATGTCCATGGACAAAATATCCATTGACAAAATGTCCACCGACGAAATGCCCATCGACAAAATGTCCATCGACAAAATGTCCATTGACAAAATGTCCACCGACGAAATCCCCACGCAAAAAAAGTCGACCGACAAAATGTCCACCGACAAAAAGGTCTATCCGTCAAAATTAATGTCCATCGACAAAATGTCCATCGACAAAATGTCCATCGACAAAATGTCCATCAACAAAAAGGTCTATCCGTCAAATGTCCATCGACAAAATGTCCATCGACAAAATGTCCATCGACAAAATGTCGACCGACAAAATGTCGACCGACAAAATGTCCACCGACAAAATGCCCACCGACAAAAAGGTCTATCCGTCAAATGTCCATCGACAAAATGTCCATCGACAAAATGTCCATCGACAAAATGTCCATCGACAAAATGTCCATCAACAAAATGTCCAACAAAATGTCCAACAAAATGTCCACGCGACATAATGTGCACGCGACAAAATGTCCACTCACATTTTTTTTTAATAATAGTATACCTATTCCATGGTTTAAAGGTTGGTATGAATGCCTTGACTTCTAGTTTGATATGAGGCTCGCCACCTGTACCGTAAAAAATGGTTCACTTTGCCAATGTCTCCCATGTTCCAGGGAACGTTGCAGGGTTCATGTGCATTGAAAGTTTGGATATTTATTTGTAATTAGTAATTACACATGCAGCATTTGTAAACGCAAACTTACACTTGTCTGTTTGTGGGAATGCATTTAATATGAATTTCAAATGTAACATATCTTTGCAACTTACATTATAGATACATCTAATCTAATCTAATCTAAGCTGCAAGGATATATATCATTTGAGATTTATATTAAATGCATTCCCACAAGCAGACATGTATAATTTCGCGCTAACACATGCCGCATGTGGACCTACATTATAAAAACCCAATCTCAAATGAACATAAGCCCTGCAACTCTTGCCGTCCTTCCCTGAAACAGGGGTGACATTGGCAAAGTGAACCATTTTTTACAGTATGGGTGGTCAGCCGCATACCAACCTATAAGTCAAGGAATATAAATGCAGAAAAACATTAAAAAATATTCCCCTTTTGAAAATGTTGCTACAACGGGACAACTTGTGTTGTGTGTGGTTAATACGAGGAAAAACAATAAAATATGAGTTAAATGGAACCAAAGGAGGCAATCAAGGATTTAAAAAAAGTGAAATTAATAAACACGGATACACAGCGATTGATTTATATATTTTGTACATTTCTTCGATGATGATGATGATGAGTTGATGATTTATTTATAGCGCCGTTTCGTGATGTAGTCACTCCAAGGGCGCTGGTGCAAACGATGCCAGAAATTTGCTTGTCTTCAGTGCATTCCGGAACTTTCCATGGTCCTCTAGCTCTCTCTTCGGTGGACATTATAATAATAATAATAATATAATAATATGCGTTTATTCCAGCTTAGTCATGTGGAGGGTGCAATACATGACCAGCCATAAAAAAATAATACATCAGTAGAAAAAGTACATAGAAAATTACAAAAATGTAGAAACATGAAAATATGTGATGAAATATATGAGAAAAAAGAGCAAACAAAATATATAGTTAAACAGTGAAAGAAAAGAGAAATACATGGTCATTGTACATTAGAATATCAGGAACATATTAAACAGGGAAAAAAGGCTACGTAAGCTTCAAGTTCCTTGCCCAATGACGCCATATGCCCAACTCCCATTTCAGGCCTCTGATTGCTACGATCAGAGAGTTTTCGCTGGATTCAATTCTGTCTCTGAACCCAGCCATTCGGGTTCGCAGCAACCCATTCCAGGAGGGTAGTTGAGCCGCCACAAACATCCCACTCGCACTACAGCTTATTATGTCTGTGGACATTTTGTCAATGGACATTTTGTCGTGACACTGGCACGGATAAATATTGCTCGTGCAATTGCGGGTTTATTATATGGTAGGTAGACAGTGTGGCAGTGTGATGAGTCACCCGGTCCATAGTGAGACTAGTATTCGCAATTCGGCGAGGCTAGGCGTTGCGAATTTCAGCGAAAAGACACTACATACTTAAAAAGCGCTTTGTATTCGGCGTGTTCAATACTATATTTCGCCACCTTAAATGTAAAATTAAAATAGAGGGAAAACGAGGAGTTGGTAGGAGATGTCCTGGCTGCGCAACATTATAGAGTGACCCGGAATAGAGAGAGTGGAATACCTAATCCGGGCGGCGCAGGGTTGGAAGTCTCATCTAAATCTAATCTAATCTAAGTTACAAAGATATGTAAACTTGGGGATTCACATTACATGCACTCTCACAAGCAGACATTTTATATATATTAATCATAAAGGGAATGTAATAGGTAAGCGTGGAAGGGGAAGACCTAGGAAACAATGGATTGATCAGATAAATGAGATTGCGAATGAATGGAATTTACAGAGTGGAAACAAGAGAAGAGCATGCATGAAAAGAGTGATGAAAGAAGTATGCAAGGACAGAGTCAAGTGAAGGCACTTGTGTGGAGGTACCGGCCACCCCTAGAGGAATGGCGGCAGGATAGAAGACAAGAATCAAATTAACAAAGTTCCAATTCACTTTTTACAATTTTATTTCTGTCTAGCACTTTTGCCTACAAGGCATCATCAGGACAATCTGATGTTTTTTTTTTATTTATAGCGCCGTTTCGTGACATAGTCACTCCAAGGCAGCTTTTAAAAAAAAAAGATTTGTGAAGAGGAATGCCTTTCACAGACCTATTTTACCTGGCCAGAAACTGGTTTTCAGTAGCCAGAACATTGATTTCAGTCATTCTATTGAAATGTACTTCAGCCCCTAAGGGAATTTGAAAGCCCCACTTCTACTGAAGTGGTTGGCGTAAGGCCGGCTCCCTTACCTATAATAATAAATAGGTTCCACGCGCCACATGCGACACCTTCGGGGCCAACACGGCAAGAAGTTTCACTATATGTGTAGCTTAAAAAAAAAAAAATTAAATTAGGCTGATTTATTTGGTGAGCGCTGTTTTTGTGTGTATCACACCTCAAGAGCCCTCTGCGAGCTTGGTCGTCGCTGTAGAAAGCGCCAATTCTCAAGCAAGACCCAGTTGTTGTAAGGTTGGATGGACCTTTCAGTGACCGGTCTTTGGTAAAGGTTTATGAATTTTTTAACCCAGCGAAGAGCACATTCGAAATATAAATGGTATATTTTTGTGCTCCGCCGGGATTCGAATCCACAACCTTCCATTTACGAGTCCGAAGTGTTGCCACTGGACTACAGACCGGTCCAAGATGCCAACGACACGCGGTGTACCTGAGCGGTCACCCATCCAAGTACTATCCGTGCCCAATGTTGCTTAACTTCGGTGATCTATGGGAACCGGTGCTTTCAACATGGTAACGTCGTTGACCAAAGCTTAATAGCATTTTTCAGCGTGCCAATTTTCTGTCAAATGTAATTTCAATCTCATGAACACACAAATCCACAAACGAGCAGCATGAAAACAACTTGGAATAAAATAAGCAAGCAAGTACCATGAACATAATATACTTATATGGAATCAAAAACGGCAATCTACGTGTTTATTTGAAAACGAGATAAATACATGGAAATGATTAGAAAATGATAACCACTGCTTCTATATTATATTCAATCCAGTATGGAAAAAATCCTAGTTTTCAGCCTTTGATTCTGTACGACTCACTTTTAGTATTTTTACTTTTCAGCTACATAGTTAGTTGCAAGAGCATTTTTATTGACTTTTTTGTTCATCCATTCTTTCTTGCCAGCGGCAATGTCGAAATACTCGGAATCATTCGTCACCACTTTCTGTTTGTTTACGACGAACAATAATAATAATACATTCATTACTATATTTTTGCTTAAAACAAGTGCAAGCATCTTTAGAAATTGACTCACAAGCAAGATTTTGGAAGAATTTCAGACACTGCACGCTTGACGCATTCTACCCGGTCCGTAATCCAGGGGTAATAGTTCAGACTCGTGAATGGAAGGTTGTCGCTTCGAATCCCGGTGAAGCACAAAAAATATATAATTTTTATGTTCTAATATGCTCTTCGCTGGGTTGAACAACTCAAAAACCTTTACCAAAGACCGGTCACTCAGGCGCGTGCATTGGGTATAGGCAAATACATTTCAGAATAAATATTTTATCCCATTCCTTAAAAAGAACTCACTTGAAATTGACTGAAGCGCTAACGATGGCTCCAATCTCAATTAAATTTTGAATTTTCTCTCAAAATCTTAAAATCAAGCTTAAATGTCGCACGTTTAATAATAAAGAGAAATAACTCGAAAATTGGGGAAATCGAGATTTTGTAATAAAACGCAAGAACAATGCGAGAAGAATAGGTAGAATCTCCGACAGCCGTTCAATTTGGACGAATATGACCGAGATAAAACATCGGCCGCCTTTTTCATCCCATACAAGTTGTACTGGCTGTCACTGCTGAACTTCAAACGTGATTTCCCAACATTCATGTTTTTTGAGTTATTGCTCTTTATTATTAAACGTGCGATGTGTTATTCACATATATTGCCTACCCACTAGGCGCATGTGCCTGTATGGGACGCACGCCCCTGCGGTCACTAAAGGTCTACCCAGCCTTACAGCAACTGGGTTTTGCTTGAGAATTGGCGCTTTGTGTAGCGCCGACCAAACTTGTAAAAAGTCCGTTCGATAGCTCAGTTAGTAAAGTGCTTGCATTGCATGCCGATAGCAAGGATTCGATCCCCACTGAAGGTATCAGAAATGATTTCACCTTCCGGTATCTATTAAATACCGGCAAGGTCTACTCAGCTTTCACAAGAAATGAGACACAAAATCGATCCGACTCATGTATTTATTTTCTCCAAAATGTCCATGTTACACATAGTATGGCATTTGTACAAGTGAATAAAATAAAGCAGACACAACAACAATAATCATTATTATAAGGTTGTCATTATGCAATAGACAGTGGGCTAGGCGCCACAGCAACTACCTTCTCTGCTGTTCCAGTCTATGAAATTATCTTTAGACTCTGGATGTTCATGAACACCAATATGCAAATCCATTTCGTACAAGTGTAAAAATTAGTAAATTTTTCAGGAGAGCCTGAAATTTTCAACAGTTATGAAATGAAGAAGACTTGTAGTACGTGTCGAGGACTCCAGTCATCAGAAATGTCTTGTAAGGCGCAGTGTCAAACCACCAGGACGTCCCAGGATACTGTGGGCAGACACTGCTGAGGCCGATTCGGAAGTCTTGGGAGTAAGGGGACCATGGAGGGAAGCAGCACAAGACAGAGAGTCCTGGAGGATTGTGGTGCGGGAGGCCGTGCAGATCTCTCTATCTCCACTCCAGCCAAAGCACTACCAAAATTTGAGGTCCAGATACTCGTACCTATACCATTGATTCTCATATCTAAGGTCCGGCATTTTCAAGTTTAGTAAAGTTAACTAAAATGCACAAAAAAACGTAACTAAGCTACACATATAGTGTAACTTATTGGCTGCGTTATCCCCGAAAGGGTTCGCATGTGGCGGTTCGGGACCTATTTATTTTTACAAGTAAGGGGGCCGGCCTCACACCAACCACTATCAGTTGAAGTGGGGGTTCCCAGCTCCTGGGGGGGCTGGTTCTCATTTTTTGTGAAGGCTGAGTAAACCTTGAGATCGAACCCTTGCTCTCGGCATGGAATGCAAGCATTCTACCAATTGAGCTATCGACCTTTTTACGAGCTTGGTCGTCGTCGCTACAAAGCGCCAATTCTCAAGCAAGACCCAGTTGCTGTAAGGCTGGATGGACCTTTGGTGACCGGTCATTGGTAAAGGTTTTATGAATTTTTCAACCCAGCGAAGACCAATTTGAAAATATAAATGGCATATTTTTTGTGCTTCGCCGGGATTCGAACCCACAAACTTCCATTCAGAGTCCGAAGTGTTACCACTGAATCCAGCGAAGAGCAATTTTTGTTAAGTTTTAATAACATTTAACTCACCAAACTTCGCAATTAAATATTTAGTTAGTTAACTAATGATTTTCAAGATGACGTCGTCTTCACTGAAAGCAGCTTTTTTTTTTATATATTCAGATACATCAAAATTGCCCCAAATGGGACATATTTGTGTCGTTTTCCAGCTTAATGAAGGTTAGACATTTGATTTTAATGACGAGTTTGTTTTCAAACTTTTCAATGGCACGGTAATCATTTATAAGGCTTGGGGGCGGGGCTTGTCGCTTCAGGATTTTTCAGTTGTAGTAAACTCAAATTGGAGTATTCTGAGTAAATGTCAAAGAATCGTTAACTATAATGTAACTAGACTTGAAAATACCGGCCCTAAGCTTGCGTGTGGCTTCCAATAACGATCCGAATCCCGTGTCTCGGATGTATAGGAGAGTTACACAATTTTATTAAACGATATAAATAGCTTCCGTTTATTCAATACCATGTATCCATTTTTGGATGAAGATTTAAAAACTTTTCCACTTATTTTTCTTTTAATGTAAAAGTCGCAGATGTCGTTTGGAAGTTGGGTATCATTCGTCTGTCTTGATTGCATTTATGCGTATAAACGCGACTAAGCAACACATATAGTGCAACTCTTTTCCGCGTTTTCCCAAAGATACGTGGCCTAACAGATTATCCGTAAAAAAAACAACGGCTCAGAGTGACTTTATATAAGTAAATACTGTTACAAATTTTTGACTTTAAGTCTATGTATGTTTACTTATGATTGTGGGCTTGTGTATTTTTACTTACTTGTGTGTGTGTGTATCGACGCTGAAGTTCTGGGAGTGAGGGGATCATGGAGGGAAGCAGCACAAGACAGAGAGTCCTGGAGAATTGTGGTGCGGGAGGCCCTGAGCCTTCAAGGCTTATGAGCCGAAGAAAGTAAAGAACAGTAAGTAAGTGTGTGTGTGTCTATATGTACATAAGTATTTGGATGGTTGTACTAGTGTTTAATACAAGATTCTGATTGAGAAGATTCTGGCATGGTCTGGTGTATGCCAGAGTAGCCCTTATTCACCTGTAAATACAGATCGCAGTGCTTTCAAGGAGCATTAGTACCTAAACCCCTAGAACGATATAGCAGGCAAAAAATATTAAATGTGAGTCAATCCTAAAATAAATTGAGTTAAATAAATTTAACCGAAGTTTACTTAAATTGAAACAAGCAAATGGCGACAATAGTTTCTGCATACGGCATATAATTCGCACGCATATAAATTCAACCTCTATTGACTACAATTTAATCCTACACACATGGATCATACATATAGAGAGGTTATATATTATGCACGGACGTTAGGTGGTTTCCAATTTCTTCAAGGTGTTGATTACCTACTTGTAGAATCGAGAATAAGTATCATTATAATAATAATATACTTTTTGCATGGTACTAAAATTTTCATATAAAAAATGACCTAGATTAGCTATTACACGGCAAAATAGTCCTTATGTACTGGAAATAATAAAAAAAACTAATATAAATCTATATTTTGATAGTTATAATAGGATAACACAATGTACAAGCATGTTACATTACTTGATAATTTCAAATACCATAAGTCCTGGGCAGCTGTTCACTTGTGGCCATCTTGGATTGGCAGGTCTTCTTGGATTAACAAGTCTTGTGGTGATTAGACTTCCATCCCAGGGCTGGATTGACCGTCGATATATCTTACCGTATCTATTTGAAGATAGGGCGAAATACAACATGGCGGCTTATCAACAGCTGATCTATTTTATATGGAGCAAAGATCAGCTGTTCAGTCACCGCCATGTTTTATTCCGTCCTATCTTCAAATAGGTACAGTAATAATAATAATAAACACAGAATTTATATAGCGCCTTTTATGACAATGTGTCACTACAAAGGCGCTTGTCCATATGATTGGACGAAGAGGTGAGTCTTGAGACTTCTTTTAAATTGCGTCTCCAAATCCAGTTCCCTCAGTGTGTCAGGAAAAGCATTCCAGGTCATTGGAGCGGCTGCCTTGAATGCCCTGTCTCCAAAAACAGTGTGAGGTCTTCTTGCTGGGACTTCCAGGCAGCTGCTTCTTGATGCAGCTGACCTCAGTGTTTGTAAGATCTATCGACGGCCGAAGAGACTTCCACCTCAGGGCTGGAAGTCTCATCACCACGAGACCTGTCAATCCAAGAAGATCTGTTCATCCAGGATGGCCAGAAGTGAACAGCTGATAAGTCTTCATACAAAAATTACCGACATTCGGTAAGTAGGGATTACCGTGGTGAAAAGCAGTCTCGATTTATCTACCTATTGATTTTTTGTTCTTGACTAACAGATTGGTATGAGACTGACCCCCATGCTGTACAAAATTGATTCACTTTTGCCAATAACACCCCGGTTTCAGAGAAACGCGGCAGGAATTGCAAATTATTATCCGCGAAGTATCAATTCAGTGCATCAGCACCTATTCAGTTTTACCTTTAAGGGGGATTTGAGACCCAAACAACTTTGGCTGTTCAAAAAAATAAATATACGGTTGTCTTTATATATATTTAAAAACAATGAAAATATTTTTTTTATTTTTTTTTTCCTTCAAGTCAGCTGGAAATATGCAAAAAACCAATTTAAAAAGGCTCATTTTCCAAGGCGACTCACGTTTCTTTTCTTAATATTTCAAAACCAAATATACAATTTAATGATAGAGTATGTATTCAGCTAAATTACCACGACTTCCGAAAATTCATTACTTACTTAGTTACTGAGTTATTAATTTTTTTGAAAACGTATTTACGTAAGTTTTTTTCGTACGCGTTTTAAGTTCCTCCGAGTAATTTTCCGCAAACATCACATCGCGATTAAATGAAAGAAGTGTTTTTAATTATTTTCGTAAAAGTTTCATTTCTTTAACTTAAACACCTAATTTTTAAATAATTATTGTAATTCTCTATTTGTTTATTGTTTTATTTGTTACACAGATGGCGCTGGTGTCCCCAATTGCGATATTTTGGCCAACAGTGAGGATAAAACAGTTTACTTCATGTCCGACCAATGGGCTCATGTATAAATACATCAGCTGTATATGTATAAAAGTTCCGAGCCATGTCGTATAGACACTGCAACAATATAACTATACGAGGCATGGACACAGTCGGCCATATGCAAAAATACTCAACAAACGTTTGACTATTTTGATCATATTATCATCAAAGTCAAAAACGAGTTGCGGACATAATATAAAATTTGAATGGGAATGGAAAAAAGGCGATTTTGTTTTATTTTTTAATTACATCGCCACTTAATGCTTTTTGCAGTTTTTTTTTGTATTTCGATACGCTTTTCATTTACTTTACTCTGATAATTTTAGAATTCAGTAGAGATCACCAGTTTTTATGAAAAAGCTGAAAATCATTAGGGGACACACGCACAAGACAAAAGGTACAGATTTCGACGGCGATACCCTTATATTAGGTTTCCAAGCTCCCAATGGGCCTGAATGGAAGGTTGTGAGTTCGAATCCCGGCGGAGCACAAAAAATATTCCATTTATATTTTCAAATTTGCTCTTCGCTGGGTTGAAAAATTCATACACCTTTACCAATGACCGGTCACCTAAGGTCCATCCAGCTTTACAGCAACTGGGTCTTGCTTGACAACTGGCGCTTTGTAGCGACGACGACCAAGCTCGTAAAATGGTCGATCGCTCAATTGGTAGAATGCTTGCATTCCATGCCAAGAGCAAGGGTTCGATCAGCCTTGACAAGAAATGAGAACCAGCCCCCTCGGGAGCTGAAAAACCCCCACTTCAACTGAAGTGGTTGGTGTAAATCTGGCCCCCTTACCTGTAAAAATAAAAAGGTTCGGAATCGCCACATGGGACAACGCAGGCAAGAAGTTACACAATATGTGTAGCTTAGTTTCGTTCTGTGCTCCACCGAAAATTGAACTTATGACCTTCCGATTATGAGTTGGAAGCGTAACCACTAGACTACAGACCGATCTTTTGCACGCATTTGAAAAAAAAATACGAATTCTAAGATTATAATATTATCAATGAATATTATAAATAAAAATGGAATTCAAGTTTTTACCCGAAGAAATAAGAAATATTATTATGTATTATTGTATAACAAGTAGGTACGTACCTACCTTTTGTAGTATTTTGGCATCCAGTTGTGTGTCTCCATACTATAATATTATTTGTGATGCAGGTGTTCAACTATTTAAGTAGGGCTGTCAAAAATATATTGTCTTCATGCGTAAAATTAATTTAAAAATATTTTTTCGTTACTGTGGCTTAGCTTAAAATCTATAATCTATAAAGCCCTATTGCCATTTAAGTGCGGCACATATTAAATGCATAACCTCTCATGTTGTACAATAATAGTAAAAAATATAATATTAGGATGATTTATTCGATGAGCGCTGTTTTTGTGTGAATCACACCCTCCCTCCCTCGAGCCCTCTGCGAGCTTGGTCGTCGCTGTAGAAAGCTCCAATTCTCATGCAAGACCCAGTTGTTGAAAGGCCGGATCGATTTATTGTGACGGACCTTTGACAGAGACAGATTAATTTTGCAACCCAACGAAGCGCAAATTTTAAAAATGATATCTTTTTTTGTGCTCCGCCGGAATTCGAACCCACTTTTTTCCAATCTGGATTCAAAGTTGTGACCACTAGACTGCGGACCGGTGTGCCTTTTTATGTGTAGGTTCCTACAAAATAAATCAAATCTCACATGAACATGAACTTAGCAACTCTTAACGCCGTGTTTTAAAATCGGGGTGGCAATTGCAAAAGTGAACCAAGTTTGTTTCAGTATGGGGGTCAGCCTCATACCAAACAACTAGTAAAGATTAATAGATAAAGGCATTATTTTCTCTAAACTTACTCATTTGATCTCTCTTTAAATAATATTAATTTATGTTGACAGACTGCATTTGCGTCAACCCTTGTGAGTGATAAAAAATATGTGCATGTGGTTTGTGTAGCGGCGAAAAAACACACACTGCAATGTTTTTTTTTGTATATTGATGGGATAGCTCCAAAACTTAATATATACATTTTGTATTATTTTCAAAACAATTCAAAGATTTCAAAATAAAATTAACAGTTAATTGTGACAGGTTTGTAGTTCAGTAGTAACACTTCGAACTCTGAATGGAAGGTTGTGGGTTCGATTCCCGGTGGAGCAAAAAAAAAACATCTATATTTTCAAATTTGCTCGGCTGGGTTGAAAATTCATAAACCTTGACCAAAGACCGGTCATCAAAACGTACGCTTAATAATAAAGAGCAATAACTCAAAAAATAAGAATGTTGGGAAATCACGTTTGAAGTTCAGACAGCCAGTACAACTTGTATGGGATGAAAAAGGCGACCGATTTTTTATCTCGGTCATATTCGTCCAAATTTAACGGCTGTCGCATTCTACTTATTCTTCTCGCATTGTTCTTGCGTTTTATTATAAAATCTCGACTTTCCCAATTTTTTAGTTATTGCTCTGTATTATTAAACGTGCGAAAAGGTCTATCCAGCCTCACAGCCGTAGCTAGGGGGGGGGGGGGGAGGCATTGTGGGGCAATGCCCTACCTTAAAAATACCAAAAACTAAGACAAATTATTATAATTAAATTGTTTGTTCATAGCTTGAGATAAAAAAAATGTAGAAATTAACCAAACTTTACGCAGATCAGTTTAAACAAAATCAGTTGATCTGAACGAAGTTCTTCGCATTTTTAATAACATGGGGAATCGTAAAACTCAGATGTTTTAAATATTTTTATTATTATGTTAATGGAGAGATTTCACATTTTTTTTTTTAAATATTTTTGGCTAACCAAATAATTTGTACTTACGTGTTTTTTTTTTCAAAATTCTCATTACTTTATTATTTTGTGGGAAAACAAAAAATCACCATGTACATCACTGACCCGTGCTTCGAGGGCAGATATTATGATATTTTTTTTACTTCCGCCCTACTTGTAACCAATGCTGCCCTACATCAAATTCGACTCTAGCTACAGCCCTGTCCAGCCTTACAGCAACTGGGTCTTTCTTGAGAATTGGCGCTTTCTAGAGCGACGACCAAGCTCGCAGAGGGCTCTTGAGGTGTGATACACATAAAAACAGCGCTCACCAAATAAATCAGCCTATTTTTTACTTTTTTAAATAACATCGATTTGGAGCTCCCTACGTTTGACAGTATGCCACAGACCGGATAGCAGACAGAGTGCAAAATATCTATGTATTGGTAGGGTCTGGTCGTCTTAGTGTGGAATTGTAGAAAAAATATGATTATTTTTGTTAGCACATCTGCCGGAACACAGTGAAAGTTAAACATTATAAAAAAGTGCTGACCTTATTTAGTTACGACATTTATCAACAGATTACGAATTTTACGTTTTGTTACGAATTCCGTGTATCTATAACTTGCCGTTAAGGTGGCGGCATTACACCTGCGTACTCGGTGTACACAGCAGGTAAAAAGCGGCACGGGAAGCGCGCCGCGTTTTCGCCCGGGCGATGAGTCACATTCGCGAATAATTTATCCGCATGAGGTGACTGCTCCACAGGCACAATCAATTACCGACACTGTGACTGGCATTGCAATGCCGCGATGAGCTTCAACGTCACATCTTCTTCTTTCTCTTCTTCCTCAGTCTTTCCCAGTCCACTGCTGGACGTAGGCCTCCTCCTATCCAATACACTTCTTTTTTCTCTGTATTCAACATGTTCTCCCTCCTCTGACCCACGCCCTATATATCTATCGCATCCGGGGATGTGTCATATGTCACAGGACGTACATTGTGTGGTAAGTGCCCTCTGCGGGCTTGGTCGTCGCTGTAGAAAGCGCCAATTCTCAAGCAAGACCCAGTTGCTGCTGGATGGACCTTTAGTGACCTTCTTCTTCTTGTGCCACTTCTAACGAAGATCGGCGATCATCATAGCTATTTTGAGTTTTGATGCTGCGGCTCGAAATAGGGACTTGGTGCTTCTGCCGAACCACTGTCGCAGGTTCTTCAGCCACGATGTCCTTCGGCGTCCCTGAGATCTTCTCCCCTCAATCTTACCCTGAATGATAAGATGAAGGAGACGGTACTTCTCATTTCTCATAATGTGACCGAAGTACATTAGCTTTCTCTGCTTAATGGTAGGCAGGAGCTCCTTTGTAGTGCGCATTCGTTGAAGGACTTCTTCATTGGTGACTCGATCACGCCAAGAGATCCGAAGCATTTTTCGGTATAGACACATCTCGAATGCTTCAATACGTCTCTCCAGTGCCTGCGTGAGAGTCCATCCCTCCATACCATACAGAGCGATTGGGAAAACGTAGCACCTCACTATGCGCTTCCGGAGTTCAAGGCTTAAATTTCGGCACAACAGTAATTTGCTCATTTTAGCGAAGACATTTCGGGCTTGCTCTAGTCTGCTTCTGACTTCTTGACACATGTCCCACTTTTCGTTGACCACACATCCCAGGTACCTGTAACTAGTGCATCTTTCAATGCTTTCGCCATCTAGTTCTACATGTACGGAGGCGTTTGTGTTTCTGCTGATAACCATGACCTTGGTCTTCTTAAAGTTAATGTTAATGCCAGCTTCTTTGCTAGCGACATTTATTCTGGTCAACAATGTTTGCAGATCCGCCTGAGTGTCAGCGAGTAGGACTGTGTCATCGGCATACCGCAGGTTGTTTACCAGCTGCCCGTTGACAACAATGCCTTCCCTAGCCTCATGAAGTGCTTGCGCCATGATCCTTTCTGAATATAGGTTAAAAAGTGTTGGTGACAGTACGCATCCCTGTCTAACTCCTCTTCTGATTGGTATTTGTCTGGTCTCTGAACTCTCTACAAGCACTGAAGCAGTTTGCTGCCAATATATATTAGCAATAATGCGAGTGTTTTTATCGTCTATCCCAATGTCTTTCAGTATACTGATCAGCTTGTCGTGTCTCACTCTGTCAAAGGCCTTTTCGTAGTCAATAAAGCAAACATAAACATCTTTATTCATATCGAGACAACGTTGCACTAAAACCTGTAATCCAAACAGAGCATCTCGTGTGCCAAAGCCGTTCCTAAAACCAAACTGTTCGGCTGATAACTGTTGGTCACACTGTTGGTATATTCTCTTTAGTATAATTTTCAGGAAAGATTTCATCACATGACTCATTAAGCTTATTGTTCGATGTTCTTCACATTTTTTAGCATTAATATTCTTTGGTATAGTGATGAAGTAGGATTTTAACCAATCCTCTGGCAGATTACCACTTTCATACACTTTGTTGAATAGCAATGTAATCTTTTTGAGTGCATTTCCTTCCATTAACTTCAGAATCTCCCCGTGGATGTTGTCTGGACCGGGTGATTTCCCATTTTTTATTTGCTTGATAGCATACTCAACCTCATCTTGTAGGATCTTTAGTGACCGGTCTTTGGTAAAGGTGTATTATGATTGTTTTACCCCGCGAAGAGCATATTATTTGAAAATAAAAAAATTGTGCTCCGCCGGGATTCGAACCCACAACCTTCGTAAATCGTAAACCAACGAAATCCAACGTTCCAAAGCTGTCAATATATTTGCCAGAGGAAGGCAGGGACAAAACCAGGGTCGGCGCTAGGGTAAGGCGCGGTTGGTCGACCGCCCAGGGCGCCAGGTACAATAAGGCGCCACAGGCCCCTTTTTATATGTTTTTCGTATGTATTTAAATGGCGGCCTTAGAAATTTCGCCCAGGGCGCTGGTAGTGCTAAAAACTTCACTGAACAAAATCATTGAGTTATAACATAGAGGAGTAGAATCAAGCTTACGGCTTTGATATATACCATGGGGCATAGTTGTTCCCATTCCTGTCAAACACAATAATTTAAAAATCCCTTCCTTTCCAGTGAAATCCTATGTTTTCTTCGTTTTCTCATTCAACACCCAACATTTACACTGCCATAATGATTTAAATAATATCTTGACATGTGCCGTTTACGGTATCTTCTGTTTTATGTATGAGAGTTTCTGTCATAATGGTCATGTCATGTTATAAATTATAATCCTTGTGTTTTTTTTACTTCTTGTGATTTATTTTCTATGTTGTTTGTCATAGGATGTAAAGGCATGTGACGTAATGCCATGTTTTGTTTTGCCACTGTGCTGTTCTAACCCGTCACCCCAAATTACCTTTCCTACTTCCACCCTTGTTTCAAATTATTCAATTTCAAAATAATTACAGGGCGCAATATATTTTCAGCCACCTCTGGATGGGTTAAAATTACAGGGTTGGTAAAATGTTTTTCAAGTACGAAAAAAAAACACACATTTCTAGCAAGGTTGGGCTCTCAACGATGAGTCATCATAGGAGCTAGGAGTGCTGTACGGAGCGTAAACACTCAACCATTTCGTAAACATAAAAATGTATGAAAATTCAATTGCGCCTCTAGCGAGTGTTTCAGTTTTAATACATTTTTATGTTTGCGTTTGATACATTATTGCTGGATAATTTCATGCGAGTAAAATTATTAATGTCGGTAATAAAACACGAAATGTGTGTGTGTGACAATTTGTGTATTAAAATAATGAGGTTAGCGCATAGATAACGTACATCACCATTCATCATAATCAAAGTTGCAATTAATGTGAAGCGTTGATGTCGCAATCATTAAGAAGATTAAATTTTCCCAAAGAAAATTCTCGGACGCCATTTTATCGTCACATTGCCTCCATTTTAACAAACAAACAAACACGCAAAACCAATGAGACCAAAATCTACAAAGCGCCTATAAAAAACGAAAATTGAAAATTTCAAAGCCTTTGCCTTAGCCGCCTACATTAGGGCCGTCCATAAATTACGTCATCGATTTTGGCCGATTTTCGACCCCCCCGCCTTACAATCATCCTATAGTCATTATCTAATGACCCCCCCCCCCTTCTTTCTGTAATAATTGATGAGTTTAATAATTAATAATGTTATATTACTTACATAATATTTTGTATATTTTGTAGAAATTGGTACCTATTTACAAGAATGACGTCACTTTTGGTACTCGTACATCATTTGCCATAATCCCCCCCCCCCTTAATGCGAATGACGTAATATATGGACAGCCCCATTACAGATCAGCCGCTATTTTTTTCGTTCCTTACATACTTCTTCAGAGTCATAACCTTTTACATACAAGCTCTCCATGACCTTCAATTTAAGAGTCTGAAGCGTTACCACTAGACTACGGACCGGTACATAGATTGTTTAAATTCTACCGCTATATGTGGTTTTTATGTTGTAGGTTCGCGTACGGCATGTGCAAGCGCGAACTTGTACGTGTCTGGGTGTGAAAATGCATGTAATGTTAATCTCCAATGTAACATATCTTTAAAACTTAGATTAGATTATATATGTGCTAAAAAAATTGGACTCCTGGGTTCGGAAGGGCTATAGAAAGCCTGATTCATTAATTCCACGAAATTGACTTCCCAATAGCAGAGCTAGCGATTCTTTAGTCACAAATCAAGCAGTGGATTTAGAGTATGTAGGTCACCGGACCGCGGGTCTAACATGCCGCCGAGGATTGTTTGTGAGAAGCACATGGCCTGGCTGGCTGATCTTGACCCCATTTCCAGACGAGACAGATCCGCGCACGCGCAATCACCTCGCTACCTTTGTATCGCCTACATAGATTACGTCAGATCCGTGCAATTAATGGTTGTAGAATCAAAATGTGATCATAGGAGAGAACTTACTTACTTACTTAGGGCCTGTTGCACCAAACTCCAATCAGACGAAAATCAAAATTAAGTGTGATTTCTCCCTTTCAAATCAAACAATTGATTGCATATACGTAAGTCAGCTGATATGAATCATATTTCCTGTTCAAATTCCATCACATTTTTACCAACTTTCGAGAAATATTTAACCGAGGTCCTTACCAGAACTAAGCAATCAAATTTGAAGTTTCAATTAAATATTGATTGGAGGTTGGTGCAACAGGCCTTTTAATCAGTTACTTCTTGTCCACTGCTGGGCATAGGCCTTCCCGCATATCTCTCCAGGCGTCCCTGTCCTGGGCTCTCTGCACCCAGTCACCAGCAACTCTTTTAATATCATTTGACCATCGTGTAAGAGGCCTTCTTCTAGTTCTTTTGTCTTCACGAGGTCTCCATTCTTCCACTCTTTTCGTCCATCTTTGCTCGTTCAATCTGGCAACATGCCCGCCCACGACCACTTCTGCTTTACCACACCTTTTGATTATTCCAGTAACTCCCGATCTTCTACGTATTTCGGAATTTCGTATCCGATCTGACAGTATTATGTGTAGCATAGCTCTTTCGTGATTTCGTTGTGATACACATGGGAGAGAACACAGTCAGACAAATGGCAGTATCAAAAGACCGGTCCATAGTCCAGTGGTATCACTTCGGACTCGTGAATGGAAGGTTGTGTGTTCGGCTCCCGGCAGAGCACAAAAAATATGCCATTTATATTTTCAAAATGATCTTCGCTGGGTTTACAAATTCTTAAAGCTTTACCAATGACCGGTCCCCAAAGGTCCATCCAGCCATACAGCAACTGCGTCTTGCTTGAGAATTGGCGCTTTGTAGCAACGATCAAACTCGAAAAAGTCCGGTCGATAGCTCAGTTGGTAGAATGCTTGCATTCTATACTGAGAGCAAGGGTTCGATCCCCACCGTTGGGTAAACTCGTAAAGATACGGCATTCAATCTCTCTATATCTCAAATGGCGGAGTCAAACCTGGATTCACCACCCTCTTAGTTGCAAATTTTACTCAATCCCTCGCTAGGTACCCTACTTCAGATGGTTGTGTCTAATATAGGTAGCAACTGACATTGTTTTCATTTCTGAATTTTTGAAGAAAGTTTTGTTCTAGTATTTCATGTGTCTGATAGCGTAATCATTTAGTACAAGCCTTTCACATTTCCTATAAACATATTGTCAATAATGGTTTGAAAGCCAAATGAAGTAATGCATTGATAAGACAATTTCTATATGAACCTAAACAATATGAATCTAAAATCTAAATCTAAGCTGCAAAGATATGTATCATTTGAGATTCATATTAAATGCATTCCCACAAGCAGACATGCATAATTTCGCGCTTACACATGCCGCATGTGGACCTACAATATAAAAACCCAATCTCAAATGAACATAAGCCCTGCAACTCTTGCCGACCTTCCCTGAAGCAGGGGTGACATTGGCAAAGTGAACCATTTTTTACAGTATGGGTGGTCAGCCGCATACCAACCTATCAGTCAAGGAGTACAAGCAATTAATACAATCAAATATATAAAACAAATAAACTCTAAACAATTAAACAGTAAAAAATTTAAAAACTACAAAACATATTTTTTTAAATTTAAAAGCCTCAGCTTTAACCGCCAGCATTACAGATCAACCGCCATTTCTTTCGATCCTTGCATACTTCTTTCATTTCATCCAGAGCCATAACCTTTTTCATACAAGCTCTCCTTTTATTATGACTCTGGATATCCCATTCATTCGCTATTTCGAAAATTTGGCCCATCCATACCTTTCTCGGTCTTCGTCTTCCACGACATCCATCAATTCTCGCAGCATACACTTTCTTCGTCAGTCTTTCCTCATTCATTCTCTCCAAATGTCCAAACCATCTAAGTATACCTCTTTTAATCTTTACTTTCACACTTTCTCTTACACCACATTCCTCTCTAACAAAATCATTCCTCACCCTATCACTCTTTTCCCAATCATACTTCTTAAGTAGTCCATTTCTACTGTATGGACTTTACTAATCTCACTTTCATTCACCGTCCAGGCTTCACTTCCATACATCAGAGTGGGCACTAGTATACCACCGTGCACCGCCAGTCGAACATTTTTTTAAAGATTCTGGTTTGTGAGGGTTTTTCTTCTCTGTCCTGCTGATTGACACAATTAATAATATAACAGCCACTTTAATATGTTTATTTTTATTTCTTTCACAATGTATACACAATAAACCACAGCACAATAATATTAATTATTCTTAATTACACAGGCTTGTGGCTATCCCGCCTGGCAAGCTTTTTTCTCCTTTTTTATATTCTTTTGTTTTCCTTTTCATTCAAATTCAAATCTCATGTTCCATTTTACCTAACAAACAAATCCATCTCGTTACAATACACCTCCTTCCTCTCATAAAAAAAAAACATTCCCAATTTTTTTTTTTTCTTTTACAATGAGTAAATAATGTATCATAATGCTCAGCCGGCGCCACATATTTTGTTTTATTTTAAGGATAAATTTCAAAAATATGAAAATAAAAAAAAACCTGTTTCTGATACATTATTCAGTCATTAATACATTTTTTAACAATACCAATTATTTTCATACTAAAATTAATATATTTTTTTTTTACACAAATTTCATATTCAATATTATAAACAAATATTTAATTCAACAATTCAAAATAATCAATAACAATACATAATAAACATTCACCAGTTTATTAATCAATTCATTAAAATAACTTTTTTTTTTTTTTTTTAAACATGTATCACATCTTTCCCAATATTTAAATTTATTTCAAATTTATTTTTCATTAATAAATTTATCAGTCCATCAATTTTTTTTTTAAAAAAAACTTTACCTTCATATGTAATACTTTGTTTAATTTATATTTCATACCTTCATTCATGCAATGTTTCATAATTCATTCTTTCACTGATCACTTTTATATCAACTTTCACCGTATCATGCATCACCTCAAATTTTTCATACACATGAAAATATGTTTTCTTTTTTTTGTTAATCTAATTTGATTATGTCCTTGATGTGATATTTATTTATAACATTTGTGTCTATATCTTTTAATACATAGACTATCTTGCTAACTTTCTTTTCTATTCTGGCTTTGACAAATTTTGGAGCCAACTTTGTACAGAAGTATTTCCCTGCATTTGATTGTATGAAATTTTTACGCCATACAATATCCCCTTGATCATAGACACGATTTGATCTACCTTTATTATAATAATTTGCATTTTTATTATATGCATCCCATAAATTTTCTGTTACAATTTTGTATAATGTGTTTAATTCCTTCATTTTATCTTTATACATATCTCTATATTTATCTAAATCTTCCTTTGATTCTATTTCATCATTTACTATTTCACCATGAATTTCACCATTTAGTACAATCTCCCTACCTCTTGCTAATACATTAGGTGTGTATCCTGTTGCTAAATTGACTGTATTATTTATTATGCTTTGTACTGAATCTAAAAAAGTATCCCATTTTCTTTGTTCATTTTCAACAAAAATAGCTAATGTATATCCTATTGTTCTATTATATGTCTCTACATTATTGCACATGGGAGTATATAAAGTTGTATAAAATATTTTCTGTACTCCATATGAGTACATAAAATCTTTAAATGCATTTGACTTTAAATTCTTTCCATTATCTGTTATTATCGTTTGCGGTACTCCTTCTGTTAATTTAGTTCTATTTGTAATTTTACCTAATTCACTAATATTTTTGCTATTTGAATATGTAATTTTACTTATTAAACTCGGTTCTAATTCAAATTTTATCCAAAAATCTATTCCAAAAATTAAGTCTTGTTGTAAACCTTGTAAAACATAAAAATCTACATGTTTTATTTGATTGTCACATTTTACCTCTAAATTTATTTTACCAAGTATTTTTATATTTTTACCATTTGCCAACGAGATATTTTCATGGGTTTTTATAATTTTGTAATTTCTTTGTAAAAAATAATCAAATGTTTTTTCATTGATTGCAGAAATAGATGCACCTGAATCTAGTAAACCTGTAAAATTTTTGTTCTCAATATTTACTGTTAAAAATGGTCTTTTATCAAATTGTTTAGCAAAAATGAGTGGTGCAATTTGATAATTTTTATTAAAAATTTGAATGAAATTAAGCCAGCTCTTCATTTCTGATTTTTGTGTTTGTACTGAAGGCCGACTATCTACAAGTTTTTTGAATTACTATTGTATGTCGTATTTGTTCTGTTTTGTATATTTATATTTCTGTTCATTTTTGTTTTGTCTGTATAATCACTTTTTTTATTTTTAACAAAACAATCTTTTTGTACATGTCCTGTACGCTTACATGAGTAACAGATTACTGTGTGTTTTTTAAAATTTCCATTTTTTATAAAACAATTTCTTTCCACATGTCCTCTTTTATTACAAAAGTGGCATACTATATTATTTGTGAAACTTCTACATTTATTCTGTATGTAATCTAATTTTCTATTTTTAGTCCAACAATCTATTTCATCATGTCCTAATTTATTACAAAAATTGCATTTTTGCATTACATTTTTCTCTTCTGTGTCATTCATTACATTTAAATTCTTACATTCATTAAATTTGAAAAATGATTCAAACTTGCTACATATTGTAGATAATTCCTCTGTATTTTTAATTTCAGATGTTGTCAGTAAAGTTGCATATTTTTCTGACAATCCATGAATTATTATGTCCATAAGTTCTTTATCATGCATTCTTTTATTTAATAAATTATTTTTTGATTTTACCTTTAAAATATAAACAGATGCATTATCATGACCTTGTACCATATTTAAAATTTCTAACTTAAGATTCCTTTGAAAGTCATATTTTTCAAATTGTTGTAAGAATTTGGTTTTAAAAATTTTCCAATCAAATTCACAGTTAATTGCTCTGTACCAAGTTAACGGAAAATCTGTTAAAAATATAGGCATACACTCTACCAAATAATCTAATTTTAATTTGTAGACTTTGGCTAATTCTTCTAATCTTATTATAAATTCATTTGGTTCACTTTCACCATTAAAAGATATTTTTAATTTGAGAGGATCAAAATTTATGGACTCCATTGTGTTACTTTCTAAATCCTTTTTATTATTTATTTTTTTAGATTTCGTCATTTGCTGTATATTTTCAATTTATGCAATTAAAAAAAATCATTTCATTGAAAAAATTTTTTTCATACAAATGAAATATAACACCATCTATATATATTTATCTAAACTGATTTAAAACAAACTGGTTCATATCCATTCTTCATTCTCCCGCGACGTTCGATTTTTGAATTTCCATTCTTCTGAACGTAATGTAGGTAGTTTGAATTCTCTCACCTTCAATATTTTCAAACAGCGTTTCAAATCTTGTAATTTCTTGTTGTTAATTGTATAAGTCGATGTCTTCACTAGCTTTTAAACGTGTTGATGCTTTCACAACCATAAATCTGTCCAATTTTAATCATTTCATATATTGTATTGTTTTCAATGTCATTTGTTGAAATTGACTGTCATTTGTTTTTGTTTGTGAAAAATTTTCTTCATAGGAATTTCATGTACAGATTTTTTCTTTTACGTTGGGCGCCAAAATGTGAGGGTTTTTCTTCTCTGTCCTGCTGATTGACACAATTAATAATATAACAGCCACTTTAATATGTTTATTTTTATTTCTTTCACAATGTATACACAATAAACCACAGCACAATAATATTAATTATTCTTAATTACACAGGCTTGTGGCTATCCCGCCTGGCAAGCTTTTTTCTCCTTTTTTATATTCTTTTGTTTTCCTTTTCATTCAAATTCAAATCTCATGTTCCATTTTACCTAACAAACAAATCCATCTCGTTACAGGTTCTTGGCGATGCTAACGTTGAATGATAAAATTTTACGGCTGACAATGCTAAAAGCACCTTCATCCTTGCCGTCTCCTGATGATATTGGATAAGAAGCCAACGAAACATCGAGAACACTGAAATTCTCGAACTAACGGTTCACATAAATATCCGGTTTTTAAATTTTATTTTAAGTAATTTTACAAATAATGCTAAAATCATCGCACACATCAAGGCAAATTAGATCATTTATTTCATCAAATCAAATATTGAGATTTTTGAAATGCGTTCCCCAGGGTGCCCAAGGTACAGGCAGATCTTTCTCGTTGCTTATAATCAGCTGTTTTGACGGGTAGTGAGCAAGGCAGAATGTGAACACGTTCCTCCCACTGTTCCTGTCCATGGTACACGCGCTGCCAAGTGATCGGGGTTTCGTCGGTTTTTGGTGGATTTCATAGGACCGGTGCAAGATCAATTATTGTTATTTGCCGTAAACGTTGTATAACAGGTATTAAAATTGGATTCAAAATAGAAAAAATATGCTGGTGAATTTAATTAATCGTTTCCATTTTACAGATCGTTTCACTTGTACATAGATAAGCTATGGATCAAACATTTATTTTTCACTGTTTTTCCTACGTCAGTTTTTTGTATGCTTCCGAGAATAAGTAATTGCTAAACAAACACTTCTTTAAGATCGCTAAAAATACCACTTTTGTTTGTGTTTTTTTAACAGATGATAACCACTGCGTTAATTTTTATGCTAGAAATAAAAACCTCTCTCACTCTTTGGTTTTAATCATTGACAGATTACCTTTATCTATGGTTTTAATACAAACTCTTTTGAGTGTTTTTCAACGAAAGAATTAGGATTCTTTCTAGTTACAGATGTTGGGAAAAAATACTCTTTTTTTATTTTTTTCATTTTGGCGGGTGGACAATTTGTCTGTATTGTGCCGTTGGACATTCCGTTTATGGACATAGTGTCGTGGAACCAAATTTACCGATCAAAAAAAATATAACGCGAACCCACAATACTCGCGCAGGCGTGAGTTTCGAAACTACCAACTTTCTGTAAAGATTTCGTGGCTTCGCCCGAGTTTTTTTTACTCATAACGAATTGACACACCGGAGATCTTTGCTCTCTTTCTAACTAAGGACGATTTGCGGTTCAGTAAGATGAAACAGATACAGTGTATATTTTCGTTAAATTAGTTTCTAGTCCACATATTATATCGTAAGTTAATGGATATGAATGAGTTATTTGTATGAAAAGTCTATACCTACCTACCGATAAAAATATACTCCACAGTTCATAGAGTTCAATACAATCTAGGTTTATGTTTTGTTGTTTTTAAAAAGTTAATAATTTATTGTGTTCATACAAATTGTATATCCTGTCTATCCATCTATAATCTAAGTTGCAAAAATATATTATCAGAGCGGTCCGTAGTCCAGTGGTAACAATTCGAACTCGTAAATGGAAGGTTGTGGGTTCGAATCCCGGCGGAGCACAAAAAATATACCATTTATATTTTCAAACTTGCTATTCGCTGGGTTGAAAAATTCATAAACCTTTACCAAAGACCGGTCACCAAAGGTCCTTCCAGACTTACACCATCAGCAACTGGGTCTTGCTTGAGAATTGGCGCTTTGTAGCAATGACCAAGCTCGTAAAAAGACCAATCGATAGGTCAGTTGGTATAATGCCGGCATTCCATGCCGAGAGCAAGGGTTCGATCCTCACCGAGGGTGTCAGAAATGATTTACCGTTTCGGTGTATATTTCAAACCCGAAATAAATACCAGCGAGGTGTACTCAGCCTTCACAAGAAATGAGAACCAGCCTCCTCGGGAGCTGGGAAACCCCCACTTCAACTGAAAGTGGTTGGTGTGAGGCCGTCTCCCATACCCTTAATAAAATAGGTTCCGAATCGCCAAATGCGACCCCTTCGGGGGAAACGCAGGCAAGAAGGTACACTGTATGTGTAGCTTAGTTGCGTTGCGTATTGAAAATGATGATGACGAGTGTTAGAGGGTCTTTACCAGAGGCGGCTCCTCAATAAAAATGTTGGCAGTTCATAATTTCCGCAAGTTCATTTTTTCTTGTATTTTTTTTGCTTTGGATGGAAATTGCAAGAAATACGTAAATATAGATTGTTTTATTTAGTTATTAAAAACTCAGTTTTATTTTCACTTTTTATTATTATTGTTTTAAAGGACACAAACGTTTTCGACTACACAGTAGTCATCATCAGGTCTGTGTCCTTTAAAAAAATAATAATTAAAAGTGAAAATAAAACAGATTTTTTAATAACTAAATAAAGATGAATTTTCAGTGTTAATGCACCAACCATCCAAAATATATTGTTTTATTTACGTATACACGAGTAAGTACCTACACCCGTTTTATTGCATAACAAATTAGCGTATTTTAAGCTCGTACTTACAGTTACATATTTGAAATGGAAATCCATCCGTCGCTCCTTCGCTTGAGCGAAAGCCTCAATCAAAGCCAAATCAGCACAAAATTTTACACAATCAATTATTCTAGATATAGGTAATTATTAATATGTTTGAACGCACTTCGTCATTGAACTTTTTACTTGATTGTCTATAACTAACATCAAGCATTTGTCGAAGATCTGTTCGGCCTAATAAATTGAAATGCATTACAAGCTCAACTTGAGTTTGCGAAAGTGCATGCTGTTTAACTTTTATCTTTTTCACCATCTTCACGCACTTGCGATGCTTTCAAATAATGTTCTTTTTCAAATACTATTCAACTATGATTTTTTTATAATGTCCACGTTTACTTTATTATTAAAATTTATCGTCAGGAAATTAGTAAAAAACAAAATTGTAAGTTGTTTCACGATAAATTAGAAAATAATGGAAAAAATCTTCACGTTCGATGAAAAAACAACCAGCAGCTGTTTATTTTAACGTCAACTGATGACGGAATGGAGGTCAACCAAATTCGAGTTACTGGCTTATATTATTTGTAATCAATGTCCTACAAGGATTTCATTGTTTTCGAATATCACGCACGAATAATTATTATATGTCGGCAATGCACGCAGTTATCCTTGTTGCTCGCACAAAAGGCCTATAATTTATCAGCTCTCTCCCTCTATATCACGGTTCCTAACTGATCTCAGAAAATGTAAAGGAATTGTTCATTGAAATCCGTTCACTGGGACAAATGCACGAGGAGTATAACTAAACAATAATATTATGTATCATGTACGGCGGCTTTGTACTAGCGTAAACCTCAGGCGCTCCATATAATTATGATTTTTAACTTCAGCGACCATTCAAAACATCTGCCACACAATATACTTTTATATTTTAAAGTTTATACAATTATTTTGTTAAAATTATTACAAAATCTAGGCAGTGCACTGTCCCGTTGAACTGTATTGGGGAACCGCCTCTGGTCTTTACCACAAAGCCTTACTAGAGAGATTAGTTCTAGTACGGCCTTATCTTAAAACTCCAAGATGCTCAACTGAACAAAAAAAAGGTTACTTTGTATACACTATTATCCTTACGATATGGAAACTTGAATGAAGTCAGGTTTGTACAGAAGTCTATGACGTCATTACAAAGGTTGGCCGGCTGAAACGGGAGTGGGCGGAGAGGCAAACAATATTATACCGCTTTTCCTTGTTTAGAATCTTTCTGGGAACCACAATACTTCTCCTGGATTAATCAATGCGTAAGAACCATTTCATTATTTGTTTCTAGTCTGCGAAATTTATTAATTACAGATAAATCTAATGCCAGAAACGAATTTGCGTTATCGACGCTGTGGTTCGAACCCCGCCTGCGTCACAACCCGCAATGCAACATCAACAAAAACTTCGACCGCTGTTCAACAGATGCCATTGGGTAGTTATTAATTATAAATGATTCTCTTTGCCAATGCCACCCCTATCTATCTATCTATTATCTATAATCTAAGCTGCAAGGATATGTTAACATTTAAGGCTCATATGAAATGCATGCCTACAGACAGGCACATATATATATATATATATCAGGCTTATTTATTTTTAATTGCACATGATAAGAGAGCGCCGTTTTTGTGTGTGTCACACCTCAAGGGCCCTCTCCGATCACGGATAAGACTTTTTGAAAAGGTGCGTCTTAAGAGCTCCGCGAAATATGCCCATAGATTTGGAGTTCTTCACTCCGGGTGGCAGTCTGTTCCACTCCACCGGACCCGCAACACAGAAAGCACGGTCTCCAAAATTTGTACGGATCTGACGGTGCGGCTGAACCAAATTGATCGCACCATCGCCCGCAGATCTGAGTGTCTGCCTCCTCACACCCATCTCAACAGGCGAAATCATGTCAGTCAGATAAGGTGGAGCCACGCCATTGATGGCTTTATATACCATCAGACAAACACGGTAGACCACCCTCTCCGGGAAACGAAGCCAGTGTAGTTTTTTTAACAGCGGAGTGATGTGAGCGAATTTGGATATCCCGAATATGAGCCTTGCTGCTGAATTTAACACGGATTGAAAGCGGTTGAAATGCTTCTTTGGCTGCCCACTATAAAGCGTTGAGCAATAATCAATCCGAGACATCACAAACGCACTCACCAGGGTCTTAACCGCATCTGACGGAAGACACTTTCTAATCGCCTTTATTTGGCGCAGTGAAAAAAAAGGAGGAAGCTATTGTGGCATCTATTTGCCTTTCCAATGTCAGGTTCCGATCCAGTAAGATTCCTAGAAGTCTCACCGAATCGGAAGGCTGGATCAGCTTACCTCCTATAGAGAGTGCTACCCCATTGACCAATAGATGGTCGCGCCTAGATGTGGCTGCCCAGAGTATCTCCGTCTTATCCATGTTCAGGATTAGGCCATTGTTCACCATCCACTCACCGACCTCCGAGATACATCCAGAGACCCTACAACTGAGGTCCTCAGCCATGTCTGGCCGACAGTGAGAGTATATTTGCCAGTCATCTGCATATGAATGTGAGATGAGGCCCCATTTTTCAACAATACTCTCAATGTCAGCAGTATACAATATAAAAAGGATCGGACCCAGCACAGAGCCCTGTGGAACCCCAGAGGACAGCGAGTAGGTAGGTGAGACACTATCACAAACACGCACCGCCTGCTTGCGTTCCACCAGATAGGAAGAGAACCATGCTAAAGCTCCGCCGGTCAACCCATACGACACCTCCAACCTTTCAATAAGAATCAGATGACTTACTGTGTCAAAAGCCGCACTCATGTCAAGAAGCGCCAGCAAGGCCAGATCGCCACACTCTACAGCCGATATCATATCCGATACAAGCTTGAGCATACCGGTTTAGGTTCGCGCCTACACATTCTGCATGTGTGCATACAAATAAAGAAAACCTCATATGGACATAAACCTTGCAACTCCTGCCGCCGTTCCCTGAACCGGGGTGGCATTGGTAAAAGTGAACCGATTTTTACAGCACGGGTGGTCAACCTCTTACCAACCTATCAGCCTACTTTAGGGAAATTCGGCAAAAGTTACAGGGTTTATTTTCATTTGAGATTTGGATTTAATTTGTAAGTAGACCTTAAACATTTGTAAGCATAAACTTACACCATATCTACCATGATCGAGAACATGGTAAATACTTAATTAATCTGGTTTTATTCAAAACCAACATCAATCGCCATTTCCTTGCAGCGCCTCACGACAGAAGCAACAATTCAAGCAACACCTCTGCAGCACACTTCCAGGGTGACATAAACCCCCAAGACTTTCAAGAATTGGGGAGTCTCCCGCACAGGATTCCTTTAAAAAATGCAAGAATCGTCTCTGCCGCACATATATATCTATCAGTGGCGAAGGGTGAAATACAAGCCGGTTTCCATCGGTTTCCCGTTTAAAATGAGGCAGAAATGATAATAAAGTAGACTGCATGGTTTCAATGGGGGTAAAATACGTATCATTTCTTTGGTTTTAAATGTATTTTTTTACTTTGTGCCTATATTTTTTAACTACTTTGTTACATCATTTTAAAAGGGAAGCCGATGGGAACCGGCTTGTATGGCACGCTTCGCCACTAATATATCTATACGAACAAAGATTATGTGGGACCGAAAGAGTCGCTTTGATCATTGTGACACCTGTAAGCAGAGAGTGAAGAGTGAACAGAAAATTGTAACCTTTATCGTAAAAAAAAAAACTGTGATATAAATGATATAAATTCAAATCGCAATTTAATTAAAAGAACCCCAAGTCAAATCATAACAATACAAATAATAAAAACAACGATAAACGAAATACCTACGTCATCAATCTTCAAAATTATCACATCAAAACTACGTTTGTTTTGATTGAGAAACAAACAAAAAACCCGCGCCAAGGGGGAGCAGGGGGAGGAAGGTGGGGGGGGGGGTAAATTTGGCACGCATCAATAAAACAAAAAAATAATATCGACTCCATTACAAAATACGGTATTATTAAAATCATCTCGTGCGATTGTGGCCGAATTGTGTACTCACTTACTAGTACTGTAATGTGACAACGATTGTCTTGCCTAACGGACGATTCGAGCTGCGAACAAAAAATCTATCGATCTGTAATCTAAGTTGCAAAGATATATGTACACGTGTACATAAGTAAGTTTGCGCTGACAAATGCTGCATGTGTACTTGCAAATTAAAAACCAAACCTCAAAGGAGCATAAGCCCTGAAACTTTCAACAAAATAACAAATCCGTCAAGAAAAAAATATCTTTCATTTAAATCAGGCCTGGCCAACCCAAATTGCACCCCGGGCCGCATTGATGGCCTAAAATTTCCCCAAGGGCCACACATACAAACATTTTACAAAAAAAAAATTATATAAATAAACGAAACCACAACCAGATGTGAAAAGAAAACACGCATTGAACCAACAACAAAAAATGTATTTATGTTGTAAACAACATAAAAAAAATTCAACAATAGAAAAATATTTTAACAATGAAAATGATTAATTAACCCTTAACTTCATAGAGGAAAAAATTCTTAATTTTTCATTTCAATGCAATATTACAAATAAAACCAATTATCAGGGACTTCTCCTTTCAGTGCAAGATTTGAGATTCTTTTCGCTTACTTAATTTTTCTAAATCTAGGTATTTCAATATTTGAAGTTACACACCTTAACTGGTTTTCCAGATGTACGTCTGTTATAGACGCCCTATTTTTATTTTCATTATATTTCATTTTTATTTTTCATCACACATGACCGCGGGCCGCACGTAAAGGCGCCGCGGGCCGCATGCGGCCCGCGGGCTGCGGGTTGGCCAGGCCTGATTTTAAATGTTATTATCATTTAATGATAATAACATGTACTTAAATAAATTAAAAGCATGTCATTTCAAAAGTCTGTTGAACCATTGTTCGTACACGAGTACTTACTTTATGTCTTTTTTTTACTTTATAGCGGTCCTTAGGAACTGTTTTAATTTTTTGTAATAGTCGGCGAAAAAAATGAGGTTTCGACAGAAAGGAGTTGTCCTGCAACAGGACATTTCATAAAACCTAATCTGTCGAACCTGTCCGTCCGTCTGTATGTATGTATGTGAACAGTCTCAATAGAAGCATCTCGAATTCTAGGCCTTAAGTCATATGTTAATCTTATCTAATCTAATCTAAGCTGCAAAGATATATATCATTTAAGATTTATATTAAATGCATTCCCACAAGCAGACATGTATAATTTCGCGCTAACACACAATGTGGACCTACAATATAAAAACCCAAGATGCTCAGGATCACTTCGCATTTTTGTTTGTAAATTTAAAATCATCGAGCCCTAAACCCCCACGGCTATAATCTTTTAGTGATTTCTGAGCCTCCTTTGCTTTGTGTAAACACTTGGGAAAGTGTAGCTTCACGGGAGGGCCTTCTGCCACTCGCATCTCACATAACTTTTGCATGCGAGTCCTGTGACACATCCCCGGATGGGATGGATATACAGGGCGTGGGTCAGTGGAAGGGAGACTGACCCTGAGAGAAGGTGTTGTGTATATGTATTTAGAACCAAAATCCGAAAACTGCTGATTGTGGAGACACCACTTTTTTGGGATCGAATATTGAGGTTAAAATATGTATGCGTCACAATACGTCGCACCCCATTATGCCACTAAAGTCTATTATTCGGTGTTGCATAAACTGATTTGATAACCCGTCGTGCTGCGAGTGAGTTTTGTAATGATATTTCTATTAACAGCTCCGCGACCTCGGGGGTGCGCTCTTTGATAAGCCCTGCCCAAAATGCAGGGATGGCGGGTGACAGATTTATTGTTCCACGACAAAATGTCCAACGTCACAATGTTAACAGACAAAGGTCCACCCGTCAATATGTAGGCATTGTGTTAGTGAACACTTCACGTAATGTTTACGAACATGTTGTCGGTGCACATTTTGTAGATGGACATTATGTCGGTGAGCATTTTGTAGCGAGAACATTTTGTCGCATGGGCATTTTGTAGTTGGACATTATGTCGGTGGGTATTGTTTCGGAGGGCTTTCTGTCGCATGAATAGGGCCAGGCTCTTCCAGCTTGGCCTCTCAAGGGGGTCGGATGTTGATGGATGATGATGATGAGTTGATGATTTCTTTATACCGCCGTTTCGTGATGTGGTCACTCAAAGGGCGCTGGTGCAAGCGATGCCAGAAATTTGCTTGTCTTCAGTGCATTCCGGAACTTTCCATGGTTCTCTAGCTCTCTCACATGATGTGGCAGGTGCTTCCAGGCCAGAGGGCCAGCAACTGCAAATGCACGCTCTCCAAATATTGTGTTAACTCTTCTTATGGGTTCTTCAATCTTTGATTGGCTCCAGTCTCAGCCGAGCGCAGTGTAAGGCTTTTTTTGCCGAGGGTGACTGGTTTGAGCGACGCTGCAGGACGATTCGAACCATAGCCTCCCATTGGGAAGGCAAACGAGACAATTAATATGACAGGAGTTTAGCATGTATATAGGACAGGTAACGCACATTGTAAGATATATAATAGATGTAATGAGTCGCACAATGGCAGGAGACCTCAGAAATGCCGGCAGTTCTAAAATAGCCATCGCCTATTTCAGTGGAGTGACGGGCGTCGGGCATTCCTAGGAGGTCCACCGGCGTAGGTTCCATGTTACAACACCACAGTGACAAAACATCACATGACAAAACAACGCAAACATGAAAGACGACAGGAAAGAACATCACAACGACGAAACATCACTTTGCCTTGACTTAGATAGATAGATAGATAGATTTATTTAGATAGATAGATAGATTTATTTTCACACATTATAGTAGGTACATGACAGGTTAAACCTAATACATACAATAATTAAAAACATTAATAAGTAACCGAAATCAGCTTAGAAGAAACGGAAACCTCTGTCTAAGCTGATTTTTACTTAATAATAATAATAATAAATTGACAATATTTTTAGTGCCGTTTTGTGAATTCACTGCAAGGGCACTGCAGAGCCATAGCCCCTCCCGAACAAGCATGTCTTCAATCCTGACTTAAATGCACTTGTACTCTCCTCAGCTCTCAGCTCGTGTGGTAAGGCATTCCACAGCAGAGGGCCAGCAATGCAAAAAGCACGATCTAAATAATTGGCCATGTTGCTTCTGCAGGGAACCCTGAATCTATTCACAGCAGTACTGCATGCAGACCTCAGAGTACCCCGCCTACCCTCTACTGTGTCCCCCACACATAGCTCTGAGATATACAGTGGCGCAATGTTCTGCGAGGACTTAAATACAGTTAAGCAGACCTTGTACTCCACCCTCTCCTTTATTTTCAGCCAATGAAGCTGATCCCTGAGTGAGGGTGTGATGTGCTCAGTAATTTTTAAATTACAGATCAAACGTGCCGCAGCATTAAGCACAGATTGAAGTCTGCCCAGCTGTACAAGTGGCAAGCCACTGTATATCCCATTACAGTAATCAAGCCGGGAGAGCACAAATACTTAGGTGTAAGATATCAACCGAAGAGGAGATCTCATTGAGCATAGCCATTGCCCTCCCCACAGTCATAACCCTAGGTAGGTTAGTCTTGGCAACACCACAGTGACAAACATCACATGACAAAACAACGCAAACATGAAACACGACAGGAAAGAACATCACAACGACGAAACATCACTTTGCCTTGACTTGGCAACACCACAGTGACAAACATCACATGACAAAACAACGCAAACATGAAACACGACACGAAAGAACATCACAACGACGAAACATCACATTGCCTTGACTTATAGGTTGGTGTGAGTACTGTTTCCTTTGCCAACGTCACCGCTGTTTCAGGGAAGCTCGGCAAAGGTTGCAGGGTTTATGTTCATTTGAAGTTTGGCTTTTAATTGCTATGGATCTATAATAATAATCTATAATCTATAATCTAAGTTGCAAGGATATATTCATTTAAAGCTCTCAGATGTATGCCCACAAACCAACAAGTGTAGTTCGCGCTTACAAATGCTGAATGTGTACTTACAAATAAAATCCAAACCTCAAATGAACATAAGCCCCACAACTTTTGCCGACCTTCCCTGAAACAGGGGTGACATTGGCAAAGTGAACCATTTTTTACAGTATGGGTGGTCAGCCTCATACCAACCTATAAGTCAAGGAATATGAATGAATAATAAATTACATTTAAATATAAAAAAGAACAAAACCTTACAAAGAAATCTATACAAAAAAAGTCAAAAATTTCCTATGCAAAAAATGTAGCAAATGAATACACCAACATTAGAAATCAACATTGCAGATTAGCCGCCACTTCTTCCTGTCCTTGCATACTTCTTTCATTTCATCCAGAGTCATAACCTTTTTCATACAAGTCCTCCTTTTATTATGACTCTGGATATCCCAGTCATTCGCTATTTCAGAGATTTGATCCTTCCATACTTTTCTCGGTCTTCCTCTACCACGACATCCATCTATTCTAGCAACATATACTTTCTTCGTCAATCTTTCATCACTCATTCTCTCCAAATGCCCGAACCATCTTAACATACTTCTTTTAATCTTCACTTTCACACTTTCTCTTGCACCACATTCTTCTCTTACAAAATCATTCCTCACCCTGTCACTTCGTTTTTTCCCAATCATACTTCTTAGATAGTACATGGATGAGTACATATTATGCAGCGTTATGCACCTATGCTGTTAAACTTTGCCAATGTCACCACTGTTTCAGAGAAGGTCGGTAAAGGTTGCAGGGTTTATGTACATTTGGGATTTGGTTTTTAATTTCTATGTATATATGCAGCATTTGTAAGCGCAAAAGTTCCCGCACGCCGTGCTGTGTTCCGCACGTGCCTGTTTGTGGGCATGCATTTTATATGAATTAATTTAAATGTTAATTTTCACATCTACAACTTAGATTATCAACTAAAGATTATTATAGACATTGCATCACATGACAAAACAGTACAATGATGAAACACAACAGAAAAAACATTACAATGACGAAACATCACAAGGCAAAACATCACATGAAAAAACACCGCACATTATTAAAACATAACATAAACGGCACATGAAAAAACATCACATGACCAAACATCACAAAACGCAAAAAAGGAAAATACAAAAACGGAAAAAGGAACATGTAAAAATGAAACATATGTACATGCATACATTTTCGGTAAATTTTACAACCTATGCCGCCTTTATCTACAATCAGTGATGACAACGGCAAAGTATGCATTGATTGATAATTAACGTTTGTGATGTTTTGTCGAGTACTGTTCATTCGTGTGCCGTTTATGGTATGTTCTGTTTTAGGTATGTGATTTTTTGTCATGTGATGTTCTTCCATGTGAAGTAAAGTCATGTGACGTTATGCCATGTGTTGTTTTGTCACTGTGCTGTTCTACCTGTCACTAGGTACCTACAATACCTGGCTGGACGCTACACAAGCCGCGACACGACTGGGTTGAAAAATTAATCTGCCTTTATCAATGACCGGTCACCATGGGTCCATCCAGCTTTAAATACAACAATTAGGTCTTGCTTGAGAATTGGCGCTTTCTACAGTGACGACCAAGCTCGCAGAGGGTTCTTGAAGTGTGATTCACACAAAAACAGCGCTCACAAATCCAGTACATCATTCTAATTCTATGTTTGTTAACTTTCGAGTAGTTTTCGAGAAATTTAGGTAACTCACTAGGCTACAATTTAACCGTTGTAGCTGTGACGCTAGCACGCTTGTGCTGTGGGTGGACACTGATGGAGAAAATACGCCCACGTTTAAGTCTATTCTTGATGGGGCAACAGCACGGTTATTTTGTCTAGCCAACAGGAGGTACGCGGTTCGAATCTGAAGCGGTAAATAAATAAAAACTAGACACAAAATTGCTTCTTGGAAAATTTTTAGAAATTTCTTAACAACGAAAATTCTCCGAGTTTTAGGTCAGTTTCTCTTCACCTCAGAGAAATTTATCTTGATGTATACTGGATAAAATTCTCTAAAGAAACGTTTTTTTTTTCTGAAAAAAAAAATGCATTCTCTGCCCTAAACCATTGCGAGTTTCTCCAAGGACAAAGTATCTACAAAGACTAGGTTTAATTTGTCAGCCAAAACCAAACAAAATTCTCTGAATTCCAAAAGTAAATGGATGCAATTAATGAAACATCAAATCGGTGGGCTATAGTGGTTTTGACAACTTACTTAAGTTGAAGATGAATTGGGAGAAACTTTTAAGTAATTCGAGAATTAGAGAAACTACAAACAAAATTTAAGTACAAAATCTGTCAAGTGATATTATTATAAAGGAGGAATCCTTGACTTATAGGTTGGTATGAGGCTGACCACCCATACTGTAAAAAATGGTTCACATTGCCAATGTCACCTCTGTTTCAGGGAAGGTCGGCAAGAGTTGCAGGGCTTATGTCCATTTGAGAATTAGGTTTTTTTTTTATATTGTAGGTCCACATGCGGCATGTGTGTGAGCGCGAAATTATGCGTGTCTGCTTGTGGGAATGCATTTAAAATATGAATCTCAAATGATACATATTATCTTTGCAGCTTAGATTTAGATTTAGATTAGTAGATACAGTGCACGAGGATGAGTGTGAAAACATATGATGAATGTATCAAACGTGAATGAAGTGAAAGATGTGTGCCAAGATAAATAAAATAAATGAACACGGTAATTATGTAAATATGAGCCGAGATATTTTGGCTGGTATTCGCAATTAATTCTTCAGGAATGAGTCGAGTGGAAAATATTCTAAACAAAATGAGGAAAAAAAACACATTTGAAACTAAGTAAGTAGGTACCTACTTAAACCGCAGTAAAAAAGAGTATATTGGACTTCGAAATTCGTAAGTAGAAAATATTAAGTTGAGTCATTCAAATCACATTATAGGTTGGTATGGGGCTGACCTGCCACACTGAAAAATTGGACTGTTTCAGGCAAAGGCGGCGAGAATAGCAGGGTTCATGTGAATAGTATGAGGTTTGCGTTAATTTGTGCAAGCGCAGACATACACGTGAATCTTAAATGTATGTTTGAAGCTCACACTCGAGATGGATTCTTTGAAATCGCAAAATTCGAAATTGTATTTTTTTCTCAACGGACAAACGTGAAGGTCTATGTAGCTAGGGTCCATAAAAACCAATAACAAAATATAAGTTTGCCTGTTCCTTAGAAACCCGGCTGTATGCCAAATGCCATTTTATTATTATTTGACTAACTACATATATGACTTCACTATATTTATACTTCTGAATTCATTGACTTATAGGTTGGTATGAGGCTGGCCACTAATGCTATAAAAAATGGATCACTTTGCCAATGTCAAGAGTTGCAGGCCTCATTTGAGTTTGGGTTTTTACATTGCTAGTCCACATCCGCGCTTATACGTGTCTGCTTGCGAGAATACATGTAATATGAATCTTAAATGTAAAACATCTTTGCAATTTAGATTATAGACTTGTTTTCGCCTGAATTCATACATCTAAAAATTCTTAGCAAGGCATTTTTAAGTCTAACGTTCCACGATTTTCGATTAGTCGGCAAAAGTTGCAAGGTGAGGTTTGGTTTTAATTTGTAAGTACACGCGTCAACTTACACGTGTCTGTTTGTGGGCATGCATTTGATATAAGTTTTGAATGTTAATAAGCCTTTGCAACTTAGATTACAGATAGATTATTGATTTATAAGACTGCAGTTAAATTTGAAAATGTAAACAAGCAAGAATTTAAGCAGATCTCTTGATCGGCAATAAAAATAACATAAAAGTTGTGTTAATTTCCGAGGTCGAGGTTAGTAAGAGAACAGCTGTGGGATTCTATTTTTAAAAAAATGTGTTGATCCAGCTTTTTTCCCGCCTCTGCCTGCGCATCACATTTTCTGACTCAAAATTTCGAAATAATAATAAATGTAAGGCCGACGAGGCGACAAAATGAAATACGACTTGTATACAAAACACACAGGTACCAAAACATACCTACCAACGCGAGTTGCCCAAAATTACGAAAATAAATTTTGACACGAAGCAATAGCAACTACGTTACTTTGACGTTTGAATTCTGTATATTATAATCACTTATTGCATAATTGACAAAACGCCTGCCTAGAGAATAGAATGGACGGTTAATTTTGTTTTGATTGGGTTTGAAGACGTTGATTGAATGTAAATGGACTGACCTTCGTCGTTGTGTCGACCCCCTGGGTTTTTCTCTTGTTCTTCAAAGAACAGGGTCCTGGCTGAATGCGGAGCACCCCGGCCCCGATTCTTGGAGCTATCCATGGCGATTCAACACTTAATCCCGGCAAACATTTTCACCTTTTCAAAACCAATAATTGCAGCGACAAATTTCACTTCACCTTTCAAAACACAACACTCTGCCATATTTATCCGGCATTTTGACTTGTGATTGTTGGCGGACACGCCTACGTAATGCAGCAATATTTATTACAGATTACGGACGCATCTCGAGTGGAGATAATTTTCCGATAAAATTGACGTTTGAGATAATAAAAATGTCGAAGGGAATATTGCAACCACGAGTCGCGGCCCTGCGCGCACGAGCGGTGAGAGAAAATGTTTTTTTTCCGAATGCCAAATTACGTCTCTAAAAATCCAATAGATGGCGAAGTCGGCGCAAAACTAACCAAAACATAACAAATTTCGGCACGCACACAATACACTTTCTTGACACGATTGCGAAATTTTCTAACTTTTTTTCTTCTTATATCATTTTTGTATACAGATCGTTCAAAGAAATATTTTCACACTGCTGTAAACTTGACAGATAAAAATATTTTTATGCTGTTTTTTTTGGTACTGCCATACGTCGAAAAACGATAAATAAGTTTTTTCATATTTATTAAATTTCTTTGAGTTTTAATATTTTGTGATGAAATATAAAATAGTAGAAGATTTTTATTGTCCATTTTGCAATTTAAATTTATATTTTTCTTCCAAATAGGTATATCAAGTCAACGACTGGCGGACAATTTGAGAAGCTTGCAATGACAGCCAAATTCCCTTTATTTACTTTTGCATTGTACACAACATGACTAAATGTACCAAATTGCTAATTTCTTTTAAATATTTTGTAAGCAAATTGAATTTGTCTACAGAGCATGTCTTTTTTGCCTGGTACGTGAACTACGATTCTCCGAACGTGCGGCGGAAAGTCCCGAATGACGGACGCCTCGGCCTGATATCAGCTGAATTATTCGGCATAAGTGCCCTGTCTGGGCTATACGTAGTTTTTGGGTCAGCCATTACGCCTGAACGTTACACGTTTGTCTTATTTAGTTGAATATTTTGGTATATAAATGAGTAACACCGCTTATGAATTAACAAATCGACTTCTTAATGCCCTGGACAGTAATTACAATGTAAGTTGTCGGCTTTTTAAAGCTATTTGCGGCGAAAATGCGGTTATTCTGAAACAGCCCATGAATTTGGTTAACACATCACTTGGGGTTCGAATATCTTATGACTTTTACAACATTGCCGAGGACGCAACTGGCTCCAGGATTCCTTTTGATGGCACCTTCTGATAATGGAGAAGCCCTCCCGAAAAAAACTTCCTGAAAAAAGTGGATTTGATGGTTTTCTTGCAGCATTCTCTGCTACAAAGTGACATTCGTGGGGGCCTCGCGGGGCAGTTATTCCTTATATAGTTTATCCAATGGCTTACACATACTCCCGCACACGAATAACAGTGAGTGCTTCATGAAGAAACTGTCTCCAAGCGAGGTTTGCTAGATATATCACGTTTTCCTTCTGCGAGGTACTGTGTTTCATGACCTTATAGAGATTCCGTCAGTTCCTCTCATTTCCGCCCCAAAAAATACATATTTCAACTCTACAATACATGAAAATACTTATAAGCTATCCAAATAACACAAGAAATTGATATTTTCACGTTAAAACAGTGTTTAAAAATATTTTTCCAATGGCTGAAATACGTTGGACTTGTATGGTGGAATTTTGACAACTGTGATAACCTAGACAAAAAAAATGGCCAATGAAAATATTTTCAAAGAATTTTGTTTTTTATTAATTGAATTTAAATCGTTAAACGGTATAAATTAACAATAAAGTCTTATTTTATTGAAGAAAACGTAAATTTAATGTAAAAAATACAAAAAACGTTCATGAGAAAAAATCATATTGCACCTTCAACATGCAATCTTGTTATTTTGAATGATTCTTGACAAAAAGACTTTCAACGATGAGTTCCACACATTTGACACGAACAAAATGATGTGATGTCACACGGTCGGGTTGCCAAGGCAAATGCTAGCTAATATTTTGTTATTGGTACCTAACGATGCCATGTAGCGAAATTTGCAAGGCAAGAAAATTTTAAATTTACAACATTTAATCTAAGCTGCAAAGATATATATCATTTAAGATTTATATTAAATGCATTCCCACAAGCAGACATGTATAATTTCGCGCTAACACATGCCGCATGTGGACCTACAATATAAAAACCCAATCTCAAATGAACAGAAGCCCTGCAACTCTTGCCGTCCTTCCCTGAAACAGGGGTGACATTGGCAAAGTGAAACATTTTTTACAGTATGGGTGGTCAGCCGCATACCAACCTATAAGTCAAGGAACCAACATCCTTGTCGAAAATGATCAGAATACATTTATCTATCGCTGATTCTTGTTACTTATTAAGTGGTCAAACTCATGGTTACCATTTAAATTGTTCGATAGCTTTTTTCTGTGTTGCATCAAAGATTGTTTCCTGTGATCTTTTGTTTTTTGCTTCTTAATTCCGTTGGAATGGTTTCTGCTCGAATTCCATAAACAAAAAAATTATGTTGTCACACTGTCGCGTTGCTAGGTAAATATTTGATTATTGGTCGGTATGAGGCTGATATCCATACTGTAAAAAATGGTTCACTTGGCCAATGTCACCCCTGCGTCTTATGCGTTGTGGGGCTTATGTTCATTTGAGGCTTGGATTATATTTGTAAGTACACATTCATATTTCGCTGCCTTAGTTCTTGTTTATCGTATACGCCATTGAGAAAATTTTACATGAGCAATGTTTGCATGTGTACTGGACCAATGTGTCTTATGAAAACAAGAAATTCTTTAAAAAATATTTAAAAGAACTCTCACATTATCGAATTTTACGGTTTTTCTTAGCTCAGATTGTGTAGAATTTGATTCATAAGACAACTGCATGAAAAAGTCATATTTGACAAGATTGGCGTATATGATAAACAAGAACTGGGGGAGCGATTTGTAAGCGCGAACTACACGTGTTGGTTTGCGGGCATACATCTGAGAGCTTTAAATGAATATATCCTTGCAACTTAGATTATAGATTATTATAGGTCGGTATGAGGCTGATATCCATACTGTAAATATTGTATCACTGCCAATTTCATCCCTGTTTCAGGGAAGAGTTGCAGGGTGTATGTTCATTTGAGATTTGTGTTTTTATTTTGTGAGTACACCTGCAGCATATGGATAAGCGCGAACTCACATGTATCTGCTTGTGAGCATGAATTTGAAATGTTAATCTATGTTTGCAGCTTAGATTATACATGAAATCGATATATTTAAAATATTTTGTTGACGAAAAGTCATTTGGATAAAGAATTCTTTGAATAAAACATGTAGGCGGGATGTGTGATCGAAAATATCTGAAATGTTGGAGACAAAGTCTGTGTAAATGAAATATGAAGTCGACACAAATGGCGTACACAAAAAAATGGTGAAATCACTATTCCGTGTATCTATGGAAATACATACTAATATTTTGTTTCTCGTTGCTAATGTCACAAGTGAGAAAAAATTTCAAATTTGGAATGTCCGCCATTATGTTTTTTTTTGCTTTGTTCCTCAAGGTGTGGCCGCTATAATAAATTGAATGGTGTTTACTACGCAACTCATATAAATAAATATTATTACTGATTTTATCTTTGGTAGGTATACAATAAAAAGATTATTTCAATTCACATTGCAAAATAAATAATATTCATTCCATATCAGCGCAATGAAACAATATGAAGCCAATTTTCAAGGATATTAAATGCCAATTTCCCATCCAATCCCATTTCATTTTTCTGTTTCAATTCCACTGTTATTTCTTTTATATTTACGTTTCCGGTAATGCTTTCCAAACGGCCATTTCGATTGGACTCTGCTCTAAATCTGATTTAAGAATTTTTCAGCAGCAAACATCACAGGTTTATATGAATAAGGTCCTTAACAGCCAATACAAACTACTAGTACCGCTTTTTCCAGGCAATCCAGTTTTGTCGCAGCATCACAATTTATTGTCTTTGAAATTTGTGCTTGAGATTTTTTCTCAGTGGGGATAAAACTATAGTCTTTGGCAATCATTAACAAAAATATATTGATAGAGTTGTCCCTAGCAACTCAGCTTGTGATGTCATAACGTTTTTGTTTTTGTGGAATGTGCTGACTACAGCGTTCGTCGGCCTAAACTCAGCACAAATTTAAATCAGCTAAAATCACACTCGTACGAGACTATTGCCCTTAGCAACAAAAAACAAAGTATTTGTTGGCCTATTTTCTAGCAACACCCCCGTGTAGTGTCACAATTTTCTCTATGTCAAATTATGTGCGGACATAGTAGTCTGTTAATTTCTGTGTGGCCAGCTCACAAAAGTTTTTATTTCTATTTTGACAATTCTATTTCATTTAAATTGTTTTTGTTTTTCAGGTTGTCGACATGTGCGCGATCAGTGGGGTCATATCAGAATTGGAAAATATCAACATCACAAAAGAGCTATTGGAGGTTGGTGAACCTGTTACTACATCTAGATCAAATGCTCCCTTCAGGAAATAACCTTGAGTGGCCCGTATGGAGACGACTAAATAGGTTGAGAGCTAATGTTTGAAGAGCCCAGGTCAACATGTTGGGATTTGGAGTGGGGATTTCCCAGCTCCCGAGGGGGCTGGTACTCATTTTGTGTGAAGGCTGAGTAAATATACTTTTGGATTTGAAATAAACACCGAAACGGAAAATCATTTCGGACACCCTCGGTGGGATTCGAACCTGAGCTCTCGGCATGGAATGCAAGCATTCTACCAACTAGGCTATCGACCGTCTTTTTTTTCCATTTGCGACTATAGATTCTTCTATTTGCGTGGTGCAATAGGAATTTAAGCAGTGTTTTATTGTCAAAGTACTTCTTCTATAAATCACTTCATGCTATTTCATTCATCGGGTAATGCAACTAAGCTTCACATATAGTGTAACTTCTTGCCGCGTTATCCCCAAAGGGTTTCGCATGTAACGAGTGGAACCTATTTCTTTTTACACGTAAGCGGGCCAGCCTTAAGACAACCACTTCAGTTGAAGTGGGGGGTTTCCAGCTCCCAGGGGGGCTGGTTCTCATTTCTTGTGAAGCGCACGCTCTCGGCATGGAATGCAAGCATTCTACCAATTGAGTTATTGACCGGACAAAGGACGCGTCAAACCCAAAAATTGTGGAGGGAATGCGGTGAGATCTGCAGTGGACAGATGAGGTCTGAAACAAGAACTACGATATTAATAACAGACTAAATAATTTATATTGTTGTATTCCAACAGACCACCCGACTGGGCAAGCATGTAAACGAGCTGCGTCGTCACACCAGAGACTTGGCATTAGCGAGGCGGGCTAAGCTGCTCGTCAAGCGATGGAGGGACCTCGTCATACCCTCTGCTCCAGGTGAACTTATTATGCAATAACTAGGCTAACTAGGTAAGCCAATCAAACCCTTTCAAGTGTGATCATTAATCTATGACTGTTGCCATGTGTAATTATTGCTGTTAATTTTTTAATGTTGTCTATATTTCTTGTTTTGGAAAACTCCTCACTTGTGGCAATATCGTGTTAAGATCCTCACTATTGATGAGGTTGTGCACACCATACCAGCCATTACTTAATACTCTAGTACATCTGCTAAATCCTTACACTTTGGTTATCAATCCAAGTCAGAGCTTGTTACCGCTTGCGAAAGAACTCCAGGGATAGAAAGATCACAGTACACCTTATTTTTGGACACAAATCGCTATCAAGTCGCCTTCAGGTTGTAAGGAATTAGAACAGAATAGCGCTTCAGATGTTGAATCTAAGTATTAAATAATTGCAGTGAAAAGAACACACTTCTGTCAATCGTGTGGATAGTTTTTTTTTATCTTTTTAAAGTCACATAAGCTAACGTTAAAAATACCAAGCCCAAATGTATTAATTAGACTACTTGTCGATGCAAACAGTTTGATTTTGCATCCGGCTGTAGATATTTAACTCAAAGTAATTAATCAAAAAACAAAATTGTTGGAGAGTTGCTTTCCGGGATCTGCTACCCATGATCTATGGAAGCTGGAGCTTCCAGACGCTATGCCGTTTTCAAAAGGGCCACATTGGGCATGTAGAATCTATATATTTTTACAGACAGTGAATCAGGGAGCTTGCTTTAACGCCAACCATTTTATTTCAGGTTGGGGCTTCCCTGCCACCTAGAGAGTAAGGTCTCATTTATTGTGAATACAAAGCTATGTTTTATGTTAAGGTTCCAAACCCTCAAATGCCTCTTCTGGTGTGGACTCTTCTCGGAAACCCTCGCCCCTGGCAACCAGGGGAGTCAGCACTGCCGTCACACCCTCGGTAAGTCGCCTCATTCTCCCACAATACCTCCGATGGTCAGCTGTGCGTTCGCTCAATTTGCATGATCATTGTTCTTTGGTGTTGCCAGGTCACACCGAGGTTATGCAGTCCACTGGTGCCCCAGCAGGGAGTCAGCCTCGCACAGAATCAAGGTACAATTTTTTAATGTTTCATTAAAGATTTACTGCCTTTTCTTGATGCTGTTTTTTTCCATTCTTCAAAGTGATTTCTTACTGAGAAGTACCTACCCCCAGTATAGACAAACTGGTTTATGCTCACATGTCTTGATAGCTTACTTCATCCGGCTCAAAAACCTCGAAAGGTCAGGGCCACCCGTACCACAATCCTCCAGGGCTACATGTCTTGGGGAGTAAAAAATATATGGAAATTTGCGTTGCCATTTGTGTTCACTGGAGGCGCTGTTGACTCTTTGTGTGGAATGTTCATATACTTATATGTCTATTTTTCGGAACCATTTCATTAAAAAAACTTTCTTTCACTGACGTATGAGATAAAAAAAAATGGACAGGAGATAGGTTTTGTATCTTTGGAGATATTTAATATCAAAACCAAGAGTTGGGTGGCTGGAGTATGGCAGAAAATCGCTGGAACCCTAGAGATTAAAACCTAGTATTCCGCTCAAAAAAGGTATAGCTCAACTGATGGAGTTATTGTATTAAGGACTTATTCAACGTAATGATTAAATTGTTTTTCAGGTTCCCTAACCTCGTCTCCGGTGCAACCTCTGCAACAGCGCCGGCAACCCCTGTCGTCTCCAGCTCTTCAAAACCTTTCACAGAGCGGGCAGAGGAGCGTGGCGGCAACGTCACCCATCTTGAAACGGCCGCCCGTCAATAGCATCAACACGATGCCGACAAACGCTAACAACGCCTCGCCAAATCTTAAAAACCTCTCGCCAAACCTCAAGAATGTCTCGCCAAATTTGAAAAACATATCGCCAAACTTGAGAAACATCTCGCCCGGCCTGAAACCGGGTGTAATTTTTAATACAACATCTCCGAATGTTAGAAATCTATCGCCAAATGTTAGAAATCTATCCCCGAATGTTAGAAATCTATCCCCAAATGTTAGAAATCTATCGCCGGGGGCTAAAGATGTGTTAATCAAGAATGCGGTGCGCAGCCAACCTTCCGCTAAAGTAGGTGTTGTGAAAGATCTCGGGTTTGATTCCTGGAGTTCCATTGATACCGTGAACATCGGGGCGCCCAAGAAGCTGATGGAGGGAGACTCGGATTCGGATGTCATCTTGGTGGACGACGATAGTCAGGATGAAGATGCGAAACCGGGGAAGCAGCCGTTTACGAATGATAGAGCAAATATTTCACCAATCGTAAAAGGTGAGTGGATTTTTTTGGCATGATTTCAGCTATTACGACTGTGATCTATGTTGCATGTACCCAAACCCTCCTCCAAAACCTACCTGGCCTGTATCAGAAGGACCCACAGCGCATGGAAGCTCATCTAATCTAATCTAAGTTACAAAGGCATATTACATTTAAGATTCATATTAAATGCAATTCCACAAGCAGACATGTATGAGGTCACGCTTACACATGCCGCATGTGGACTTAAACATGAAAACCCTCAAATGAACATAAGCCCTATAACTCTTGCCGACTTTCCCTGAAACAGGGGTGACATTGGTAAAGTGAACCATTTTTTACCCTATGTGTGGTCAGCCAGCAAAAAAAATTCAAAGTACTGAAGGGTTGAGGAATGAATCTGCCTTTATGAAGACCGACCACCAGAAGTCTGTTCATCTTACACCAACTGGTTCTTGCTTGAGAATTGGCGTTTTCTACAGTGACGACCAAGCTTGCAGAGGGCTCTTGATGTGTGAATCACACAAGCGCTCACCAGACAAATCAGCCTAGTATTATTATTATTATGTTTTCTTAGGTGGGAAAAGGCCTCGTTCACCCATAAACGGTGCATCTCCCAGTGCGGTGCTGGAGACAGAGGATCCTGGAGTGAGGAGACAGGCAAAGAAAGCGAGGAGGGAACCAGGAGGACGGAAATCCAAGAAGAGAAGGTATTCTTTTGTAGTTATTGTTTTAATATGTTTGTGAAGAGGAATGCAATTCACCAACCTTTTTTGCCTGGCCCGAAACAGGTACCTATTAACATTATCAATTTATAATTAATTATTTTATATTTTAATGGATTATTAATTAAACTTTCCAATGATATCTGTTGAAAGAGTGTCAAAGTTATCATTGAGGGCATATTGACGGGTTTTTTTTTGAGCTCTGTGGAGAATCAAACTCATGATCTTCGAAATGCGAGTCCATAGCCTTAACCATTGGACTACAGACCAGTCTGTGTTCTAATGGGCATATAGGCCCAATGGGCAGGTAGATACATAAATGTTTTGAGTAGATAAGCTTTGTAATATAAAGAAAACCTTTTTGTTGTGCAATGATAAAAAATATTGAGAATTTATTCAATTCTCAATACTCAAAAAGGTAAATTAATGCTTTGAGTTTATTGGTTGGTACTTTTCTCCAATAGGAGTATGTTAAACGATTTTCAATCTTATTGCTGTGCAAAAACTAAATAAAAACTAAAAAATCATGATCAGTGCTATGAGCGTTCCGGCACCCTAGAGGTTAAGAATGCCAATCTGCATTATGTTCACCGAGTCTCTTCTTAAATTTGTTCAACTAATTGTATCTTCTTACATTTCAGAAATCACACAAAGTCAGAGAACCGCACAGTGGATCACAGCCTGGATCCCGTCGGTTCTCCCTTTCTTCCAATTAGCTCCGCGTCCACCTCACCGGCGCTCGGAGCGTCCTTAGCTCTTCGCAACGGCCTCAACCAGGGGCCGTCTCCCCTTCAGGCCTGCCCAGTCGTTGTCGACGATGTAGACAGCCGGTCACCAGCCCCGATCCTGGCTTTACCCGACCCCAAACCGGCTAAAGCCAGCAGAAAGAATGGCTGCAAGAAACCAGCTGTGGACATGGACGAATACTCAAGGTTTATCAAGAATAAAATACCAAAAGGCGGGAAGAAGTTAAAGTCGACGCAAGAACTGCTGGACGATATCCAAGCGAGGAGTGCAGGGAATGCGAAAGCGGCCGTGGAGAAACTAGAAAAAGAATCTGCACCGAAAGAGGACTTCCTGACTGCGTACGATAGCCAAAAGCTGCATAAAAAGGAGTTCCTCTCAGCGCCGATTGTAACGGATATCATTGAATTGAATGATTCAAATTCCAGTGGAAAGGTGACTGTGGAATCGGTTAAGGATACATCGCTGGAGCTTAAAACAGAGAAGGTAGAGGCTAAAGAGCAAGATGGCCCTGTAAAGTTTGAACCCCTGGAAGTTATCTTAGCTAAGTTACCCCCGATCAATCGGGAATGGGCCAATGAAGAGGAATATGTACCCGTGTGTACATGTAAGTTGATATACAACACTCCTGAAGTTACAGAAATCAAAATGCCTTCCCCACCGCCTGTCAAAAGATCAATTTTCGAATTGGATTATGAAGAAGCGCCAAAAGAGGTTAAAACTGAGGATGAGACCTTAATATCAATACCCGCCTTGCCGCTGTTTGAAGAAAGATTAGATCCGGATTGTGAAGCTGCTGAAATTTACCACAAGAGACCGTCAAATGTAGCCGATAACCAAGTGTTTGCTCTGCACAATTGTTATGTACCAAACGTGAATGGAAATCGGTGTGTAAAGGACGCGAAGGCACAACCAAATACAGTCACTTGTAAAATGAATGAATGGGGCTTGAGACCTTTTTATGATTGCAGCAATGATTTGTTTCATAGCGTCGTTCCCAAGTATAACTATTTAGATTATAGCTTAGATCGTTGCGTTAAGAATCTTTCAAAACTGGAATTTGACAAGTACGAACCGGCGGAAGCGACGGCGAATTCCGAAGAGTGGTATTTGGAGCTGGAAAGAAAGCATCCTCCGCCTTTGTGTGTTGAAGACTTGAAGACTGAAGAATTTCACAGCTCGGCAGACCTGCCGTTTAGTGAAAAACCCGGCGCGGAAGGTGATAGTGTTATTAAAATTGAACCTAGTGATAGCAAAGACGATGTAAATTTAGATAGTAATACTAGCCTAAACTGTGGCGATCACAACGACGCCCCACAGGAGATGGACACGTCAACCAACAACAATGATCCGAGCTTCAACAAGTTGGAAGAAATGGAGGACGAAGATGACGAGGCTTACGACCAAGAAGACTATGAAGACGATCCAGAAATTTCAACGTGTCTCGTTAAGCAGGAAACTGAAGCGCTCCCAAAGAAACCGCGATTTGCGTACGGTGACAGTGTAATGTTGCTCCCGTTAAGTTTGACCGCGATCAACGCGTCGCCCGGTGCCGAATTCAACCTAGACAATGACTTATCGAGTGTGTTTCGGACAGAAAGCAATCAATTGGTGTTTGACGAGATTACGTACGACGCTTTGTACCCGGACGCGACCATAGCCGCCGCCGACATTCTGGAATACAAAGACATAACGAATACAGTTACCGAGAGGTTAAAACGTTCGGGTAAAGCCGAGAGTCCTGTGATTTCTTCTGAGAGTGACGACGCCAATTGTGATAAAGACGTGGTGAAGAGGGAGGGGGAAGTTGGTGCCTTGGTGGGCGTTGGTGTCGCCTGCGACCGGGACGCGGGATGCCCGGTCTGGCTGGGCAGGTCGCAGCCGACACCGTTCAGGGAGTGGCACGAGCCGGTACTAACTAAATCTTACAACGATGAGCCGTTAACTGTGCTGCCCTATGTCGTTATAGACTGAGTAGTATTTTTTGAAATTATTATGATTGTTTTGAGAGATTCATTGACTTTGTTACGGACATTTTTCTAAACTTATCGAATGGGAAAGTATATGAGGAGAGTGCATCCGTGATATCTATAATCTAAGTTGCAAAGATACGAGTATATTACATTTTAGATTCATATTAAATAGAATCCCACAAGCAGACACGTATAAGTTCACGCTGACACGTGCTGCATGTGGATCTACAATATAAAAACCCAAATCTCAAATGAACATAAGCCCTGCAACTCTTGTCAACCTTCCCTGAAACAGGGGTGGCATTAGCAGAGTGAACCAAAGCAGACACGTATAAGTTCACGCTGACGTGCCACTTGTGGACCAATAATATAAAACTCAAATCTCAAATGAACAAACTCCCTGCAACTATTTTCGACCTTCCCTGGAACAGGGGTGACATTGGCAAAGCGAAGAATTTTCTACAGCATGGGTGGTCAGCCTCATGCCAACTGAAAAGTCAAGGAACTACATTTATAATAATATTATATTGGTCGGATAAATTTGGTGACCGCTGTTTTAGTGTGAATCACACCTCAAGAGCCCTGTGCTAGTCCGACTCATTACATTGCATGCCTGTAAGTGGTGTCTTGGCTCTTGGATCTTTGTAACCAAATGTGGTATGATCAAATATACAAATTTATTTTTAACATATTTTTTCATATTTCAAGTTTACAAATATGTTGGCCGATTTCTGTGAATCTCTCGAGACTGTCACTTATTTGAAGTTTGGAGTTTGCCTTGCATAGACTCATAGTATACTTATTATATTGTCTGTACCATTTTCATTTGTTTTTTCACATTTGTGTGATCGTTGAGCAAAATAATTCCTTACTGAGAAGATGGGAAATGGAAGGGACTCGTTAAATTGAGCGGAAAAAATGTGATGTTATTCGGCCGGGTTGTTAGGGAAATTTTATTTTATTGTAAAAGTATATAAACAATTATTTTGTTATTGGTTGCTATGTTCCATATAAATGTGACGAGTCAGTCCCATATGACAATAATGTAATTTTTTAACAATGATATTTATATCCAGTTCTATCAGTTAGGTACTTCGTTCATTTTTATTTTTTTAGTTTTCTTATGCAAGAAAAAAATATTTTTCCTCCCGGTAACTTTTTATTTCGTTAGTTGCATTTTTAACTGAAGCAATAGGTGTGTTTCCTAGCTAAACTGTGTCCCAGCTAATTTCCCTATTTTTTTCATTGTGGTGCGTGTCTCAGCTAAATGGTGTGTTACTCTGCTAGATGGTTCATCACCATTATAACACAGCTTTGTTGATAAAATGAAAAATATTTATTTTTGGTGCATTTCTCAGCTACATTATGAGTGAGTTTCTCATCAAATAGGCTACTTCTCTTTTAGCTACAAGAAACTCTTGAATTAATTTTTGAGCTATTTTCCTCGTAGGTAGATACTAAAAAACATTTTTATGGGGAAAGACATTATTTTGACATAAATGCAAAGGAATATTTTTGGAATCAAAAAGTTATGCATACAGCAATAAAATTAAGCTTTTTGTTACTTTCAATAGATGGCCTTGCAATATGTACTATACGAGTATAAACATTTATGTCTCCTCGATCGCGTAAAATTGAATATGTATGGAATATACAATAGTACTCCTAGTGTGTGAGTTAGTTTTCATACAATTCTTCAATTTATACTTAGAGTACTAGATTTAAAATGTCAATAAAACCAGATTACTTAAAAAAGTTTTTTTTATAGCGATACCTTAAAAGTAAAACTGAATAACTGACATGTTGAGTTAACCAGGGTTTCTCAGATAAATACACGGTGTTTCTATTTTCTATTAGAGAAAACCCTACAATACAAAATTGTGAAAATCCTGTAGTTCATGAGCACTTCTTTGTTATTAGTTCACTTACTATGAGACGTTACACCCTAAAACGCAACTAAGCTGCACATAGTATAACTTCTTGCCTGCGTTATCCCCGAAGGGGTCACATGTGGCGCTTCGGAACCTATTTATTTTTACAGGTAAGGGGGCCGGCCTCACACCAACCACTTTCAGTTGAAGTGCGGGTTTCCCAGCTCCCGGGGCGGCTGGTTCTCATTTCTTGTCAAGGCTGAGTAAACCTTTGAGATTAAACCCTTGCTCTCGGCATGGAATGCAAGCATTCTACCAATTGACTATTGAGCTATTGACCTTTTTACGAGCTTGACCGTCGTCGCTACAAAGCGCCGATTCTCAAGCAAGACCCAGTTGTTGTAAGGTTGGATGGACCTTTCAGTGACCGGTCTTTGGGAAAGGTTTATGAATTTTTCAACCCAGCGAAGAGCACATTTTGGGAAATATAAATGATATATTTTTGTGCTCCGCCGGGATTCGAATCCACAACCTTCCATTTACGAGTCTGAAGTGTTGCCACTACGGACTACGGACCGGTCCAAGAAATGCCAACAACACGCGGTGTACCTAGCGGTCACCCATTCAAGTAGCATCTGCGCCTAATGTTGCTTAACTTCGGTGATCTGATGAGAACCGGTGCTTTCAACATGGTATTGTCTTTGACGAGAAGTTACACCCTATAAATTGTTTTATCAATGATTTCTTCAATCAGTGAATCAGCACTTATTCAATTTTACCTTTGAGGTGGCGGTAGACTCTTCTCTTCACATTAAACAAAAAGTGATTCTCGGATAACGTTTCCCAAATTAAACTCGTTATAGATGATTTTGCTCAGCGATCATTAGAAACCATGATTGTATTGCAAAAATATGATTGTCTTACCAATTTATGATGTGTTATAATAATACAAAGAATTGAATGTGTATCCACTCTCTCTCAGGTACCTAAAGATCGTAGGAACGGGTCCCATATCACCTATTGACAGCGTTCAATCCAATATTATACCAAAATGGAATGAATGCTATGGTTTTTGTTCTGCAAAAAAAGACCAAGTATATTTTGAAGGAATATTCTTGATTAAAGACTGAATTGTATTGTTTAAAGGCTATGGGGAGTATACCTATAACTAGTTATCAAAAAATATGTAAAAACTTAAAATTATTTTTTAATGTTTCGTATATTTACAGTAGACATTCTTTTTTTTTTCAAAAAAATAAAAATAATAAAAAGTCATTATTTTCTCCTCTCTCTTGTTCATTTTCACATTTTTTTTTTTAATTACAAACATTTTGGGTCCTCAGACCATCAGGTATAAATGTATTTAAAAAAAAAAAAAAAAACGCAACTAAACTACACATATAGTGTAACTTCTTGCCGCGTTATCCCCCAAGGGGTTGCATGTGGCGAGTTGAACCTATCTATATTTAAGATTCATATCAAACGCATGCATGTGAATTCATTCTTACACACGCTGTACTTAATAAAAATCCAAATCGCAAATGAACATAAACGAAACAGAGGTGACATTGGCTAAACTGAACCAATTTGTACAGTATGGGTTGGCAGCCTCATACCTACCTTTTTAAGGTGGCGATTTGTCTAACTTTTTGAAAACATACTAAACTGCCATGCTACTCAAATGACTGATAGCTTATTGTCTGTCTCGCTTTTCATTCCTTCTCTCTTTCCAATCCAAAAACAATAGAAAATATCCCCTGAAGGCAGTGATACCAATTTTTTTTCAAATCCTCATTATTTTCAAAATAAAAAATCAAAAATATTTTAGAACATACTTGGCTTGTTTTTTGCAGAACATCAACCCCCGAAAAATGTAATCTGTACAATAATTATCATAATGTTTTGTTTTTTTTTTTAAATGCTATTTATTTGTAAGAAATCACCCGCTGTTTTTCTCTCTCCCTTATGTGCATAGGTAATGTGTGATATTTGAAGGCATAAAAAATACAAGTGGTCTCATTTTAAAAAATACATAATTTAATTGAAATATTTGTTTTTTTCTTTTTTTTGTGTACAACAGGTTTCTTGACCGGTCCGCAGTCTAGTGGTGACGCTTCGGACTCGTAAATGGAAGGCTGTGAGTTTGAATCCCGGCGGAGCACAAAAAATATATCATTTACATTTTCAAATATGCTCTTTGCGGGGTTGAGAAATTCATATAACTGACCAATGATCCATCCAGCCTCACAACAACTGGGTCTTGCTTGAGAATTGGCGCTTTCTACAGAGTAGAGAAAGCTCGCATAGGGCTCGTGACGTGTGATTCACACAAAAGCAACGCTCACCGAATAAATCATCCTAATATTATTATTTTAAACAAAAAATCACACATGTCGATCATAAGATCTGTGTGAAAATCTTGCAAACATAAGTTTTCAATTGAATTTGTATTTTTTGTAAAACACCACTAATATTTCTATGCCTCGTCTTCATGATTATTTTGTATATTATTTAATTTATATATGGAAGTTATTACGTGCAATAGAACCAAGTGCATTTTGATTATTATGGAAAAATTGCCTTTATAGTGTAAATAAATAAAGCCCGTGTTCCAGCAACGAAATTCGCTTGGTTTCAATATGCCTAACGATTCCTAAATATCTTCATGTTATACTTAGACTTTATTGTTTTACTTTAGTCATTTGTACATAGATGTCATTGTTTTCTGCAAAACCTGATTAACTGCATTTGTCCCTGCATTAACTCTGTCTTTTATAACATAAGTAAAAAAGGCTTACGGCCCTCGTTAAATAAAAAACTATGGAAACTTAAGCATTTTGTAAAAAAAAAATTATAAAGTAAACTACAGCCTTAAATAAGAAAAAAAAAACATTGGTTCTACACATTGAGTTATGACATAGGGGAGCGGAAACTAACATACTGAATTGATACATACTTGTTCCCACATGCTTTCCTCTCCTGTCAAACGTTGCAGTGATGCCCCCAATGTACGGCGGCAAAAATTACCAATATGACGCATTAAATATCACAATAGTTATAATGAAATGAGTGATAAAATTAAAATATAAATATACACCTTGAAAATATGAAATACTGACCCAAATTTTGGCGATCACAATATTTATAACGCGTGTAATGTGTCAACTCTAGCTATTTCCGGTCTAATCATCAGCCATTATTTGCAATGGTACCAGCATTCAAGATTTTTTTTTTCGTTCTGCCGAGTTTTTTGTTCATATGGAAATGCGACTGTGAAGTTCTTTGTTCTCTTTCTAACTAATGGCCATTTTCGTTAGTTTATTTACAGATATATATGTCTATTTTCGTTAAAATAATTTATTGTCCACATATATTATAACTTATAAGTCAATGGTTCTACAACTGGATATATTTTTTTCTTTACATAAATGTCAAAATATTTAATTGTATGGAAATTACGTCCTCATATATCAAAATGTTATCGGAAAGTCTCAATGGTGTAAAAAAATACAGTTGATCAGTTTTTGTAGAAAGCAATGAAGTATTTTGATCTGTTAACCGATATTAATCTTGTAATGAGAGAATATAAAATTCAGTTGGCGGCACTGAGTTCCTAGAAGTGCAAAATATGATTCCATATTCAAATTGAATTTTCAAAAAAAGAATATTAATTTTTTCTGCCTATTATATTTCAAAAAGGAAATGTAAGAATCTTGTGCCTTTGTAATTTTTTTCACTCCTACTATTTATCGATTTTATTATTTTCTTCATTTACATTTGAAAGCTATTACAATTTCACTTCTAGAAATTCAATGTCGCCAACGATCATGCAATATTCCATGTTTTCCCTTGATATTTCATAGACCAAAAATCCCTGAATGTGGGGAAAACATAATCAAAGCGAGCTTCTAAACTATATTGTATTAAACTCTGTACTTATACAAAATAAAATGCATTACAGAAAAATAGGGAAACAAAACAAGAAAAAATAGAAACATACCTACTTATTATCTTTATGGTTTTTTCTTATTTTTTGTATCCACATCTGAGAAGAAAATAATTATTTACCGTCAAGAGTATTCCGCCAATCGAGATTTTGTTTTTCTTACAATTTTTTTAAATATTGCTTTCTAATAATTAATTATTTTGTAGCTTTGTGCCAATTCTCAAGTAAGACCCAGTTGCTGTAAGGCTGGATGCACCTTTGGTAACCAATCTTTGCTAAAGGCAGATGGATTTTTCAACCCAGCAAATAGCTATAATCTAAGTTGCAAAGATATATTACATATTAGATGCATCCCCATAAGCAGACACATATAAGTCACTGACACATGCTGCATGTGGACTTGCCACATGAAAACCCAACCTCAATTGAACATAAGCCCTGCAACTCTTGCCAACCTTCCCTGAAAAGGGGTGAATTTGGATAGGTGAACCATTTTTTAACAATTTGAAAATTTATTGTAATTTTTTGTGCTTCTCCTGAAATGGAACTCACTACCTAGAAGTTAAGCAACATTGGGCGCGGACAGTACTTGGATGGGTTACCGCTCAGGTACACCGCGTGTCGTTGGCATCTTGGACCGGTCCGTAGTCCGTAGTGGCAACACTTCGGACTCGTAAATGGAAGGTTGTGGATTCGGATCCCGGCGGAGCACAAAAATATACCATTTATATTTCGAATGTGCTCTTCGCTGAGTTGAAAAATTCATTAACCTTTATCAAAGACCGGTCACTGAAAGGTCCATCCAACCTTACAACAACTGGGTCTTGCTTGAGAATTGGCGCTTTCTACAGCGACGACCAAGCTCGCAGAGGGCTCTTGAGGTGTGATACACACAAAAACAGCGCTCACCAAATAAATCATCCTAATATTATATTATTATTATTACCTTCAGAATACCAATCGGTAGCATTAACCTTATGTGACTGCTAGAGAACTTTTTTAATTTTCCAAATAAACATCAAAATTCAATATTATTTTATCATATTGCTATGAAAATGCCTGAACTCTAAAATAATAGGAAACCCTTATTTGACAAAGCAATTTCATCTAAACCTTGCCATGCAGTATTGTCTATAGAAGATGGAAAAAAAAACAAGAAAATTGTGATCATTGATATAAACATTGCCTCAGTACTCAAACATTGCGTTAATAAAAAAAATGTATGAAAACTTAAAACACCCTAGGAGCGCTGTTGTATCTTTCATATATTTTCTGTTAATGCGATGGTTAAGTATTTACGCATTCTTGTATACCCTACTCAGGAAAGTACTTTCTCTTTTTGTGGGTGTCATTCATTTCACTGACTGAATTGACGGACAATGACTAAAATAAAAATAAGTTTTATTTTCATTTAGAACGGATTTAATAAGGAATAAAATTCAGATATTGATGGTTCACATTTTGATGTAGAAAAAAAATATTGTTGTAGAATTTATTTTGCAATTTTACTTGTGATTTCTTAAGGTGAAATTTAATAATTTGATATGAATAATGTATACTGCCATCTGTTGAGAAATTATAAAAGTTTTCCTTTTATACAAATTTTCAGTCTAGTAATTTGTTTCAAAAGTGTTAACGATTTATCGTTTTCAACAGGTGGCAGTCATCATTCATGTTGATTGATTGATTTATAGCTTAATTTGGAAGATATCAGTAGAATAAAGTATGTTTTGTATTACTAAAATCTAAAACATAACTCGCAAAAAACATGGTTTCCTATGTAAATATCCATCCCCGTCCCACTCGACTGTTTTCTCTTCCATTTCAATGTTTTTTCTACCATTACTATTATTATTTTTTAATTTGTTGATAAATTGTAAAGAGTATTTCGTTGTTTTGGATCTGGTCCAAAGATGGCAGTTTTGAGCCCAAAATCAATAATTATTTAAAAATTGTATTTATAAAAGTGTTGGAAATAAATCGCCATATTATTTTTCATGACTGGTATTTTTATTTGGAAATCCGTGAAAGTTTGAATCAACCATTTGGAAAACTTCAAAATGTGAGAGCTCCGAAGGATGCTAAGCATTTCTTGGATGATCCATGGACATGGTCAGCATTACAATTGTTCATCAGAGGCCGTGTTTGGGGAGCCCGCTTCAAGCACTCGGTTCGGGGAGCTGATCGTAGGCGAATGTGAGCAATGAAGACACGTACGACAGCTCGGCCGTTCGCTAATTTTGTTAATTTGCGAAGGTGGGTCAGCGCAAGCGTTCCTAATTTCACACCAATGGTTCGTAATGTTGCACTGACAGTTGAAAGCTAACCTCAATAACACAAATATTAGCTGCAATTATTAATGTTGATTAATGGATTTGAGATATCAAAAGCACTTCAATAATTAAAAACTGTGTATGACATTTTGAGTTAAATCTACATCCACATTGTCGAGCTTTGAAAGCTGCTCCTTGAATGTGATTTTTACTGTAAGCGCTCACAGTGCTCAAACGAACTCCCTGAACACGGCCAGAGCGACTGAATTGATTGGGAGTTGCTGACCTATGTCAAAGCCCTGAGGGTGTCTTACTGGAGGCCTGTGCGAAGAGAAGACAAGAACGTATCGTTGCACACGATCCTGAACCCTTCAACTGCTGGTGACACGCATAGGCGTCAAGTGTAAACTTGCATACAGTGCGGCTGTCAATCATAGACGACATCCAACTTTGAACTTATCCCTGACATCTGTGTTTAAGAATTCGAAAAACAGCAAATGGAAATATATGTGCTTAACCTTTGTAATTTTTGTTCTTGAATAACTGATACATGTGACTGTTCACATAGTTAGAAGTGCCGTCAATCAATTACGGTAGAAAATAAATAAATGTGCTTGAAAAAGTATTCCGTTCTGGGGTTATTCATATAGCTAGAATATTCAGAAGCGAAAATATCAAGTGTCAATATATTTTGCAACTTAGATTAAAGATTATAGGGAAATTTACGCTACGTTTTTTGCTAGGGGTAATGAAAGTTCTTAGACCCATTTTGAGTTGTGACACTCCTGTTTGAACTACAGAGAAGCATTTTGTATATATAGAATTAAAAAATGGATTTTACGAACCTTCCAGTACACATACAAACATTGCTCATGTGAAATTAGCTCCGGGCTCTGATGGACAAAGACAAACAAGCACTAAGGAGACAACCAGTTTGCTTCCACCTAGGCATCTATCCTGATGTATTTTAGGACAACACTTTGGTTTTCTCTGCACACGTCCAGCCCATCTCAATCTTTAAAAAAATATGTGATGGAGGGCTGTGTGACGCAACTTGAGAAATTGCTGGAATAAAAAAATTGTGCTGAAGCAGTGAGTATATCTATTCTTCTGGAATGTTCTTTATTGCAGACGTTTAATTTATTCTCAATCAAAAGAAAAGCAATCAAATTCTGAGGCTTCAACATTTCCATCTAATAATCAAGTATCACTTCAAAATTGCAAGTTTTCCTATAAGGGACAAACTCAAAGAAGACCCTGTGAAGCAAGAATGTGCATCTTATGGCTGAGGAATTGAAGAATTGGCTTCACTGCAGAGTTTGTCTTCTTAGGGCAGCTACATAAACAAATTACAAAATATTAAATGAATGCGAGATGAAGGAATAACGACGTCAAACAAAATTATGCATTTTAAATGTAAACTTAAAAGTCCTACGCATTTCTCACCCTTGTTTACTTACCTTTTCCACTAGAGCTAGAGGGTGCAGATCAGATGGAGAGCTCAAATCAATATGGCTGGCTGGAACAGTGGCAGACTATTGTGTGATAAAATCTATAATCTGTAACTCTGTCCCTATTGAGCTAGGGGGGGAAGAGCCTCTGCAGAGCTGCCTCAATTTCTTCCTATGGGACATGAGGAAAAAGGCATTGGACAAGCAGCGCTAATAGCTGTTTATCAGGGACATCAACATCCATCCAAGATTGTAAAGCCAAGGGTCAGCATGATGATATTTTTGCCTTTATGGAATCCTTGCCCTTGCATACTTATTGAGAGAATATTGATACCTTAAAGGTAAAACTGAATAAGTGACATATTAAACTAACATGGATATCTTGGAAAAAAATATTCTTATGCGCACGGCAGCCATTGGTAAGTTTGTTAATGTGATTTATTGTTATTATTTATGTTGCCTTACTTTTTGTTATAAACTTATTCATATTTAGGTTAGGTTCATCAATTTGCACAGCGCCATGTCTATAAGTTTGGAACTTTGTGAATAAAGTAAGTCAACTTTGCCGTGCACATAATAACAACCCTTGGAAAAAATGCATGTTTTTCCCTATTTTCAATGACAGAAAACACAAAAAAGTGTGAAAATCCTGTAGTTTACAACTTTGTCATGAGTATTTCCTTATAATTAGCTCTCCAACTATGAGACGTTACTCCCAATAAAATCTTTTATCCACAATTTCTCAAATCGGGGAATCAGCACTTATTTAATTTTACCTTTAAGGTGGCGATGTATTAGCAGGTAGTATATTTCCGAAAACAGTAAAAAATTTCTTTAAATTTTTAAGATTAATGCTTGTGTATTTTTTTGTTTCTAAGTCTGCTCTATCTTGACAAAAAACAAGAAGTTTGTCAGTGTTTTGTTACAATTTCTCCATTGTTGACATTAAAAATGTTGATTTCTCAAAATTGGTTATGTGTGGAGAAAGCAGGCTTTGGAAATATATCATATTGCCACCTTAAAGGTAAAACTAAATAAGTGCTGATTCAATGATTTGAGAAATCGTGGATAGAACATTTTATTGGGAGTAACTTTTCATAGTAAGTGAACTCTAATTAAGTATAAAGAAAATGAAAAACTTGCATTTATCTGAGAAACCAATTTTAGCGTAATATGTCACTTATTCAGTTTTACTTTTAAGGTATCGATATAGTCAATTCTTTCGGTGGCTAGTGCCACAAATTGGAGGGCTTTACAAAATTGATTATTTATTTTATTTTGTTTTCATTGAAATAAAACCAGTAGTATTTTTCTAATTGGAAATAGAGTATATTTATAAATAATCAAATGTAATCATTTTAGGAATATTTTACAACAATTATTTATTTAAATATAATTTCGGCCGCTTGGCGACACTCTCGATAGTACCGCTAAGTTAATGAGTAAATTATCAGCTAGTAGGCAACACTAAGACTAGATATAAAATGAATACCACAGTGGGGGAAAAATCAACTAAGTATTATCGTAAAACAAGGTTCTCTTACAAAGTATATTGAAGGATTATTTGTAAATTAAATGAAGCATTTTTTTACTGTTAACTGACTCAGTCTTTATTTTTCTTATAGATTCTCAATAATTTGACTGCCAAATCGTCGAGTGCATACTTCAAGTTTTGCTTTTTCATAATCGTTAACCCAAATATGTTTTGTTTGCTAGTAAGCTACACGTTTAGTGTAACGTCTTTCCGTGTTTTCCACAAAGGGGTCGCATGTGGCAAATGGAAAAAAGCTGACCTTGCACCAACCACTTCAGTTGAAGTGGGGGTTTCCCAGCTCCTGAATACTCATTTCTTGTGAAGGCTGAGTAAACCTTGCTGGCATTTTATTTTGGGTTTGAAAGAAACGGGAAATCATCTCAGATACCCTCAGTGGGATTTGAACCCGAACTCTTGGCAAGATATGAAAACACTCAACCAACTGATCTATTGACCGGACTTAATGATTGCATAAATAGTCAACCATCTTGTAAAAAGAAATAATTCTTGTATGAAAAATACAATTGCATCCCTATGAGAGTTTTAGTTTTCATGTGTTTTTTTCTGTTTAAGCAATGGTTGAGTATTAGCACATTGATTTATATGCAGTTACTCCAGGTATTTTTGTCTAAAATCTAACTAGCCAATATTTTGTTGCTTATTGCAAAATAAAATCTATCTAAGTTATCAAATAAAATCAAAGTCACCTTGACTTTGTAATGTCTTGCCACCAAGTTATTTTAATTGGAACTTTACTACTTCCCTCTAGCAACCCTATTAGGGGATTTCACATTTTTTTGTCTATGTCATTTGTTATGATTTTTTCATATTAAAATCCACGTTTCATACTTTTGACATTTCTTGAAAGAATCCAAGGGTTCAATTTTGATAGCACCCTTAGCGGAAGTATTTAATTTCAATGCATCTATCTCCCTTCCTCACTCGCCTACTTTAAATACATCTATCACCTTTTCTCATGAAAATTGCTCAGTGAAAGCTAAAACTCATGCTATCAAAATCAAATCCCAAGTCAGTATTTCAACAGTAAAAATGCTTCATTTGGTTGTAAATAGAAGAATCATGTGTGGAAACATATAAGTAGGTACATGCAATCATTACAACTGCTCATGTGAACTAAATGATTTTCTATAACAATTCTATAGTAAAAGAAACGCTGGCAGTATTTCAAATTAATTACAATTAGGTAAATAGAATTCTGTCAAAGTCAAGCAGCCATTTTGCTTGTGCCGGCCATCTTGTGTAAATTGACATTAAAAACATTGTGTACAGCACTCCTAGTGACATTTTATTGAACTACGTTATTTGCATATGCCAACAGTTTTGAATCATCTTACTGATTAATTAATTTGAATTAAAATGATCATTGGAAAAAAAACTTGTAGTAATAATCGAAATTTGAGGAAAATTATCACCTAAATATCAATCAATTGCAAAAAAATAATTTTAGGATAACAAAAAATAAAAGTAGTACAGAACCAAAGGCAATTTTTTTTTCAAAAATGAGATTAGACATGAAAACATAGAAAATTAAATTCTTTCCATTTCCATACATTTATCTAATTTAAAAAAACTTGGATTGCCTTTTGTTCTATAGGACTCTTTTTTTAAATATGTTTTTATTAAGAAATAAATACAATTGATCAAGTTTACTGGGTTCATGTCTGAACTTTTGCTTTTATAATTTCTTGAGCCAACAATGCATGTGAAAAAGAAAGCACCATCTATTGAGTGTGAATAAAGAATTCCTCGCGTCATACAAACACATAGGTGGCAATTTTTAAAAATAGATTGTAAACATGAAGAATTTATAGAACCATTATTTTCAATACGGACTAAAAACGACAGTTACAGACCATAGATTAGAATTTTTCTATTTTACGAATATCGCAAAATTTCCACAGCTATCGAATCTCAAACACCCAAAGGATTTATTTATTTATTTTACAATCCCTACTTACACTAATAATAGTACGATAAATTCTAAATCATTTTAAGTATTAACAATGATAGTTTTTTACTTTTTTTCCATATTTACAGAATTCAATAAAAAACATTTATCTACAAATCTTTCAACAAAATGATTTGAAATATCTTTGTACATTTATTCTAGAAAAAATAAAATGGGAAATGTAGAATAATTAATTATTTTACAGTTTTTTTTAAATCTATGAAAGAACACAATAAATTGTTATTGTTTTCAGAAATATCATCTACGTGAAATTATTGAAATTAAGGATGTCACTTTAATTTTATTAAGTACCATTTTAAATAAAGAGGCACTAGTCTCATGCCTGACATTTTTGATTGTATTTTGAGAGCACCAATCAAATACTTTTAAAAAAACTACAATTTTTTGCGTCCCTTTTTTGAAATTGAATTAAACCAAAAATTATACTTGCTTTATAAGCTTTGTTGTTATTTTTATTATGCCTTGATGCCATTATATTAAAAAGAAAAATGTAAAGCGCCATCTATGATTTTCTATGAAAAATATTTTTGTAAATAAGTTGGTAAATATTCATTTCTATTTCGGATTTAATTGAGAACTGAAAATAAATAACTATTTCAAAATGATGAAAAACTGCAAATTACATTTGCTTTTATAAAAGGAGCAATTTATAAGAAGACCTATTAAATAAAATATGGTCTAAACTTTAAAACTACAGGGGCAATAATTTACCTAGGTATTTGTCTAAAAAATAATATTTACAATATTCCGAATAAATGTACATTATTTTAGACAGGGATAACAGTTTTTAATTGTATATTTCATCTGACAGATATTTAGAATCATTCTTTATATATTATTAAGTTTCTTGACCATTTCTGTTTTGCTATTCACCCGGAGCATTAAAACGGCCAAGAAGAAAATCAAACTGGACTATTCACAAAACATTTGACCCATAGCTGATCCATGAATCACACTTTTTTTGTATTGAAAATTTACGTTTGGTGGAGGTTGAGCCATGGATTTGCTGCGTGTGAATAACTATGAAAGCGTCCACTCAATTTCCATACAGAATTTATGAATGTTTTTTACATTAATTTTTAAAACAATACCTTCTTTCAATAAATTATTGCATTTTCCAAAATAATCCTTTAATTTAAAATCAATAATATTTTTTTGTAATCGATAGAAGAAGAAAAACTAAAATTTGTTTGTATATTTCTTATTTCATTAAAAAAGCTGTTTTTAAAGTTCTACTGTGAATCGAAAAGAAGCATTATTGTTTAATATACATACTTCCAGTGGAGACGCTGAGAGAATGAATTTCTGACTGGTCGTAATAGTGTGAACGATGTTACTTTGAAGAATTTACAATAATTGTAAACCGAATAAAAAATGTCATTCTAACGCATAATTATCTTTAAAAATAAATCATCATGTTAAATGGAAATATTTGTTATAATTTTGGGTCAAATGGAAAGTTAAATAAATTAGAAAACAACATATTTTTTTAACTGTCAGAAATTCATTCTGTCAGCGGCTCCACTGTAATGAAATAATCGGAAATAAGTTACAATTAAATGGTTTGTACATCCTACAGTAGAGCCGCGCTAGTCCGAACCCTGCCTGATCCGTTTATCGCGGTAATCTGAACGATCTTGCACCCAGGAATTAAGATAATAAGCCATGCTGAGGCTGTGGAGGCATTCAACAAATGCATTCACGAAAACAGCGTGTCAAGTCAGGACACATTGTTGCTGCGGCGATTGCTAAGTGATGTCTTTTTCCCAAAAAATTGCCAAATCAAAGCAAAAGTCAATGCTAGATTTTCTTTTCCACTTCCATAGAATTTGTCCCATACTATAATCCGAACACCCCGTTATTTCGAACCCTCCTGTGTTTTTACGGGTTCGGATTAATGAGGCTCTACTGTTATAATGTTTTGCAATAATTTGTAATCAAAACATTTATGATTCTTTTTAAATAATGATATCATATAATGTATTGTTTATTTTTAAATAAATCTCTACTTACGCTTAAATAAATAAAATGAAGAGCACAGTCAACAAATCAGTCAAAAATATGAATTTGCTGGAAATACAGCAAAGATTTATTTTTATTTTCTTTAAAAATTAAAAGTTCATTGTTTGTAGTTTCCATCAAAAAGTAAATTTGTAATAATTTTCATAATTTATTACTTTTTTTTTCTACTAAAGAGAAATAAGCTACTGTTTCTGTACGGATTTAAGATTGAGAATCTTCAAGGATTTTCTGCTGGTTTCAGAATTTAAATCTCTCTTGGTTGGATTTTAGTTCAAGCTTTATTCTTCGTTGTAGTTTGGGTAAATGAAAAAACCCAGAACCTAGTTTTTATAACCGCTTCTTCCTACCATCATAAAAATGATGTGTCAATAATAAATTATAATAAAACAATGTTGGTTATATACACAACATACACATTTCTAACAGCCCGAGCGGCATAAACATTCGATTGGTAGGTATACAAATAAATAAATAATCAAGTTTCATAAATAGAATGTTTGAAAGTGTAATTTTTGCAAAACGGATTTCCAATATTTTCTTTCTCTACTAAGAAATAGATAATAAAATTTCAAAGTCTATCTAATCGTTTTTTTAATTAAATTTATTAATACTAGAAATAAATTTTCATATTAATTTTTAACATTCAAATACATTAACATTTTTTTGAAGCAATTAAAAAAATGATTTTAAATCGATTTGAATTTTTTCTTAACTATGAAATTAATATGTAAAATTTTACCCTTAGTAGATAGACAATATATTTTTTTAATTTTTATTCATAAGAAGCAATACCTTATTCATTTTTTATAATCCAGGACATTTAGAATCAATTTTTGACAAAAAAATCAACTGACGCTGCCTTTAAATAAAGTTTACTACTTTCACTTTCACTTTTATGGTCTCAGTAAAGCATTCAACAAATTGTTTTTGTGTTTTTTGGGTAATACCATGGTCTATTTGCAGCTTTTCTACGTCGCTTTGATAACTCGCCTTCAGAATACTTTCTGCCCGTGAAAGCAAAACGTCGGCAGATAAAAAAGCTGCAAATAGAGCATGGTCTCACCTTAAAAAAAACCACAAAGAGACAATTCACTATGCTGCCTTTCGTTGTAACCAAGATACAGGTAAAAACACTAAAAAAAATGAACAAAAAGTTCAGAGACAAAGGTATTTATTTGTTATTGATGTTCAGATAAGCTTTTTTGTCAAACTTGATTTATTTGATTTGATGTTATATCTAATATGCCAAAATAAAAATGCACTTTATTTTTTCCAGTTGGCCAACCTTTCTTACCTTTGAAATCTTGGGTTTTAGTTATTTTTTGAAGGAATGTTATGTTATATAGAGAGAGATAAATTCAGACACGTAGGGGCATAAAAACCCTGTACGATCATCAAGGCTATACAAAACTTAGCACATCTACCATTTGGACAACTCTGTACATATGTCATATTTAGAACTCACCACACCTACTATATTTATATCTTGGCACATATGACGCATCTGGAACTTGGCACATATGCCATATCCATAACTCGTCACATATTCTGTATTCATAACTCTGTATTTTTATACTTGGATGCAAAATTCAGAATACAGCTATCTACCATATTGATAACTCGTCACATACAACAAATTTTATTCTCAGCAAATATAAAATGTGCATATGAATTATGATGTAATGTAATGTTTCTCAAAACTCTGCACACATACCATATTAAGTATTCAATACTTAATTCTGTGTCCAGAACTTGTCTCATACACACACATTGCGTATCCAGAACTTAGCAAATGTGTCACATTTAGTACTCGGCACATATGACATATTATTTAGAAACATGCACATAAGCTGATTGGTAAAAATGTATTAAAAATGGCATGTTCAAGCAAAATCACGGTTCAGTGGCTGCCATTAGTCAATGGAGATGCTGAGGATATCTGATTTAAGACACAGATAGTGAGTGAAGAGCCTAAATCAGTGATTTGGTATCGGCAAAGAAGAACAGTTTAGGGCGGTTACTAATGGACACCAGCTAGCTACAATGATAAACAAATTGCACAATTCTCATTTTGACATTTTAGATATTTGTCTACGTTTAATTTAATTTCAAATTTTACACTTTATTGGCTTGTTTTTCATTTGAATGAAAGTGTGCCTATCTATAGAAATCACATCAAGTTTTCATAAATCTAAGAAATATTGTTTATTCTTTTATTCATAATTTTAATGCACTAAGACCATTTATCAACTAATGAAAATTACAATAATAAATTTTTATTCATATCAAAAGGTAACTGGAAATTTTGAATTAAATATCAGGATGTAATCATTTTAATAACAACTAAAGAGATACACTTTTTCATTAAAAACAAACTTAAAGTCATGATACACATTTAACAAATGGTTTTAGCCTCAATTAGCAACATAATCAATGTTGTGGAAAAAAATTGGTAAACGTGTCGAGTGTCGGCATTGTAGAAATATGTTGAATTTTTAGTCTGGTGAATTCAAGAGCTTAAGGGTCATCGAGAGGTCCAGCCGGTTTGAATATATGGGGCTGGCAGCGCTGCCAAGGCTAGATTTTGAACATTTTGTAAATAATTCGTGAAAAAAACTTTGATTGCTCTTGGAGAGATGGCGTTACTTCCCAAGTATATAACATTATGTTCTATCTCAACCATTGCGTTTCCCCAAAAATATATGTAAAGTATATAAACGCTTTTAGAGAGAAATAAATTTGTGACAGAACTGCTGTACAATATTGCATCAACTCACCTCGATTGCGTGAAGCGAAAAAATGTATAAAACTAAATCACCCTCTAGGAGTGTCATCGTATATTGCGTTGTAAATTCGAGGGGATTTATACTCGGGGTAGAGTTAGTTTGTATTTTACTATGTCATTGGGTAATTATTAACTAATAATAATTCATTAAAAAAGAAGTATCTCATGAGGCTGCGTGGAAGTTATCCACAATTCACGCATCATGAGGAGCTACTTCGGGAGACTGGATTTAGAAGCCTGGAAACGAGGCGCAATAGGTTCCTTATTGTGCTCTCTCATAAGGTCATCAACAGCTTAATCGACAGTCCCACCCTGTTGGAGGGCTACAGGTTGTATGTGCCTCACGACTACACCCGAGGGCGAGGACATGATCTATTTCATGTACCGAAAAGCCGTACTGCCGTAAGCCGTGACTCGGAGTATAAAGCTCTTAAATAAGTCTAATAAATACATTTTTGAGTGTAATTTGTTAAGATTAAAAAATCTACCAATAGAGTTCCTCCCAGCATGTTGATAGCTGCTGTGAGGGTGCCCTGTTGTGCACAAAAAAAAAATTATATGAATTATTATTTGACAATGTAAGTACCTGTTTCTGGCTAAAAAAAATACTAAGTATGGCATTCCATTCAAGAAATATAATTTATCAACAAAATGAAAAATAACACGTTAAAAGGTGAAGTGAGGGTTTTGCCTAAACTGTGGTAAGTTGAGTCGCTGCTTGTGGTTTGAAACACGGGCAGGAAATTGCATTAATTGAAGAAAATATATCTTAGCAACTTAGATTACAAATTGTAGCTACAACAAGTATATTACTTTTACTTTTTGGATATACCTATTATGCTTCAACGATGAAAAAGATAGCTTGTCGCTTCTCGCCAACTAAGTGCTTGTTTGTCATATCTCCAAAAGAGGTAATTTTGCATGAGCAATGTTTGTATGTGTACTGGACCAGTGTGTCTTATGAATGCTAGAATTTGATTTTAAAAATATTAAAACAACTCTAGTGGTAACGCTTGGGACTCGTAAATGGAAGGTTGTGGCTTCGAACCCCAGCGGAGCACAAAAAATATACCATTTATATTATGATGATACCATATATATTTTTAAATATGCTCTTCGCTTAGTTGAACAATTCATTTACCTTTACCAAAGGTCCATCCAGCCTTACAGCAACTGGGCCTTGCTTAAGTATTGGCGTTTTCTATAGCGATGACCAAGTTTGCAGAGGGCTCTTGAGATGTGATTCACACAAAAACAGCGCTCACCAAATAAATCATCCTAATATTATTATTAAGGATCATCTTTGAATAGGTCCGGTCGATAGCTCAGTTGGTAGAGTGCTTGCATTCCATGCCGTGAGCTCGGGTTCGAACCCCACCGAGGGTGTCAGAAATGATTTCCCGTTTCGGTGTTTATATCAAACCTCAAAATAAAACACCGGCAAGGTTTACTCAGCCTTCACAAGAAATGAGTATCAGCTCTCTCGGGAGCTGCGAAACCCCCACTTCAAGTGAAGTGGTTGGTGTAAAGCCGGCCCCCTTACTGTAAAAATAAATAGGTTCAACTCGCCACATGCGACCCCTTCGGGGATAAGGCGGCAAGAAGTTACACTATATGTGTAGCTTAGTTGCGTTGTTTTTTTAAATCAAATGGTAGATAAGCCAAACAAGCACTGGGGGGAGTTTCTGTTGTAAGCGACGATGTTAAAAACTGATGACTCTTCACCCTTGACTTCTTGAAGAGCCACTCGACTATCTTTTGACGGAAAACTTTAATGAGCTCTCAACGGGGTAAATGTCAAACCTTCCCTGGAAACTGGTTCACGTGATGAATGCAGACTACGTCAACCAAACTTTATTATATTCATTTATTATACTAAAACATTAGTTTTTTTACAATAAATTTGTGAAGAGTATGAATGCAATTCTACAATCCACTTTGCATGGCCAAAAACAGGTCGTCAATTCATAATTCATCAATTTATATCTTTTAATGTCGATTAATAATAACACAATGACCGGTCTGTAGTCTAGCGGTTGACACTCATGCTTGGAAGGTAGTGGGTTTGAATCCCGGCAGAGCACAAGAAATATTTAATTTCTAAAATTTGTTCTTCGCTGGGATGAAAATTTTATCTGTGTTTAACAAATACACGTCAAAATGAGTCTGCTTGAGAAGTGACGCTTTCTACAGTGACGACCAAGCTTGCAGAGGGCCCTTAATTCACACAAAAACAGTGTTCACCAAATAAGTTAATCAAATTATTATAATTAATGACATCTGTTGAACCAGGTTCAAAGTTATTGTTGATAAGACATGATGAGACTTAAACCAGTGGTGATTTGAAAAATGACAAGTTCTGTCAATAGCTCGATTGGTGGAGTGCTTGCATCCCACGTCTCGTGCACCCCCATGTCTCGCTGAGCTATGCTCTGTCGATGGGACTTCAAAAAGACCACTACGCTCTGCCCTTACTGCTGTCAACAAGGTTATAGTGCCCAATAGAGCAAACACATCAAATTTTGCAGACAGAAGCTTTGCGGTGGCCGGGCCGGTGGCCTGGAACAATTTGCCCATCGGTGTTCGCGCGAACCAGCCTACCACCACCTTCAGAAAGGAACTGAAGACACTACTTTTCTCCAGAAGCCATGGCGCCCTTGAGATGGTCCTGGACCATTAAATGGCGCCACAGGAAAGAAATCATCCATCATCATCATCATCATCACGCCGAGAGCTCGGGTTTGAATCCCACTGAAAGTTAAAAAAAGAATTTACCGTTTCAGTGTTTATTTTAAACTCAAAATAAAATACCTTGCCAGTATTTTATTTTGGGTTTGAAATAAAATGATAAGTCCCACTTGCCATAAACACGCAGAAATTTTTTACACCATATGTGTGGCTGAGTCACATTTTTTTCAACATTTTTACCAATTTTTCTGAAAGATTTTTGCTGTAATAATATATAATTAAGTAAATACAAAACAACTTCATTCACAATTTTCTTTGCATGCATATTTAGTTTTAATTAAAAATAATTTATTTTTAAACCACACTTCATAGAAGTATGTATTTAAAAAAATAAAACATTACATTGTTACTTAAATTAATAATAAATAATACAATTGAATTATTATCGACTTATCGAAATAATAATTGGAATAGGGTTGTAACTAAACAGTACCGTACAATAAATTCTAGACATTTTCTTTAAGTACTTTAAATATTTATGTACAAATTTTTTTAAGGACATATCCACTTTTTATAGTCGCATTCAAGAAATTCAGTATTTCATTTTTTGTTCCCATTATACTGGAAAATCTCCAGTATTTTTTTTTCTTCAATTTATTTAACACTCCTCACATATAACAATATTTCTCATTCTTTCAACTCTGTCTCGAAAATCACAAATTTATTGAAAAAAAAAAATTACAAAAGTACATCAGATTATATTGTCATCCTGTGTAGGAAAAAGTGACAAAGAAATGAATCATATGGAATCAAAATTGGAAATCTAGTATTTTTTCTGAGATTGATGCATGGAAATACTCCTGCAAGATGGCATTCGACCGGTCCGTAGTCCAGTGGTAATACTTCAGACTTGTAAATGGAAGGTTGTGGATTGAATCCCGGCAAAGCACAAAAAATACACCATTAATTCTTTAAAATATGCTCTTCGCTGGGTTAAAAAATTCATGAAACCTTTACCAAAGACCGGTCACTAAAGGTCCATACAATGTGTCTTGATTGAGTATTGGCGCTTTGTAGCGACAACCAAGCTCGTAAACAACACCTCTGCGGCTCTACAACAAGTGTCATAGAACCCTAGAGTCTTTGCAATCTAGGGAGTCTCCCGCACAGGATTTCTTAAAAAACATCTCAAATTTTAATGAAATGAAAGTGTGTACAGACAGAAAAAATGGTGGCTAATTTGTCATGTTGATCTGTGATGTTGACGGCTAATTCTTTCATAATTTTTAATTTTATATAATTGATATACCTATTATCTAGTGACTTTTTGTATAAATTTCTTACTAAGGTTTTGGTATGTAATTAATTATTTGTATTCATTGACTTATTGACTGGCAAAAGGATGACCATTGACCACCCATACTGTCAGAAATGGTTCACTGAAACAGTGGTCAATAAGTGAATTATATGATTTTGTACACAAATTAACTTTGTCACTTTTTTCTGTGTGACGACAATATTTTCTCCATAACTAGATTTTTAGTAAGATTTTTGTTTCGCAAGGTAATTTCTATCTAAACATTTATTTTTACAACAATTTAGTAATCCAATATAATTAAGTACATGAATTTATCTTTTTCAATCTATGGAAGAGGTTTTATTTTTTTTCAAATTTAAATCTAGAATCAAAATTAAAAATGTATTTATTTTCTTTCATTTGTACCTACACATAGGGATGATTTGTTTTTGTAATATGCACAATTTTTTTTTACTCACATTTCCACAACGCTTAGGGAGTATTGTGTTTTTGCTATGAACTCGGCACAAATTCCATCGACAAAATGTGTGACGTCTCATGGCTAAGGGCTGTTAGGGAAAAGGTTAACTAATATTCTTTTAGATTTTGTAGGGTTTGTGTATTCACACAGTGAAAATTCATTTTTTTTTTAATTTTTACGTTTAAGAAAAAAAATAAAAATAATTAAATAATATTCTTTTATTTGTTGATAAGGATGCTAGTCACTTAGACCTGTGACGTTTACCTGTCAAGGTTTTTTTAAATTGTGTGATTTTTCCATTGTGTTCATTCAATTGTTTCATACATTGAGAGCAATCTACAAAAATATGCAAATATACCAATGACATTCAAACTAAAGAAAATGACAAATTCATCTTGAATCTCGTTAGGTTCTTGCCCATATCTCCCACCCTGAGTCAACAGATGTCATTTGGTATAAATTTAAATAAAATTGATGAATTATTAATGGATAATATAAAACCTGTTTCTGGCCATTTTCTTTTGTCAAACAGTATCACAATGGTTGAACGTCAAATTCAATCATTCAACAAAATATGTTATTCAACATAACCAAAATTGTTTTTCACATATGAATGTGCACATTTATTAAAATTGTACAATCTTTTAATACTACCTACACATATTTCATCTGGACTTGAACGGTATCTGCACGATCTTAACGTTTTCTCTATAAGTATTTCTTTTTACTTATTGCATATAAACATGGTTTCATCATGACATAAATTGTTTTTCATAACAATAATTGCTTTCCATAAAATGAATCGTTTGTCATAGTATGAATTGATTTACATAACATGGATTGTTTTTTTTATAACAATAATTGTTTTTCATAACATGAATTGTTTTTCACTTAATTATACAACAAAATGATTTAAAACGAAGCCTCCACTAAGTATGTGCCGTCCATACCGACTCCTGTCTGATTGCTTTGAACTGCCGATGTGGCTGGAATGTATTTCCCGCAGGCTTGCTAAAAACAGAAAACAAAACGAAAAACAAAATTAGTCATAGTGCGAAAAATTCATTTGTACAAAACAACAATCAATGAAACAAATTGTACAAAAATGAACGGAGAACAAATAATTTTGATGTTTTATGTATGTTTTGTGTTTAGAAAAAATATTTTAAATCTATTTTACAGTTTTTAAACAACAATCATGATTGGTAGAAAAAATAATGGAAAATATTTTTCTATGCCTTTCCAAATCAGCTCTTTGGGAAAATAAACCATAAAGAGTATTTTGGCAAGCCAAATATGTAATATTTTTATCAATTTTCAGAACACAAATTTAAAATAATAAATGAGAAAAAAGATATGAAAGATAAAGATAGCTAAAAGATAATTTTGAAAATGTTGTAAAAATAAGTAATTTGTGTCCAATTTGGTTTGAATTTTTGTTTGTCAGATTTGATTTAAAAGTGAAATGAAGAATGTGGTTTTTGTGGAAATTCTATTTTGGCCAATTTTTTAAAGCAAGGGGTAAGTTGATCTTCGGTAGAAATTATTTGTTTGCCTCAATTAGCTTAGAAACAAACCCATGAATAAATATAAAATACTTTTGATCGTCATTCAAAGATGGTGTTAATTTCCATTTCAAAAAAGTATTTACTAAAAGCTGTAAATACTGGACAGTTCAATATTGTAAATATATTTTTTAAGGAATTTAATACAATGCAGTTTTTTTTGTTATCCCTGGTTTAGAAAAAATGGGTAAAAGTGGCAGAATTTAATATCTTAGGTATACAATTTTCTGTGCAGACACATTGCCTCGGTAGTTTAAGAATACCTTTTCAATATTTATACTTTTTTTCAATTTCGATTTTGCATTTGTACCTATATAATAGACAAAATATAGCATTTTATATAAGTTAGCTGTCAAAATTTTGAGGTTATTTTTTCAACCAAAGACAATTTTATTGAATAGTAGGTACTAGGCGAAAAGGAATAGAAGTGCATTTTGAAATCTCAAAAATACGTAGGCACTTTGTTACACCAAAGATTTGAAGACCATAGAAATGTCACAAAATTCTTTTTGGTAAACTCTTTACAATAATTCTTACCCCTTGATTTTTTTGTATCTTTCAAATTATCAACTAGAATAATTTACAAAATATAAAAATAGACATTTAAACATCTAGAAGCATAATTTATATTATTCATTTTGGCAAAAAATACGGCAGATAAGCTACATAACCTAAAAATCAAAGAGCTGGAAATGCCTATTGGGATGCGCATACCAAAAGAAACATTTTTAAATGTAAAATATTAAAACATTGAAGGCATTTGGCATAAAAAAATATTTGCAGCCCAACACCGAAAGCAGCAAAATTAACTATTTTATTTACTAGTCTAGCATTTTAATACATACTTATTAAAAGACATTCTACATAGGTATATGATACAGTTTTGAAATGGAATTTCAAGTGCAGAACTTAAAACTCAATCAGATTACTTACATTATATACTATTATTTAGGTAAACTTACTCTTATCCTATATGTATACGAGTGTGTTTTGCCTTTTTTAAGCGTCATTTCAAAATCTTTAACTTTGTAAGTTTTCAATACCCTTCTTATATTCTAACTGCCCTATTCACCAATCCTACTTACATTTCCTAATGTTTTACTTTTTTAACTTTAACTTAATTTACTAACGTGTTGCGGGTCCGGTGGAGTGGAACAGACTGCCACCCGGAGTGAAGAACTCCAAATCTATGGGTATATTTCGCGGAGCTCTCAAGACGCACCTTTTCAAAAAGTCTTATCCGTGATCGGAGAGGGCCCTTGAGGTGTGACACACACAAAAACGGCGCTCTCTTATCATGTGCCATTTAAAATAAATAAGCCTGACATATATATATATGTATATATTTCCCTTATGTTTCATTAGCGTTTAGTTTGCTGTTTACTTATGAGTATTGTATATGAATAAACACCATCCTAAGTGCTAGTTAGGCGTAAGGTAAGCGTTAGTAGGATTGATGAATATAGAGATACGTCCTTGATATTTCTAACTTAGCTTAGCGACTTTAAACTGAATCACAAGAATAAACTGATGTGAACCATGGAGGTACCTAGATTTATTTTTCAGTTAAAATTCAAAGAAGCTAAGATTGAAGCAACACATCCTAAGCTATACTAATCTAAATTTGAATTCAATTTTAAGTCACAAAGTTTTACTTAAAATTCAGTCCAATTTTAGATTCAATCACTTACTTAATGGAAAATATGTGTACACATATTTGATTTTCTAGTTCCAACTTTTAAGGTTATGAAAGAGTTCATTTATTGTATAAATACTCTTAAATTATAGGATTCTTTGAGTTATCCTTATTCATAAATGTTTGCAGACTTCAATAGTATTCCTTTCTTCTATACGTATAACTGTAAATGTCACCTAGCAAGAGAAATTTGTTTAGAGTTACTTGGTACCACATAACCCTGATACTTTTCATTGGAACTCCTTACATTTCTATTCCTTTCGATGAAGTTTAGATTAAAACTGAAAAATGTAGATGAAATATGATAAATTTATATGAGTTTTTAGAATCAAAGACAGGAATCTATGATCTTATTTTTAAAAAATAGATAAATGTATGGAAAAATGTGAAAAGGATTTTCTGGGATTCCATAAATTTATATTATTTCTAAAAAAAACATAGACTGCAGACTTTAAGTATATATATGATGGGTTGAATAATATTTATAACAATTTTTTTTTTGAGTTATTTGACTTTAAACTGTATTAATTTATTTTTATGACCGGTCTGTAGCTCAGTGGTAACACTGCGGACTTTGAATGGGAAGGTTGTGGGTTCAAATCCCGGCGGCGCACAAAAAAATATACCATTTATATTTTCAAATTTGCTCTTCCTGGGTTGAAAAATTCATAAACCTTTACCAATGACCGGTCACCAAAGGTCCATCCAGCCTTACAGCAATTGGGTGTTGCTTGAGTATTGGCGCTTTGTAGCGACGACCAAGCTCATACACCTCTGCGGCACTACAACAAGTGTCATAGACCCCTAGAGTCTCTAGAATCTAGAGAGTCTCCTGCACAGGATTTCTTAAAAAAAAAAAAAAATTTTTTTTCATGAATGAACGTGTCCTTTTAGGCTATGAATATCTTAGCTCATTAAAGTAGATATCTATTATTTTTTATGGGTTAAAATGCTTAAACTACAATTCAAAGACCTAATCAAACTCTACATCCCAATTAACCTCAATTTTTATCATGGAAAATTTACTATTGATTTTTTATTAGAATGGCAGTCGGTACTTGTTAGACATTTTGTCAACAATTAAAATAAAAAATAATGTAAAGAAAAACGAATTTTTAAATATTGATTTAAATATAACACTTTTTTGCAACAAGCACAGCCATACTTAATATGGTAAAAAAGGGTTCTTTTAAAATTATAGAAAAAAATATACATCTGTGTAAAAAGATTTGTAAAGCAAAAAGTTTTTACTTGATTTCTTCAGCGTCAACGTTCAAAGTTTACTCTAAAAAATGTTAATTTTCAGTATATTTCATTCCCTCTCCTCAATACACCTTCTGTCTTCAGTAAGTAATTTATCTTTGTGCAAAGAATAATGATGATAATTATGAACTGAAAAGCTTCCCTGCTTGGATTAGTAGGGCACCTACCGTTGAGCTGGATTGTTGCTCAACTTTCTTTTGTTTGAGTTACTTTTGTTTCAATATGTAAGTACCACCATTTTTTTGCTACTTTTGAGAATATGCTAATTTTACTGAAAAGTTTTTAAAGGAAAATTATTATAAAATACATTGTTGGGTTTTTACAAGTATTTCAGTTATGTACAAACTTCTAATGGTGTTATTGTCAAAATAGCAAAGTCATGGCTCATTCGCAGCTTACAGTGAATTTTCCGTACATCGATGATCTGTAGATTGTGAGTCAAATGTGTAGTGAATAGCACTGTAAGAGTTTTTACTGATGAAATAACTAAGAAGTAACGCAACGCAACGCAACTAAGCTACACATAAAGTGTAACCTCTTTCCGTGTTATACCTTAAGTAGTCGCATGTGGCGAGTTGAACCTATTTATTTTACAGGTAAGGGGGCACAAAAAATATATACCATTTATCTTTCAAATTTGCTCTTCGCTGGGTTGAAAAATTCATAAACCTTTACCAATGACCGGTCACCAAAGGTCCATCCAGCCTTACAGCAACTAGGTATTGCTTGAGAATCGGCGCTTTGTAGCGACGACCAAGCTCAGAAATGATTTCCCGTTTCGGTGTTTATTTCAAGCTCAAAATACCGGCAAGGTTTACTCAGCCTTCATAAAAAATGAGAACCAGCCCCCTCGGGAGCTGGGAAACCCCCACTTCAACTGAAGGGGTTGGTGTAAGGCCGGCCCCCTTACCCGTAAAAATAAATAGGTCCCGAATCGCCACATGCGACCCCTTCGGGGATAACGCAGGCAAGAAGTCACACTATATGTGTAGCTTAGTAGCGTGCTGCGTGGATACATTTTTTTCAAAAATATTTTTAGTTTTTTTCTTGTTAACTTAAACAATTTACAGACTAATAAATAATTAAACATTGAAGGGAGTGGTGTGTGATGTGTTTAAAAAGTGTTGAGTGAACTGCAAAAAATCGCATGTCGAATTTAATTACTTTTCAACAGACCATCCCTAAAAATGATCAAATTATAACTTCTCTAAATATCGAGTCCTACTTGCTTCCGATAAAAATAAACCTTAGGGATGGGACATTAGTTTTAGAATATTCGAATATTTTTATTTCTTTCCGTTACTGACGCTATTTTGTGACAGTTTTATTTCACAAAGAGTGACATCTTTCAACTGTCAAACCCGTCACATGAACTGTCAAAACTGTCAACTGCTAAACCCATCTCAATAAAACATCAACAATTTTGAAAACGAAGCGTTAGCTGGAAAAGGGAAGTCTTTATAAATTATCTAGAATTTTTTCAAGCTCTTAACCAGCTTTTTAAGGAGATCTTTTTGCTTTCTCAGACTGAACTCGTTTCTAAATTTTTTAATTAAATATGACACTTCTGATACCAAGGGTAAGACTTCGATAGCACATGTGGCGAGAGTATTCAAGACGGTAAAAATAGAAATTTACAAAGACGTACACATTTTTTACTCGCACTGTCTAGAGTCTGTATTGTTTCATTGTTCTTTTTTTCTACAAACCGTGTATGCATGCAAATAATACAACTTCCGTGATCGTTTCTCGTTTTGTCATCTGTCTCCCTCGTACTTGCCAACATTTGATGACTCCCTCCCGTTTCCTCGCGAAATCAAAATAGCCAAATAAGTACCAAGTCGTCTTTGAAAGAAAGTGGGTACGTGTAGTTTTTCATCTTCTTTTATTTGCGCCACTTCTATTGAAGATTAAGGACCATCATGGATATTATTTTACTATTCAATTTTTTTGTGATATGTTTTAAAACTCTATTATCAGGTCACTCAGGTGGTTTCCAGTGGCTTTCTTGATACCTAAATTACTAAAAACTGACATAGTAAAATATATAAAATTTACTTTAAAAATATATATCTACCTTCAGTTAGAAGGGAAAACTGTTAAAATAAATTGTATTTGTTTTCGGCAATTCGAGTATTTGTTTATTGTAGTATGCAGTAGGTAGTGATGGGAAACGATTGTTTTCAAAAAAAAATTCGACAATTCGATTATTCGCTATTTGTAGTATGCACTAGTGATGGGCATTAAAAGAATTCGATTTTTGTCGAAATGTCGAATGTTTGCGAGGCCTAGCTATTGACGTAACACATAATGACATGTTTTTCTTTTGTTCCGACACGCATCGAGGCTTTCTTTTGTGTTTTAAGATCTTTTACAATAACATTATAGGTACAACCCTAGTGTGTTTTTTTCCACCGATCTAAATAAAAAAACACAATTGAAAATAAAAATAATGAGGGGAAAAGTCATTTTTGTTACCATATATAAGAACTGTAAGAATAAAAATAGAAAAATAATTTTATATTTAGAGTTAGGTACTTTTATAATGTTTTCTTTTTGTACACATTCTATTTTTTTTTAATTTTTTTTATTTCAAAACAGTTTTGATACATTAAGTTATAATATTATAAATACAAATGTGATAACTAATATCCGAATTCTATCCGAACTTCCCCTAAAAACGCAACTAAGCTACACATATAGTGCAACTTCTTGTCTACGTAATCCCCGAAGGGGTCGCATGTGGCGATTCGGGATCTATTTATTTTTACGGGTAAGGGGGCCGGCCTCAGACCAACCACTTTCAGTTGAAGTGGGGGTTTCCCAGCTCCCCGGGGGGCTGGTTCTCATTTCTTGTGAAGGCTGATTCTCATTCCTTGACTTATAGGTTGGTATGAGGCTGACCACCCATACTGTAAAAAATGGTTCACTTTGCCAATGTCACCCCTGTTTCAGGGAAGGTCGGCAAAAGTTGTGGGGCTTATGTTCATTTGAGGTTTGGATTTTATTTGTAAGTACACATTCAGCATTTGTAAGCGCGAACTACACTTGTTGGTTTGTGGGCATACATCTGAGAGCTTTAAATGAATATATCTTTGCAACTTAGATTATAGATTATTTATTATAGCTGAATAACTTTGGAATCGAACTCTTGCTCTCGGCATGGAATGCAAGCATTCTACCAATTGAGCTATCGACCTTTTTTACGAGCTTGGTCGTCGTCGCTACAAAGCGCCAATTCTCAAGCAATACCCAGTAATCTTTAATTTTACAGTAATTTGAGATTCATATTAAATGCATTCCCACAAGCAGACACGTATAAGTTAGCGCTTACACATGCCGCATGTGGGCCTACAATATAAAAACTCAATCTCAAATGAACTTTTGCCGACCTTCCCTGAAACAGGGGTGAATTTAACCATTTTTGTACAGTATGGACGGTCAGCCGCATACCAACCTATAATTCAAGGAAGAAAGACGAAAAATATAGGATTTCAGATGATTATTAAGTATTCTGTGGCATTTGACAGCAGCTCGGTGGTTGACAGATCTGGTTGGCATGTTGGTCTCATAGTATGTTACAATGCAGTGGGATAATTTCGTATCCATCAATATAATAACTCAATGTTTAGTAGACTTGACCTTATATAGCAGAAATAGAATCAATAATTGTACAACAAAGGAGTTGTATGTTGTGTGTCTACACCACTCTTGTGTTTGACAGGACTGGGTGACACTAATTTTATCAACAATAGGGTAATTTCACATTTTTTTATTTATTTCATAAAATGGTAGACTATATTCTTAAAAATGCATCTGCCTTTTAAAAAAAATATATGTGGCTTAGTTTTCAAATTATAGCTCTTTAAAATTCGCGTATTTTCGATTTCCGCTAAAACAGGTCATTTTTTTATTCGGGCGGATATGACGTCGATGGATCTTCGGAGTGTAGGTAACGACGGGACGTAATTGGTTTGCTAGCGACGCGACGTTTGTAGTCATTTTGACGTCAAACGTCCCTAGCCGTTCACGCTGCATTTTTGGCGGGATTCGAATTCTCCGCATTGTATTTTTCAAAATTATCATTGATATCTTTATTTTTACTACTTAAAAAATATATGATTGTGATCCTTGAAATGTACTCTTCACAACCATATTATTTTCAACCGTTTACCCTTCCACTGCGGAAATTGCACTTTTTTATTTTATTTCATAAAATGGTAGGCTATATTTAAAAAAATGCATTTGCGTTTTTAAAAAAATTATATGTGGCTTAGTTTTTAAATTATAGCTCTTTAAAATTCGCGTATTTTCCATTTCCGCTACAACAGGTCATTTCTTTATTCGGGCGGATATGACGTCAGATCTTCGAAGTTTCGGTGTCAAATGGCCCAGGTAGTCAGTTTGACAGCGACGTTTGTCGTCAAAATGACGACACACATCCCTAGCCGTTTACATTGCTTTTTTGGCGGGATTCAAATTATCCGCATTTTATTTTTCAAAATTATCATTGATATTTTTAGTTTTACTACTTAAAAAATATATGATTGTGATCCTTGAAATGTACTCTACACAACCATATTATTTTCAACCCTACCACTGTAATTTCCCTATTGTGCGATGTTTCTTATCCGTATGCTAGTTTTTAATTAACTACATATTATCTTCTACGTCAATGGTGCATGGTAAGTTTACATGTTTTATAAATGTGTTTGGAATTTACAACAAACTATAACTTATAGCATTTTATTTTGCAAAAGTTAAGAAACGCTTTATTTTAGTGTAAGTATAAAAAAAGAAAAAAAAATCTTGAGAATGCAATAATAGGTAATTGCATTAATAGAAATAATTTTATTTCGACAAAATTAGAACTTTCAATAAAGTTGTATCAAATAAGAATAAATTGCTTAATGTTAAAACAATAATATCACTTTTATGGCGTTTGTTCTGTCTTTAGCTTCACATTATTATTTTAAGTGTTGCCACTCTGAACAGCCAACTGTCACGTGATGCGTGTTTGAAATTGGAACCCCGTTCAAAAAACGTGGCATATTTTTTTCATAGGCAATTCCTCGACACAATATTTTTATTATCTGAATGAACTGGCATTCAAAATGGAGAACTTTTATATCAATGTGTCAATTCAGTTTATGTCTAATGATTCACATATTTTTTATTAAAATGTATGTTTTATGAAGACAGCAGCTTACGAGCTTCCTTTTTGAGACAAAAAACGCTTTTTCAGAAAATGGTTACAAGCATAAAAATATTTATTATAATGCAACATTAAGAACTGCCCTATATTTACCTTTACTTCAAATAAATACTTTGATTTGTTGTTAAATGGGATTTTTATCTATTTCTTTATTTCCGTGGAGTGAAAAATAAAAGTAAATTTAAATAATTCAAAAGCCAATCAGGTTTTCCAAAAAATAATACCATGTAAATTTCCTAAAATGTATGTTTTTCAAAATGATTATTTTTCTGTAAAACCTCATTGCCTTTTAAAAGCACAAAAGGATAAATGTAACATTTTTATTACTGACAGCATTATCTGTAGGTATTTTGAATTATTATTCCTGAATAAGAAGGGAAGTATTTTTTGTGTGCAGACAACACTGGCGGTGTTTTATTTTGACAGTTAAGAGCCGCCATTTTGTTTTCTTCTTTCTTTTTCACGAATAAAATTAATTTCATTGTACATTCGCAAATAATTATCAAAAAGCCAATTGATCCAAAGCCACGATGAAATTTTTGATCAATAGAAACACATTAAACAAACTGAAAATAAGTTTTATTCTATGAAATTATACACTTTCACGATACAACAATATTCATGTTTGTTATTTTCTAACTACAAATGACACATAAAATCTTTTTCCATGTAAATTTCAACCGTTTACTCATATTAATTTTAAACATCTATTGATTTGACAAATTACACATGTAGGCAATACAAATGAACAATTAGTACTTGTTTTAAGAAAATAAAATACAAAATCAAGAATCACAAATAAACTTTTTTAATCATCAGAAAAGCTTACCTCGACATTTATTGCCATAATTCAAAATATAAATCTAATGAAAATAATTTTTTTCGACACTATGTACCTATTTAAACATTTTTTCTTGAACTTCGGAAAAGACACAAAATTTTCATTTCTGTAAAAAAAAAATAATAAAATAAAATTTTCGTAATGTGAGATTTAGGCCTCAATACTGACAAGTCTAAAATCTAAATCTAAGCTGCAAAGATATGTATCATTTGAGATTCATATTAAATGCATTCCCACAAGCAGACATGCATAATTTCGCGCTTGCACATGCCGCATGTGGACCTACAATATAAAAAACCCAATCTCAAATGAATATAAGCCCTGCAACTCTTGCCGACCTTCCCTGAAGTAATGCAAGAATTATAAAAAAACTGTTTTTTCCATGTGTCAAAATAAAAATAAATAAAATGGGGGCCTATCATTTGATTATTTTTTTTTAGTGCTGCTAGATTAAAGATTTCCCCAATTTAATGAATGATTATAATATACCAACATTGTTTAATGAGGTCGGAACATTTTTGAATTTGAAACCTTTTTCTCGGTCAGCAAACGTCACTCTTGAATGGGACTGTCGTCCTTAGCAAACGATAAAAACAATTTTTTACGCCTTTTCCTTAGCAACCTGGCGGAGGGACGACACAAAATTGTCTATATATAGAAGCGGTCCCGTCTTATTTGACTGAACTGTCTGAGGTTGAGGAGATTGTTGGTAAGCAGTGCACTCTTCGCTCAGCGAGAGGTGATGCTATCAACAGGCTGAAAATGCCACCTCGAGGAGCAGAACGGACTTTGGGGATATGTAGGGCGTTTGGCTCAGCAGGACCGTTGCGCTGGAACCAGCTACCTCTGAAGCTGAGGATCGAGACCGGTGAAGAATGCTTCAAGAAGAAGTTGAAGAGCTTACAAGAAGCAAGCGAAGGATGGGTGCCCTCGGGGTGGCTGGAGCCACTAAACGGCGCTCAAGAGAAACAAATCATCCAACTATATATATATGTTGAAATCAAATGCCGACCTCATTTCAATGAATCATTTTAAATTCACATTGTTAAATTAAAAAAAAATGCAAAAAATCTCTCCACAATAGGATTTTTTTTTAAAATACGCTTACAATTTTAATGAGCTACTCATATTTCCCTGTTTTACGAGGGAAAATTATGTTCTGGGAAAAAATGGCGGAAACGCGTTTTAATCACGCCGTTATGTTTTTGTTCTGGTTACAGGTATTTATGTAAATTTATTCAGAAATTACAGGTAGAAGGAAAAACAACGACAATGAGGTCGGAATATAGAAAAGGGCGCGGAAATAAACGTCGTCACCCGCCCGGGTTGCCAGGGAAAAGGCATACAAATATTTGGTCATTCTTTGTTATGGACTGCAGTGCCATGCAAGAGTGGCGTTTGCTCGCCGAGAAGAATAATAAAAATTAAAAAAAATGTATGGATCGTTTTGCAATCTATAATCTAAGCTGCAAGGATATGTAAGCATTTAAGGCTCATATGAAATGCATGCCTACAGACAGGCACATGTAGGTTCGCGCCTACACATTCTGCATGTGTGCATACAAATAAAGAAAACCTCACATGGACATAAACCTTGCAACTCCTGCCGCCGTTCCCTGAACCGGGGTGGCATACGCAAAAGTGAACCGATTTTTACAGCACGGGTGGTCAGTCTCGTACCAACCTATCAGTATAACCCATCAAGATAATACAAAACTCAAACGATCGTCTTTCTTGCAAAAATATCTGTGAAAACTGTGAAATTGTCTGACGACGCACTATCCTATTAAATAAAAAAACAGTTTATTTATATACCGGCTTACTTGAAAAGTTTTTATAAAAAATACTGAACTAGTAAAGTTTTATAAACGATAGAAAACATATAATTTTGAGGCAAGATGAAAGATGATGAAAGGGTTGTATTACTTTTTCTTTTATTGCTTGTAGCAAAACGTAATTTAAAAATGGCGTATAAATATAAAAAATTAAATATAAAGTATAAACACTTGCGTTGAGTAACTCTTCTAATCCATAAATTTAAAAAAATACAACTTATGAATAAATATTCAACAAAAATTTTGGTCTTTTCCAATTACAATGATAAAAGATAAATAAATAAATCACATAAAATGTATCCTATGAATCACAAAACACTAATAAAAAATAAAAGGCATTTTCATATTTACCCAAAAATGCAAAAATATATTCTTCTATTTACGTAAGTAATGAAATTTTATCAAATCATTTTCTACATGCTGCGTTTCGTTATTGAGCCATACCGAAACTGGCCATAAAATAAAATGGTTTTTGCGTTGGAATGGGCTTAACAAATATTGGAAAATATGTATAGATTATCGGTTAAGTACATACCCTATTAGCGAAATTATACTGTTTTTCCAGTATAAAAATAGTGATTTATAAAAGTTTAATACTGTATTTTTACAAAGATACGGCTCGAAGGACCAGATTTACGAGAAGTTATTCAAGGAACACTTTTAAAAATGGTAACCCTTTCTTGCGCAGCAGGATGTCTCTTTTATTATCCATATGAACTGTTTAATACGAGTATATATATTTTTTAATATTTACTACACATCGTCTTTAAAATAAATTAAATAACCTATGTACTTATGTTGTATCTTGACGGGAAAAATATAATCTGATATTTGATAATGATCTTGTTTTTTCCAACTACAATCACTTGATTCCTAATTTCCAACAGGTTGGGACTGTCGAAAATAGATCTGAAAAGCTTATGTAAAGAATGTGCAAAAACATATCAGAGAAAATGTATCAGACAAATGCCAGAAAAACTTTATTTGAAAGTGAAATTTCGGTGCCTAGAATTCTTGCAATTGTAAAATTAGATTTGATGCTGAAATTATAGTTACAAGTGTCAGGGGACCATGGACTGTGGCTGCACAAGACAAAGAGTCCTAAGGGATGGTGGTGAAGCTACAAGGTGATAAAGACACCAAAAAGTTGATGAGAAGTGGCATCATAGCACTGAAGGTATCAGTGGACCAAGGACTGAGGCTGCAGAAGACAATAAACAAGAATATGCATGCTAGAGTGTGCAAAAATTGCATACGTTGCTTTTTTTAAAAACATAACCTATATTTCATATTTGTGCTTCGTGATTCAAAGTCAAGATGGCGTAGCAAGCGAACGAGCAGTGTCTCCAACAGTCTTCCCTAACAATTTTGATGACCACGTTTTTAAAATTGGTTTTTGCTTACTGGCGAATCGGTTCTGCTCGGCGAGTCCTTGCTTTTGTCGGCTCCAACCCTTTTGCTTTTCCTATTATCGAGCAGCAGCACCTAGCGACGGCCACGGAAAACAAAACGAAACTGTCAAACGTCAGAATTTGGAACGCGTCGATTATTCAAATGAACCAATCAGGTTAAACCATAGACAATAAGGAACAGCGAACAAAGCCAATAAAACCAAAAATACAGAATTTGGTTAATTTTTTAAGAATATGTTATTATTTTTGGCATTATACAATAATGTTATTTTTAATATTTTTTTGAATACATTTTTCGGTATTTTTATTCTTCTGACAAGGCAAAATGATTAAAAAAAACATCAAAAAATATTTAGTTTTTTCTCAACACGGATTCACTTTTAATTGTTTTTTTTATTTTATGTAACTCTAATATTTCATTCGGTATAAATTTAATCCGAGTACATTTTTTAGCGGCTTATAAGATAAAAATTGTATTCTATTTTATAAAATAAACGACTTATGACAGCTCTTTAGATTCTAAAAAAATTTAAATTAGTGACCTTCTTTGCCTAACCCAATTTAGACATATTCAGTTAGTTACCCCAATGTGCTTAAATACATATAAATGTAGCTTCTCTATTGGTTAATATTCTTGAATTTGAAATTAACTTTATTAATAAAATAGACTGTTAATAGTTATACTTTTCATGTAAAGTAAAATTTTACAACACAATGCATTCAGCACTTTTAAACCGCGAATAAATGTGACATCACTTGGCACGGTTGCTTAGCATTTATAGTTGATTGGTTAAATGGTTGCTAAGGATCAGGGGCGTGCATCCCATACAGGCGCATGCGCCTAATAGGTAAGCAATATATGGTAATAAACGCATTTAAGCTTGATATTGAGATTTAAAATTCAAAACTTTAGTTCGACTGAAGCCATCGTTAGCACTTCAGTCAATTTTAAATGAGTCATTTTAAAGGATTGGGAGAAAATTTTAATTCTGAAATGTATTTGCCTATACCTTATGCACGCGCCTGCTAAAGATCTTATTTCCATCGTCCTAGTATATAAAACAAAGCATTAGGTATCAAATCAGAACATACATTAACACTTCAATACAAAATAGGTTAATTTTACTTTTTTCTGTTATAAAGTGATAATAAATTCAAAATACATCAGTGTTTTTAAAAAAGAAATACATAGCATAGTATTAAAATTATGGCTCTTGAAAATTTGTACATTTTCGATTTCCAGTATTTTTTATTCAGGCCTATGTGACGCCATTGGCTCGCCAAATTTCGCCGAGCCAATGGTAGATGAAGACGGGTCCAGTGACGTCATAGGCAGACTAGCCAGTAAACACTGCGTTTTAGTTGGGCTCGATTTTTGGTCGTTTTATTTTTAAAAATTGATAACTGGAATCTTTGATATTACTACTCAAAAAATATATGGTGGTGATCCTTGAAATGTAGTCTATACAAAAATAGTATTTTTTATTAATTTTAATCAAATAAAACGCAGTTTAAATTCACTTTTATATTCTTTAAGCCACCAAACCCTTAAAAATATTATAGTATTTTTAGCCGAATTGCAATTATTATTATTTATTTTTTTTGGCATCTCACCCTGAAGGATGTTAGAGCGGTGGATTCATCTTTTAGTTGCAAGAGTATTGCAATTACTGCAACTGCAATAATTACACTTTTATGTGGGTAGATTCAAAAGACGTTAAAGCGCTGCGTACTGCCAGCTGATTTCATATATATATATACCGTATATTTATTTCTCGATGCCATAAAATACAATGCAATCCCTTGATTATCTGGAATTTTAATTTTATTAACTCTATCCTGTGACGTCATCCAGACGAGGGAAATTTTAGATGTGCCGACTCTATTTCACTAAAATTGACTTGATACGTAATATTTTTTACGGCCCATAAAATTATTGGAAAACATTTCACGTGGTAGTAAAAAATAAAAATCAAATCGTTAAACTCGTGATTCTAAAAATACCTCAGAGTTTCTTGATGGAAAATTAAAAAAAAAAATGTTGCTGGGAAGAATTGTGATATCAAAATACAACAAAATAAAATACATATTGCTACAATATAAAAACCCAATCTCAAATGAACATAAGCCCTGCAACTCTTGCCAACCTTCCCTGAAACAGGGGTGACATTGGCAATGTGAACCATTTTTTACAGTATGGGTGGTCAGCCTCATACCAACCTATAAGTCAAGGTATTGTTGTACATAATCAGTTTCCAGGCAACCTTCAAGGAAAAAATATATTTATGTCTCTTTTTGACGTAGGTACATATGTCGCTAATACATATTTGTCTCCTTTTATTTTTGTTGTAGTATACCTAGTATCGTGTTGAATGGCACGTTTGTTACTATGGGAGGAAACAGACGTAGGTACCTACGCCATCATGTTTTTTTTACATTGATCGATGGTTACAGGGATTTTACGAAATATTTTTAAGTTTTAGAAAACGAAAGAAAATTGAAAGCTTGTCTAAGCATTCAAAACCCAAGTTTTTTTTCAGTCCGGTATAATATTCGCACAATATAAATTAGAATCGATGTAATTTTTAGCAAATATCGGAAAAAAGTACCAGTATTGTTTTCCGATGTCGTGCGGCATATCGGTAAAAGGAATTTTCATATTTAGAACATGGGAGCTTTTAAAAAATAGATGTCAAGGCTGTATGAACCACAATCGTTTATGGCTTGGGCTTACATGATTTTTAACCTACCCATGATTTTTATTACCTTTTAATACCTACAGAAAATGTTTTTATTTTATATAGTAAATTTAATACTTATTAAAAGCACAGTTTTTATCTTAAATTTCATTGAATTTAAAAAAAGTATTTGTCGAAATATTTTCTTTAAGTTTGGTTTGTTAAAAAAAACTTTAGGTACTTTTATTTATTTTTTCATGGCTGGCAAATTACAAGTTAGTAATTTTTTTTTTCTTTGGACTCTTAAGTATTTTAAAATACTTGAAGGGGATGGACAAATTTTAAATGTTTCAAGAAAATATGATAGATTATAGAAATCAGAAAATTAAACCTTCTTTATAATATATGTATTCGGAACATTCCGCAACTTTATTGTTAAAAAAATATATATATAAAAATATATATATTTCATTATATTACAATTAATTAACATTTACTGAAATTTCCTATCTTAAAGTTGAAAAAATGGATTGTTATTTTTATTAAATACATAGGAATTCAAACTCAAAAATAATACAGTTTTTTTTCTAGATAATCTGGAAAAAGGAAACGGATGTTTTGTCTACTTCGCGCCTAATGTTCCGGAGGGAAATAAATTTGAAAAGTTTAAAAATCGAACTTTGGAACACTGGCCAGTTTCCGGTCGCCGAATCGCAAACTTTGATTGTCTACGGCTGCTAGTTTTATTTGAAAAAAGAATAAAAAATGTTGACCAAACAATGTTACTGCAAAATTTTTTTAATCAAGGGATAAAATAATTGAAGAAAGGCTTAAAAAATAAGTTTAGTGAGTCATGCTATATAGACCGTAGTGTAACTTATGAAATGACAATTATTGGTCAACGTCCAGCTGGAAGACCACATAAAAGTCTGTAAAATAGAGGGCATAGTAAGATGAGAGACCATGTCTCCAGAATGAGCCATGATAGACTCACTCACACCGTAGCTTATGAGATAACAATTCGTCAACGTCCAGCTGGAAGACCACATAAAAGTATGTGAAATAGAGGGCATAGTAAGATGAGAGACCATGTCTCCAGAATGAGCCATGATAGACTCACTCACACCGTAGCTTATGAGATGACAATTGGTCAACGTCCAGCTGAAAGACCACATAAAAGTCTGTGAAATAGAGGACATGGTAAGATCACACCATATCTCAGACCATATTTACAGCATGAGCCTTGATAAACTACGCAAATGGTTAACTACTTGAAATATATTTTTACAGGTACTGTAGTTGAAGTGGAGGTTTCTCAGCTGGGCTGGTACTCATTTCTTGTGAAGGCTGTGTAATTCTTCCCGGTACTTTATTTTGGGTTTGAAATAAACACCAAAACGGGAAATCATTTCTGACACCCTTGGTGGGATCCAAACCCGAGCTCTCGGCATGGAATGCAAGCACTCTTCCAACTGAGTTATTGACCAGGCATAGCTAAGACATATTTTAAATGTGTCAAATCCATTTAGGTACTCCTGGTGGTTTATTTGTATTTTTGGTTTGTACTATATTTTACTGAAAGCAGTTGTGATATATTGTGAGCATAAAATATACGAAATAAATTATATATGAGCAATATTTAACACTCTGCTGGGTCTCACAAATAGATAATTTGATTTATGTTCATTTATAATACAAGGGAACAAGAAATGGGCAAAATAGATCAAAACAACCTTACGCGGAAGCCATTTTGGGTCATAAGGATTTATACAGAAATATTACAAAAACATTGGTAGTTTAACTATATTTTGAGGGTAATATTAAGTAGATACATTACAAAAATATAGCGTGGGTATCAATAAGATATATTTTCAAAAAATATTTATATGGTACTTATTTATTCAGTATGTAATAATGGTACTAATTTTACTTTGTGTTCTTATTTTAGTTTTACGTGTGGTTTGTATAAATTCAGAATTTAGGAGGCAATATGATATTGTAGCAATTTTAAAATAAAAAAATAAAAATACTCCCGCCATCATCTAAGTACTTTTCTTAAATAATTTATTATTCCTAAGTGTACAACTAAATCAATTTTTAAATTTAAATTAAAATTACTGAAATAATTTTGTGCTGTTTTTTTTTTACTTATTTTAATAGGGGTGTAAAACACGTTAAAAAATGAAATAAAATAGCTGGTTGTAAAAAATCCGTGTATAATATAATCTAAATTATATTTAAATAAAAAAAATAGCAATAAATAAAAAAAATACACTCTGTGTGGGAACAATTAAATTGAAAGTACTTGCATATTTATTTGAATTTTTCTTGATTTTTTTTTTGAGGGGGCCCCCTTTTTTTAGACTTCTGTATGGATTGTTTGCGAGGGAAGCCCGGTCGGCGCGGCCTGCGACGGCCCCCCTTCTATTTGGGGGGATTTGGCGAACAGGGGGCATGCCATAGAAAACAACTGCACGCTGTCTGATATCTTTAACCCAAAATATAATTTTAATTCCTATTTTACTCATACAACTTATTCTAAATCGTGAAATAATAAAAATATTTTTTAAATTGTGCAAAGTAAAAATGAACAAAATTAATTACAACAATAATCGAAAAGTTTATTTTTACTTTTTTAAATATTTAAGAACATCAATTTCAAATAACAAACAATGCTATTTTATTGATGCTATGTACAAAATATGTAATTTTCGAAAACTAAAAAAGTTTTATTTTTCGTATAGCAAAAACATATTTTGCATTTAAACTTAAACTTTAGCTTTCACGTTCATGGTCAGCGTTAAATGTATTTTTCAAATCCTTTGGGTTAAGCTATGGTATATTCGAAGTTTTTTTATACCCCGACGTCTCGCTTCCACGAGCAGAAAGCATTCTCAAGGCTGGTTGCCTAGAAAATGGTACTTTTTTGTTCATTTATAATTTGAAAAATTTATCGTAGACCATACCATAGACCCTTAACCTATGTATTTCATTTATTGATCCCTGTGAACATTTTCAAAATAAATATTAAGTACCATTTTGTTTATTTAAGCCATATGACTGACTAATAATTGTTTCTATCTTACGTATAGGCTTCAACATAATGTAGTCCGCGCATTTGAATCGGAAATAAATGTGACATCACTTGACTGGATTGTTAAGCACTTGCAGTTGATTGAATAGTTGCTAAGGAGACTGTCATTTATAATAATTAGAATATTACCTACACTAGAGACAGAACATACAGTTCTACTTGAATATATGTAGGTAGATTGAAAATGCGCTAAAGCGCTGCGTCCTGCATTTTTCATTGAATGTCACTGCCTGTATAATTCATAATGCTGTTGAAATTAAAGGATATAGGTATGGAATTCCTTTTTTTATTTTCTATGAGCGACAACCTGTGTCGTCATCAAGCTGAGTAAAATTTTAAATGTGCGGACTTCATTATGACGAAACAAAAATGTGTTGATTATTTCTCTTTATCTTTTTGTAAAAAAAAAATAATGAAAGATTGTACAAAATGTACTTTTTTCTTGGATTAATCTTCCACTACGATGCAGATAATCAAAGAAAAAATAACAGCGAACATTTGGAGACTTCTTTTTCCAGTTTCTTTCTTCTTTGACATTTTTCTTACATTCCGTTTTTTTATTCTTTGAGATGACTTCATAATTTAATTAAAGCTGTTATTCTTAGCGTTAAATCCTGAAATGTATTCTTATTTTTAACTTATTTAATATGCCTTACTTTATTTTTATTTCTCATTTTAATTATGTTTCTAAAGCATGCGTCACAGCATGCAAGGGGGGGGGGGGGGCTTATATTTTAAATCTACAGAAGTAAAAAATCTATATTCTAAAGATTACATTCAAGGAGAGTCAAAATTTCAAGAATGTAAAGAAAAACCTTGAAAACTAATTTATTTCTATTTTTATTTGTAGGAATTGAAACCATTAAAATACACAGTTCTGAAGCTTTTTTTCTTTTCTTGTGATTTTTTAAATATTTATTTCCACCGTGGGTAGTCTCTGTTTTAAAGTGATTCAAGTTTACAGATTTGTTTAATTTAATTTAAATCTAGTGGGCCCCCAAATACATGTTAAAAAGAAAGGGTGGGGGCCCCATAATTTTACCCGCACCAGGTTACCAGTTGTGCTTAATCCGGGCCTGTTTGAACTGTTATTTTAAGGTTTTGGATATATTTTTTTAAATAATATCTAAAACGTAAGAATCAATACATATTAAAGAATCTAAAACGCATACTATTTCAAGCATTTTTTCTGTTTTTTTTTTTTAAATATAATTATCTAGGTATGTAATATATTTTTTGTAATATTTTTGATGTTCTGTCTCTCATATTACACACGACCGTATTTTTTTCAATGTTAGCCTTTTTTTTGTGAAACTGTTCCCACAATGCACATTACAAGCTTTCATAAAAGAAATTTATTACTTTTTGCTTTTAAAAATTGAAAAGCCGTTGTAAAGTGGAAATTCTATTAACAACAAAAAATGTTGTTGAAATATGTTAACTTCAAAATGGAGCTAAGAGTAAAATAAACTCCAATTTTTTTGGAGTTTTATAATACCTACTAAGAGTAAAGATTTTTTTTTAAATTTTAGTCTAAAAATTGAGTTTTTTGTTTTTTTCTGAATAGATATATTATGGATCTATCAATTGTGTAGAAATCGATCAAAAATCTTAAAATAATAAATTTGGAATAAGGATACAATGTTTTTCGGAATCATTTTGCCAATTATTTTTCTTAACATTTATTTTGTAATATATTTTAAACATCATGTTATTTTTAATAATGCCAATTCTGTTTCATGTTAGTCATTTGTGTTTTATTTTTGTAAAAATAAATTAAAAATAAAAATATGAACTGATTGTGTTCGATAAAAGAATAAAATAAAGTTAATTTAGATTTTAAATTTGAAACTAGAAAACAGCAAATAATTTTTATTTAAAAAATAACAGAATATTTATATTTTTGCGGATGCAAAAAACTTATTTTAATAAATATTGTTCTTAAATTTATGTTTTCAAGGTTCAAATTTCAAGGAAAAATAGGGAAAAGAGTACATTAGTATGACATAGAAATATGAAGACAGAAACCTGTGAAATAAAAGAAAAATTAAATTAATAATTTGTGTAAATGTGTATAAATTTATATGAAAATCCAATTCAGTTTCAAATGACTATCATAAAAGATTTTTTTATTTAAATTTAAATTTGTTTTTACTTTTTTAGATTTATAAAATGGAATAAACATCAAAACCTAACATTAATAAGAAATAAGAATAGAAAATGTTTTTCTTATTTTTTGCTTACTTTAGAGTTAACCAATTAGCTGAATGGATTACTGCAAATCAAATAGAAATTTTATTTAAAAATAAGATAAAAATAAAAATTACCATCAAAACACATGAATAAGCAAAAAAGTAAAATTTCTTGCTTATTTTTATTTTTCATTTAAAAGATACAGATTTAATGTTAGTTGTGTGATGCTGAAAAAATAGAATACATATAAGTTTATTAATATATTATATTTAATTAAATGGAGAAGACTTTTGTGATGATTTTGTTTGAGTAAAAGTCAGAGTTAAAAGGAAAAAGATAAAATAACAAATCATAATGCTAGGAAAAAGTTAAAAATGAATACAAACTTAATTGTTCTCTCTGTAAAAACAGAGTATTAATTTTGTTCTGTATAATGAATTTACAATTTTGTATTTATTGATCTTTTCCCTTTTACAACTCTGTCGATATAATGTGAAAGAGAGACAGTTAGAGAAGACCAAAATAAATAAATGATGAAACTAAAAAAGAACGATAATCTGTAAATAAATAAAAATATTGTTCTTCAAATTGTCATGTAGTTTTCTTTATACTTTTTTTCTTAATATTTAATGTTTGTTTCTAAATTTCTGTGTAATTATGTTTTATATTTTTTTAATATTAAATGTAAGATATTGATGTGTAAAATTATGTAAACTACATATTTTTTAATAAAGTTATTCAATTATAAATACGATCTACAATATGTAGCTTCATATTGATTAGATTTTTTCATAAAATAAAAGTTGAAAAAATCATCAATTTTTAGGCAAAACATTGATAAATTATCTATAAAGTTCTATAATTCGTTAACATGCATGAATTATTCTATTTAATGTATATGTTTTCATAAGTGTACCTTAGAAATAGAACAGTTTGTGAAAGTGTTATGTCGTTTGGACCATAGTCATAATCCGGATAATTATATGTGTAATGTAAAAAACAACAAGAAAATAAAAAAGAAATAGAACTTTAGTTGAGAGTTTTTTTTTTTTTTGTTAATTATGTGGAAGATTTCTGTGAGTAAGGTCAAACATTTTATACATATTTTTTTGTAGAATGAGTATTTTTCTAAAAAGGCTGACTCAAATAATAATTGAATGGGCAATGACTTAAAAAATGTACCTGTGTAAACCGGAATAGAAATTTTTGTCATGAATAAAATGTGATTCTGTAACCTTGGTGTTTGTTCCTAAATTATAAAAATAAATAGAATATTGAGTGATAAATCGTGAAACAATAATCTTAGAATGTTGTATGTATAATTGTAGTAAAAATATGAAATACAACATTTGTGTCGATTATTTTTAAATCTTTCGGTGATAATCGAAAGGTAACTCTATTTGAATCTCATAAATAGTGTTTTTGTGACGACTTAATAGAACATTTTGTGACAAACTAGAAATAGAACTAGTTGTGATAGTTGTGCGTATGTACCTGGTACCGCTGTGGACAGCATCTCCCGCAGCAGGCCTGAAGAAGTCCACCCCGGCTGTGGGAGGAGTGCGCCGGAGAGGCCAGAGGGGATGGACTTCCTGGCCTCTTGGGTGCGCCATTGTAGGGATTATCCAACTCCACGAACTCTCGATCCTAGTAAGGGAATAGAAACAATAGATCGTGAATAGAACGCTTCAATGGAAATAGAATCACTAGTGAAAATATAAAAATGTAATTAAATTTACGGTGATAATATAAGTTTTTTATTTTTGCAATTGACTCGTATTGAATCAAGGGCGGAAATCAAGGATTCAGTTTTTTTTTAAATCAAGACAAATGTATGGAAATGATGAAAAAATATTTATTGTATTTTAATAAACACATTTATCTCAGTCGGTTCTATTGACTCAATTAGTTATAGTTTGAATTACAGTGATAAATAAATAAATATAACTTTTTGTAATCAATACAAAACTACGTGAACAATATTGAGATTGTATTTTATAACTTTTAATTTATGTCATTTAAATTTTAGTGTTCCTAATCAGATAAAGAAAGATTAATAATTAAAATAAAACATTTAACACAGAGATTTTTTGATTAATTGAAAAAAAAAACACCGATCACATTAAAAGCCAACGTCAATTTGATTAATTGAAGAAAAAAACGCATTAAATGAGGTAAAAAAATATATTTTATTGTTGATGTTTTAATATTTGTTTCTTAAATGAAAAAAAAAGTCAAGCAAAAAATAGATAAAAATTATTTGTGACAAAATAATATGAAATGTATATTTACGGATTTCTTTGATAAATTAGAAAGAAAAAAAAATGTGTGATGAAAAACATTTACATTATTAAAATAAAAAGCAACAAAATATTTTTAATTTTTAATTCATTAATAGTACATTGAACATCGATTTAATATTTTATAATAAAAACACATTTTTAAATTAAAACACTCAACAATCAATCACATTGAAAATTTAACGCACAAAAACGACATTTATTATTATAAAAGAAAAAAAAATACGACGCTTGAAACCATAGAAATATGAGAAAAATAAAATGTAAAAATAGGAAAAAATAAAGAAAAAAATATAGTTCATGCAAATTGAAATTGTTTTCAGTTGATTTCACACGGGCTTTTTCCGATATGTTTTTTTTCATTTTTATGTCTTTATTCTTGTATTAACAGATAAAATTGTCTTTTTTGGGAAATTAAATATATTTAAAAAATTCATCATTTAAGAACAGCTTTCGATGTTTCTCTTACAGATTTCACAAATTCTGTTCATTAATTTTTAAAAATAACGCAAAAATCATGTGTACTTTTTCTATGGTTTCTACCAGTCCGGGTTTAAAAGAAAATCAAAAACAAAAATCATGTTAAATTCACAACATCGACACAAAACATTAAGATGTCACTGTCCTGCAAAAACCGTTCAACTGCATTTTTTAAAATAATAATGACAATTGATTGTGTCACTATTCCCGATTTGATAAAATACATTTGACCGGTTCTTGCAGAACAATGTGACATGGGATTTTTTAAAACCGCTCACCGGAAGCCTTTGCTTGTCCTTAAATAGGTTGGCAGAACAAAAGGTTGTATGAATAATCCGTTTAATAGCCCTTTGGTAACAAAAAAAAAATCAACCAAAAACAAAGTGAGTGACAGATGAAATAATAAAATAAGATGCATTGAAAAGGTTTGTTAGTAAAAAAAATAGTCGTTTATAAAAATGACAATAGAAAAAAATCCTCCTTAAATAATAGCACCATCTACGTAATGATGGCGGAATAAAATTAAAAGCTTTTAAGCTTCACTGAGGGATGGCGTTCCGTTCAAAAATATATCGCTTTATGTTATACTTGTGCCTCCTTAATTTTTTTTTACAATAAATATTTCAACAATATTTGTCGGGGTTATGGCCGAGGGGGCCATTAAGTGGGCTGATATTTTAAGCGTGTTTCGAATGGAACAACGTTGGTTCGATCCCCGCTTGGGTCATTTGACCATAACTTTGACCCTGGTTCAACAGATGTCAATTATTATTTAATAATTCATTAAAAATAATAAACAAGAATGAATTATTAAATGATCATATTAATACCTGTTTCTGGCCAAGCAGAATAGGTTTGTGAATTGCATTCCTCTTCACAAATCTATTTCTTTTAAATTAAAAAAAAAAAAAACAAAGTCAATCTAACAAATCGAATATAACATTATTTTGAATTATTTTTCTATTCAGATAAATGCATTGCTTTATAAAGACTAAATAATGATGTGAATAGTTATAATAACATTTCTGACTACTCGTTTTTATACTTATTAATGCATAAATCGCTAGCAGACGTACTTTTAGTTCAACTTTCTTAAAAAAGATCATTTGAATACCAATTAAAGATAAAATAATTTTTGTATTAGACCTTTCTCATTGGTTAAACTTAGCCTTACAGCAACTAGGTTGCTTGTGTGACGATTAAGCTTTGATGTAGGTGTATGTATATGAATGGTTGATTTAAAGAGCATTATTGTGGTACAAAACCTTTGCATGTGTCATTTTAAGCTGATAAAAAAACTACCTACACGATTGGCATAATTGCGTCCTTTTCATTCAGTATTAAGTAGCTATGCTAACGTTGAAAATACAGGGCCTTAATGCGTTATTTAAATCAACCGTTCATATAATTAACACAAAATTGGTGTTCTCCAAATAAATGAATACAACTTATTATTTTATTTCTACGACTGGGTACCTAAACCGTTTCATATCTTGATGTAAATGACGATCCCACTAGCGACGACCAAACTCAGACAGGGATCTTGAGGAATGGTTCACACAAAAACGGTGCTCACAAAATAAAGCGTTTTTAAGAATATAAACAGGACGTACCGTTGTTTTCTCTAGACATCTCAGGAGATGATGATGCTGCAGTTCGAAGATGTCCTCCTCTCTTCCACCTTCGTCCAGCTCTATCCCAGACTCCTGAGCAGCCAGCCGGGCCTCCGCAGCCTTCTTCTTGGAGACGAAGGCGGCTCCGGAAGACGCCTTGGCGATCCGGATCCTGGCGAGACGAGCTTTCTGAAAACGACAAAGAAAACAACTTAGTATTGCTCAGTTGGTAGAGTCCGGTCGATAGCTCAGTTGGTAGAGTGCTTGCATTCCATGCCGTGGGCTCGGGTTCGAATCCCACTGAGGGTGTCGGAAATGATTTCCCGTTTCGGTGTTTATTTCAAACCCCAAAATAAAATACCGGCAAGGTTTACTCAGCCTTCACAAGAAATGAGTATCAGCCCTCTCGGGAGCTGGGAAAACCCCCACTTCAACTGAAGTGGTTGGCGTAAGGCCGGCCCCCTTACCTGTAAAAATAAATAGGTTCAACTCGCCACACGCGACCCCTTCGGGGATAACGCGGCAAGAAGTTACACTATATGTGTAGATTATTAAAAAAAAAAAAAAAAGACTTTTTGGTTTCTTTTTTTTATGACTAACGTTTCGCAGCTTGTTGTGTGCGGTATCTTCAGAAATGCGACAACAAAGGATAGTCGTGAATTTTATACAGCAATGTCATCAAGAAAAAACGACTTTCTTGTGTAATTTATGGGGCTCACATTTTTATGACTAAAGTTTTACTACAAGTTAAGTGTGGCATCGTCAGAGAAAGAAGTCGATAATTTCTCATGAACAGTAGCTATCATCTATTGTCTTTTTGATGAAGCCTGCGCATAATCTGTATGGCATTTACATGTCAAATTATATCCTAAAACAATGTGAAATTCAACTGGAAAATTATCAAAAACATTTTTGTTTTATTTTTTTTGTCGTTCTGTTTTTTTTTATTGTACTGTTTCAAAAGAATCAATTATTGTGGATTGCATTTAACCCCACATCGACCGAAACCTTTCAGAAAAAAGGGATGTAAAAAAGCGTTGGAATCGTTAAAAAATTGTCCTATTTTTGGCACCGCTTTCTTCACTACAACTCTCCGGGCTTCTTTCAGTGCAGGTTTATATTTCAGTGTAAATCTGGCATTAGGCATACGTCATATGACAGTTGGTAAACACGCGTGAACTGCGATGCAAGGGGGTGATTTATGATCGAGCAAACAATTCAATAAGGGTTGCCCAATACCGGACTCAAACTCAAATAGGGCTCGATTTTTACAGATTGAAAAAAAAACTTTGTACGCAAATGCACCTAATCTAATCTTATCTATTCTAATCTAAGCTGCAAAGATAATATATATAATTTAAGATTTATAATAAATGCATTCCCACAAGCAGACATGTATAATTTCGCGCTAACACATGCCGCATGTGGACCTACAATATAAAAACCCAATCTCAAATGAACATAAGCTCTGCAACTCTTGCCATCCTTCCCTGAAACAGGGGTGACATTGGCCAAGTGAACCATTTTTTACAGTATGGGTGGTCAGCCGCATACAAACCTATAAGTCAAGGAACACCTAATAGAAGAACAATACTGTAACGAATGTGCAGGATGTTAGTGGTTGGGTTTGGTGTGTCTGTGTTGTTTGGTAATGGGTCTATGAACTCTCTACAAATGAGTAGGTACTAAATATCAATTTGTGTTTGTTCGAGATTAATAAAGTGTTGAAGCGAATATTCTGGTAAAGTCTAGCAAGGTGGTGTGTAACGGTTCTCCATGTTTCAGAATGTTCTTAATAATCTGTGTACATTGTAGTCAGAATCGCCTGGAGAGTCAGAAATCAATCAACTGTCGTACTATACTGTTCAAATGTAACTCTGAACCGATAATGATTAAAATAAATTGTGTAGTATAAAGAAACCGCGGTTTTTATGAAATAGAATCCACCTAAAAACATACCAAATACAGGTATATAGATAAAACAACTTCTTACAAAGAGGTTGGAACAATTTTGGATTTGAAACTGTTTTCTCAGCGAGCAGACGCCAGTCTTGTATGTGACTGCCGTCCTTAGCAACCGATAACAAAATATTTGTATGACTTTTCCCTAGCGACCCGGCGTGTGACGAGGTTGATTTTCGCGTCCTTTTCAATGTTCCGACCTCATTGTGAGTATTTAAATTTTTTTTATGCACTATGAAATTGAACTTGTTTTTACATGATGAATATTTTGCGTGAAAAATTACTCATTTATGTAGTTTCATATGTGGTGTGTTGTGTTTAATAAATAAACCGTAGTTTTTCAAATAGAACGCAACTAAGCAACTAAGCTACACCTATAGTGTACCTTCTAGCCGCGTTATCCCCAAAGGGGTCGCACGTGGCGAGTTGAACCTATTTTGTTTACAGGTAAGGGGGCCGGCCTTACACCAACAACTTCAGTTGAAGTGGGGGTTTTCCAGCTCCCAAGAGGGCTGGTTCTCATTTCTTGTAAAGCCTGAGTAAGCCTTGCCGGCATTTTATTTTGGGGTTTGAAATAAACACCGAAACGGGAAATCATTTCTGACACCCTCGGTGGGATTCGAACCCGAGCTCACGGCATGGAATGCAAGCACTCTACCAGCTGAGCAGCTATCGACCGGAGACTGAGCTATCGACCGGAATCGGCTTAAAAATACAACCATAATTTTTAAGGCCCCCTTTAAAATGGGGCCCCCCGTGATTCTCTAAAATGGCGCACAACATAAAACTCCGGCACTGGAATGGGATTACATGGGCCAAGATGAAAATACGTTTTTTGCCCTTCCCGGGTGAAAAATACGATGTTCTCAAGTGCCGACTTAAGGAGACAGGATAGAAAAAAAAACAATTCATTAAAGCATTTTTTTTAAATGTGAGAAAAAATTATGTTAAAAATCTGTATCCTTTTCCTTGACTTGACAATAGCTATACATTTTTGTTACAATATGTAAGATTTTTTTATATTTAAAATCCTTTTCCTATGCAACTAACTAAGCTGCCGCGTTATCCCCGAAGGAGTCACATGTGGCGAGTTGAACCTATTTATTTTTACAGGTAACGGGGCCGACCTTCCGCCAACCACTTCAGTTGAAGTGGGGGTTTCCCAGCTCCCGAGAGGGCTGGTTATGAAGGCTGAGTAAGCCTTGCCGGTATTTATTTAGGGTTTTGAAATACGCACCGAAACGGGAAATCATTTCTGACACCCTCGGTGTAGATCGAGCCATTTCTCTCAGCATGGAATGCAAGCATTCTACCAACTGAGCTATCAACCGGAGCTTGGTTTTCGCTACAAATTGCCAATTCTCATGCAAGTTCCAGTTGCTCTAAGGCTGGATGGACCTTTGGTGACCGATCTTTGGTAAAGGGTTATGATATTTTGAACCCTGTGTATATTTGAAAATGTAAATGGTATTTGTTGTGCTCCACCGAGATTTGAACCCACAGCCTTCCATTTACGAGTCCTAAGTGTTAGCTTAATTTTAAAAGTGAAGCGACTGAGAAAAATAATATTGTTTATATAAATTCTATGAATGGGATAATAAGTACTATGCAGTGTATAAGGCAGGAATGTAACAGTTTAATATTCACTTCAAATCTGAGAGTAATTAATCAAAAAAACTTTTTTCTGACTGCGCGGAAAACATCTCCTCTTTCATAATCACGCGGCGCGCTTCGTACTACGCTAGTAGAACAAGATAGTAGCGAGTGGAATAACTAGTCCGTTTAAAAAAAATGCACAAGTCGTAGTAACAAGTGCATGGAATTATGTTTGAATAATTGTAAGAGTAAAAAAAAACGCAAGTAAGCTACACATATTGTGTAACTTATTGCCTACGTTATCCCCGAAAAGGATCTCATGTGGTGATTCGGGACCAATCACAAAATCTCCATTCGGCATTACAGCAATTGGGTCTTGCTTGACAATTGGCGCTTTGCAAAAACGGCCAAACCTGTGAAAAGTCGGGACGATGGCGCAGTTGGTAGAATGCTTGCATTCCATACCGAGAGCAAGGGTTCGATCCCCAGCAAGGGTGTCAGAAATGTTTTCCGCTTACGGTGTTTATTTTTTTTTTAAATAGATTTGTGAAGAGGAATGCAATTCACCAACCTATTCTGCCTGGCCAGAAACAGGTTAAAATATCATCAATTAATAATTCATTATTGTTTATTTTGAATGAATTATTAATTAATAGTTACCCAATAACATCTGTTGAACCAGGGTCAAAGTTATGGTCAAATGACCCAGGCGGGGATCGAACCAACGTTGTTCTATTGCAAACACGCTAGAAAGATCAACCCACTTGGCCCCCTCGGCCATAACACCGATCATTGTTTATTTAGAGCACAAAATAAATACCGGCAAGGTGTACTCAGCCTTCACAAGAAATGAGAATCAGCCCACTTGGGAGCTGGGAAACCTCCACATCAACTGAAGTGGTTGGTGAAAGGCACTTAAAAAAACACTTACCCATGAAAATATATATGTTCCAAATCGCCACATACGACTCTTTGGAGATAACGTAGGCAAGAAATTTCCCTATATGTGTAGCTTAGTTGCGATGCGTTTAAGTTATTCTATATGTGAAGCTTAGTTGCATTTTAATACAATTTGTAGCAATACTAAGTAAGAGAATGTTCTTGAGTAAGAGAAGTAAGAGAATGAGTAAGATAATGTTCCAAGAGTATGTTCTTCAAATGAATCGACAATAGGTCTCATTCTTTTCGCCAGTGTTGCTGTCGCACGCAAACGAGCCACAAAATGGCGACGACCACTTGAAATGGACGTCATTACTTTTTACACAAATAGTAAATAATTCATTATCATTGAGACGTCATGGCCGGGCGGGTAAAGGTCACAATCATGGCGGGGGGTGTAAAGGTCACAACCATGGCGGGGGATGACGTAGAGATCGGTGAGACGGCCATTGTCAGTGGCAGGAAGAGTTTAAACTGTCAAAAAGAGAAGAAAAACTAGGCGATTCTTTCAACCCTTGAAAGCTGATAAAAAAGAGATTTTTGGGGGAAAATTTTACATTTTCCGCTGAAAGAATTTCCCCTTTCAATTATCTCATAAATCTAGTTGTAAAGCTATCAAAGACTTAAAGGTAAAACTGAATAAGTGACATATTAAGCTAACATTTTAGTGGAACAGACTGCCACCCGGAGTGAAGAACTCCAAATCTGTGGGTGTATTTGGCGGAGCACTCCCCCAGTTCTTGTTTACCTTATACGCCAATCTTGTCAAATATGACTTTTTCATGCAGTTGTCTTATGAATCAAATTCTACACAATCTGAGCTAAGAAAAACTGTAAAACTCGATAATGTGAGAGTTCTTTTAAATATTTATAATATAAATTTATTGTTTTTATAAGACACATTGATCCAGTACACATGCAAACATTGCTCATGTTAAATTTTCTCAATGGCGTTTACGATAAACAAGAACTAAGGCAGCGACACCTTTTTAGAAAGTTTTGTCCGTGATCGGAGAGGGCCCTTGAGTGTGACACACAATATATATAACATGGGTTTCTCAGATAAACGCACCTTTTTTCATATTTTCTACGAATAACACTAATAGAGTGTGACAATTCTGTAGTTTAGAAGTTTGCCTTGATTACAATCATTTCATTTTCTATAAGAAGTTAAATTCAATAAAATGTTTTCATCCACGATTTTTCAAATCAGTGAATCAGCACTTATTCAGTTTTACCTTTAAAGTAGCGATATATTTGCATTAAAGATTTATATTAAATGCATGCCCACAAGCAGACACGTGTAAGTTCATGCTTACGCAAGCTGCATGTGCACTTGGAAAATGAAAATACAAATCTTTACTGATCAAAATCCATGCAAATATGCTGACCTTTTCTGGAACAGAGATGAGATTGGCAAATTGAACCATCTTTTACAGTATTCTAGAAAAGCCTCATAACCTACAACTCAAGGAATAATTGTCATTGTGTTGTTGTTGTGTCATAGCACTGCTGCCAACCCTCACTGTCGATGACATCTGTCACCCATTGTTATCCTTTTCTACCAAACTCGTACGAACGCAAGCCACAAACCATTCGTGAACGCTTACCTTTTGCTATCTATTTTGATATATTTTTTGCGATCTATCTCCCTCACATAAGCACACTTTCCATACATCCATCCTCCTTCCACACGCAACTAAGCTACACATATAGTGTAACTTCTTGCCTGCGTTATCCCCGAAGGGGTCGCATTTGGTGCTTTGGGACCTATTTATCTTTACAGGTAAGGGGGCCGGCCTCACACTAAGCACTTTCAGTTGAAATGGGGGTTTCCCAGTTCTCGGGAGGGGCTGGTTCTCATTTCTTGTGAAGGCTGAGTAAATTTTGAGATCGAACCCTTGCTCTCGGCATGGAATGCAAGCATTCTACCAATTGAGCTATCGACCTTTGTACGAGCTTGATCGTCATCGCTACAAAGCGCCAATTTTAAAGCAAGACCCAGTTGCTGTAAGGCTGGATGGACCTTTTGATGACCGGTCATTGGTAAAGGTTTTATGAATTGTTCAACCCAGCGAAGAGCAAATTTGAAAATATAAATGGTATTTTTTTTTTGTGCTCCGCCGGGAATCGAACCCACAACCTTCCCATTCAGAGTCCGAAGTGTTACCACTGAACTACGGACCGGTCACGATAATCAAGATAATCACGATAATCGATAAAGTGACAGTCTATGAAATTTCAACCCTGTTCTGTCATTAGTCCTGCCATAATATAGCATCAGATTTATTCCCCAAATTTCAAATATTCTTGATTCATTCCTAGTCATATTCTCATGTCTATGAATGTTTGATTTGAACGTATTACACGTAATACATGGATGTGGCAGAAGGCGAATGTTGCGGTTGTGCCAAACCCATATTGTTTACAAACGAAAACTGTCCGATCATTAAAAACCGATTAAAAGATACGTCAATAAAAACGTGATGTATACAAGAAAATATTCATTTTATACAATAAGAAATAACGAAGAAACGTGTTAGGTACTTTCTATTCTTTTTTTAAATATTTTTTCTTGATACCTACTCCGTGAAAAACAATAGGTACTCTATTGTTCTTTATTTGAATCGGGAAAAAAATGTTGTTGTCTTTTGAATTTTATAATTTGTTCCAAATTTGAATTTAAAAATTAGAGTGAAAAATTTCATTTGAAAGTGATTGAGTGTGTCTATTGTTCTAAATTTAAATAAACATAATGCAGAGAAATAAAATCAGGAAGTATGTAAGTATAATCAAATTTCCCGAAGGAGTTGTTGGAGGTGAGGAGATGTTGTAGGTTCACATGAGGCATGTGCAAGCGCGAACTTGTACGTGTCTGGTTGTGAGAATGCATGTAATGTGAGTCTCCAATGTAACATATCTTTGCAACTTAGATTAGATTAGATTAGTCGCATGTGGCCGGCCTTGCGCCAACCACTCCAGTTAAAGTGGAGGTTTCCCAGCTCCCGAGGAGGCTGGTATTCATTCCTTGTGAAGGCTGAGTAAACCTTGCCAGTATTTTATTTTGGGTCTGAAATAAACACCGAAACGGGGAATCATTTCTGACACCCTCGGTGCGATTCGAACCCGAGCTCTCAGAATGGAAGCATGGAATGCAAGTACTATAACAACTGGGGCATCGAACAGACTTTTAACGAGCTTGGTTGTCGCTACAAAGCGCCGATTCTCAAGCAAGATCCAATTGCTGTTACTGGATGGACCTTTAGTGAGGGCTACATATGGCATATTGATAAATATGGATAAATCTCGACTAGAGTAACAATGGTTTATGGCCGAGGGGGCCAAGTGGGTTGATCTTTCTAGCGTATTTGGAATAGAATAACGTTGGTTCGATCCCCGCTTGGGTCATTTGAGCAGAACTTTGACCCTGGTTCAACATAAGTCATTGGGTAATTATTAATCAATCAGTCTTTAAAATCAACAATATTGAATTATTGATTGATGATATTTATACCTGTTTCTGGCCAGGCAGAATAGGTTGGTGGATTGCATTCCTCTTCACAAATCTATTTAATTACAAAAAAAAAGTTGTAGGTACTTTAAAAAAACTTATTTGCAATAAAAAAATATTTTTATCAAAATAATAATGTTTGCTTTGAAGTAATCTAAGAATTTTGCAGAAAAGGAGTCGTAGGGTCCCTAAATGCGGCAATATCCCGGGCTGTAAGGGCGGGCATGGCCGGATCTTATCTCCTCTAATACATTTACACCCTCGGGGGTCCACAAATGACCGCAGAATAGAGGTCATCTAAAAAGATGGTGACCTTATTTGCAGCGAAAAGATGTTTTTTTCTCAAATTGACGCCAAAAATGGTGGCTTTTAGCGTTTTTAACGATTATACTTGTATATCTTTAATCTAATCTAAGTTGCAAAGATATATTAACATATTAAATGCATACTCACAAACAGACACGTGTACAAATGCATGTGTACTTACAATTTAAATACAAAATAAGCCCAGCATCTTTTGCCGACCTTCCCTGCAACAGGGGTGGCATTGGTAAAGTGTGCATATAGTATGAATCCCCATGTTGCATATCTGTGCAACTTAGATTTGATTAGATTAGAATTAACCTGCCTTAGAAAGCAACATTAAAAGGATTACAAAAATCATTTTATTACAAAAATCATTTTATCTCTAAACTATAGGTAGTCAAAGTCTATAAAATGGTATAAGTCCATTTTTCATGTGATGTACATACCAGACACATAAAATAAAATCCCATAAATATCTTTTGTCTCGTTTCGACCGAATCCCTTGATGTGTCAAAATACGTCATATAATCCCCTCCTTATTTATGGCCATATGAATGCTGTTTTTCCAGATTTATGGCTCGATCGATCAATGGGCTATTTTTACGTGCGGTAGGTGAAATATTAAGAGGTGACATTTAATTTTGAATAAAAAAAAACGAAATTTTGAAATCTTAAAAAATATTTATATTGTTATGTAAATGTTATGGTAGTGTTAAGTATCAGACTCATAAGTATGTGTGGGTAGGAATAATTAAAATAAGTACTTGAAGCGTCTAGAAATAATAATTACTATGTACCTACTCGAATCATTCCTTAATTCTGGAGCTTTCTAGCAAAAATAGTTTCTAGAGAATACTGTTATAAAGGGTATATATATACGCTTATTGCTTGCCATTGAGTGGAGTTGACATAATTATATATGTTGGCTGGTGAATAACCAAACACATAGTAAGGGAAGGCCAACTGTGAAATAAATACAAACCATTATTGTGAATATTGTAACATAAATTATAAATTGTGAAATAAATCTTAAGTGTGAAATAAATAACTGTAAAAGAAGACCAGTATTGTTAATTGAAAGATTTTCGAACCCCAAGAACACAACAATATGTATATGTTCAGCTGACGGTTTTGCTGATGAAATCTAAATAAATTGCTCTGAACAAAATTTGTGCGCAAGATTGAGTACTAGAAATGAATTTTGAGAGCAGTTGAGCAGCGACGCAAGATGTCACTGTTTTTTTTTCGTCAAAAAGGAAAAACAATGTTTATAACAACGCGTCCATTTTTTTTTAAAAATACTTCGTTTTTTGATCGTAAATTTAATATTAGTTTGTTTTTTCATTTAATGATTTCATCGGATTTTCTATTAATTAGTGGCACAATATAAGTGTGTCGAGTGGAACCTACAAAAAAATATTTTACAGGTAAGGAAGCCAGCCATACACCAACCATTTGCATATACTCTCGGCAGAGCAAGTTAAATTTATAAAACGGGAACAAGTATCTGACATTCTTTAACTTATAGAGTACTATGAAACTAATCACCCATACCGTAAAAAATGGTCCACTTTTCCAATGTCACTACCGTTTCAGGTCGGTCCAAAGGTCGGAAAAATTGAAGGTTTTAAATTAATTTGAGATTTTGATATAAATTTGAAGGTATGCATGCGGCATTTGTAAGTGCAAACTTACACGTCGCTGCCTTAGTTCTTTCTTGTTTGTCGTATACGCCATTAAGAAAATTTTACATGAGCAATGTTTGCATGTGTACTGGACCAATGTGTCTTATGAAAACAAGAAATTTATTTAAAAATATTTAAAACAACTCTTACATTATCGAGTTTTACGGTTTTTCTTAGCTCAGATTGTGTAGAATTTGATTCATAAGACAACTGCATGAAAAAGTAATATTTGACAAGATTGGCGTATACGGTAAACAAGAACTGGGGGAGCGACGTGTCTACTTGTAAGCATGCATTGTACATGAATATTTAACATTAATCTATGTTTACAACTGAGATGTTAGGTAAAAAGACACCTTCGGTGGTGATTGAACCATAACCTTCTGGTTTTGAATGCAAACTAATACATCGACAGGACTCGCAAGTTTTCTGATTGAATTTTGGTTGGGAACGTGGGGCGGGGCCTTAACAAACAACAATGCTGCCAACCTGAAGATTAACGGCGCTGTAAAAACATTGTTTATGGTTAATTGGCAACGGAAATAGCGCCAGCTCTGACGTAGCGACCGAGAGATGAACTAACGTTTTATTTTTCTATTATTAATTATCGATCTGGATTGGACAGCTGTTTCAGAGTGGGAGATTTTGGAATATCCAACGTCAGAGAGACCTACAGGCACAACACGTATATAAGTTCGCATATTTTGACCATGCAACGCAACTAAGGGGCCGTCCATTAATTACGTCATCGATTTTGGCCGATTTTCGCCCCCCCCCTCCCCCTTACAATCATCCTATAGTCATTATCTAATGACCCCCCTCCCCCCTCTTGCTGTAATAATGGATGAGCTTAAAAATTAATAATGTTTTATTACTTACATAATATTTTGTATATTTTGTAGAAATTGGTATTTACAAGACCGACGTCACTTTTGGTACTCGTAAATCATTTGCCATCATCCGCAGACCAGACTCCCCCCCCACCCCGTAATGCGAATGACGTAATATATGGACAGCCCCTAAGCTACACATATAGTGAAATTTCTTGCCGCGTTAGCCTCGAAGGATTTGGGATCTATTAATTTTTACGACATTCTTGTATGGGACTGCTCTTTAGTAACCAAAAACAAAATAAATGTATGCCTTTTTCCTAGCAGCCCGGTCGGGTGATGACAGAATATTGTCTATGCCTATTCACGTGCTTACCTCATTACGCATTTTTAAAGAAAAAAATTGTCTATGGGTATTGCTGACATATTGTGTCACAATGAGTAATTGGCATAGACAATATTGTGTCGTCACCCTGTCGGGTTGCTAGGGAAAAGGCATGCAAATATTTTGTTATTGGTTTCATTCCTTGATTTATAGGTTGGAATGAGGCTGACTGCCTGTACCGTAAAAAATGGTTCACTTTGCCTATGTCACCCCTGTTTCAGGGAAGTTCGGAAAAAGTTTAAGGGCTTATGTTCATTTGCGGTTTGGATGTTAATTTGTAAGTAGGTTCACATGCAGCATTTGTAAGCGCGAACTTTTACGTGACTGTTTGTGGGAATGCATTTAATGTGAATTTTAAATGTATTATATCTTTGCAACTTGATTATAGGTTGCTATGGACGGCACTTTCATAAAAGACTGACGTTTGCTCGCCGAGAAAACAGTTGCAAATTCAAAAATGTTGCAATCTTATTGTTGATGGAACTATGTACTTACTTTTAAATATTCTCAAAATTTACATTCCCCACAATGTTTACATTCCGATTTGTTGTTATTAAAATTCCTTTCATTTGTTTTCTCACATGCAGGATGTGACCTTCCTCTGACGTCACGGCGGTGCTGCCACAATAAAAAAATATTACGATCCGTTCGAGACCGCGCTTTTGCTGGCAGATGGCGCCCTGCGCGCGTTCCATATTCAAATATTTGAACCATAGAGCTACAATATACAGGAGTAGAAACAATATTACGGCATTGATACATACTTTGGGGCACAGTTGTCCCCAGTCCTGTCAAAAACTTTTTTTTGTAAATAATGTTGTTACATGTGAAATCCTGTATTTTCTTGATGCTCCTTTATGTTTTTCGACACCCAATACTTACACACGCCATAATGTCTTAAAATAATACCTTAAACGTCTAAAAATTGACATCTAATTACCTATAAAAAGATTTATAACGCGTGCGCACAATGTTTGCGCAGGAATGAATATCAATGCTGCCTACATTCTGGAAATATTTCTTAGTTTCATCCAAAAAAAAAAAAAAACACTACACTACACTCATAGTGTAACTTCTTGCCACGTTATCCCCGAATGGGGTCGCATGTGGCGAGCTGAACCTATTTATTTTTACAGTTAAGGGGGCCGGCCTTTCGCCAACCACTTCAGTTGATGTGGGGGTTTCCCAGCTCCCAAAAGGGCTAGTACTCATTTCTTGTGATGGCTAAGTAAGCCTTGCTGGTATTTTATTATGGGGTTTGAAATAAACACCGAAACGGGAAATCATTTCTGACACCCTCAGTGGGATTCAAACCTGAGCTCACGGCATGGAATGCAAGCACTCTACCAACTGAGCTATCGACCGGACAATCCAAGCTTTTTTGTATTCAAATGAATTACATTGTGCAGATCTTTGTTTTCTTTCTTACTGAGAACCATTTTCGTAAGTAAGTTGAAAGATATTTATAATGTCTATTTTCGTTAAAATAATTTAAAGTCCACAGATATCATAAGCAAATTATTTGAACATTGTTGACGGACGCCGGAGAGAACGAGAAACCAAGATCAAATTTTATGGCGGCAATTCTGACGTTTCATACAAAATGGCGGTCATTTTTACCACATTTTGATTGCGAAATCTTGAACAATATTTTTACGTCTTTTTCCAGCCAGGCCAGCGAGCTATATTTTCTGACATAGCCAACATCTTCAACCAAGAACATTGAAATGCAATTTGTCAAGCAATCTTTTGTCGCGATGTTTTGTCCTGTGATGTTTTGTCCTGTGATGTTTTGTCCTGTGATGTTTTGTCCTGTGATGTTTTGTCCTGTGATGTTTTGTCCTGTGATGTTTTGAACGCATGCTCATTAGACCGATCCGTAGTTCAGTGACAACACTTCGGACTCTGAATGGAAGGTTGTGAAATAAAATATAGGTACCATTTATATTTTCAAATTTGCTCTTCGCTGGGTTGAAAAATTCATAAACCTTTACCAATGACCGGTCACCGAAGGTCCATCCAGCCTTACAGCAACTGGGTCTTGCTTGAGAATTGGCGCTTTGTAGCGACGACGATCAAGCTCGTAAACAGGTCGATAGCTCAATTGGTAGAATGCTTGCATTCCATGCCGAGAGCAAGGGTTCGATTTCAAGGTTTACTCAGCCTTCACAAGAAATCAGAACCAGCCCCCCTCGGGAGCTGGGAAACCACTACTTTAACTGAAAGTGGTTGGTGTGAGGCCGGTCCCCTTACCCATAAAAATAAATAGGTCCCGAATCGCCACATGAGACCCCTTTGGGGATAACGCAGGCAATAAGTTACACTATATGTGTAGCTTAGTTGAGAGTTGCGTTGCGATCATTCTATGAACATTGAACGTAGGTATAAACCCTCTTTCAAAGCTTTGTCCTCGTAGATAGTACTTATACTGCCTGATTTCCTCTACAAATCTTATAGAAAATTCAAAGTAGATATCCTTTTGGACATGTTTAATTAGTTAGATTAATTAGATAGCTGTGAAATCAAGATGTGTGTATTTTAAAAGACCGAAAGTTGCCATTGAAAATTAGACAAAAAGTCTTACACCTACACGCATTTTAAATTGTAGTTCAATGCTCGGAAGAGTTTAAGAGAAAAAAGAGGCTGCTGGCACTTACCCTCTACGCCTTCCTCTTGTCGGCCCTCTGGTTCTGGTGGTAGATCCTGCTGAAGTTGCTGACTATCACAGGCACGGGCAGCGCTATCTAAGAGAAGGCTGGTGGCACTCACCCTCTGCGCCTTCCTCTTGTCGGCCCTCTGGTTCTGGTGGTAGATCCTGCTGAAGTTGCTGACTATCACAGGCACGGGCAGCGCTATCTAAGAGAAGGCTGGTGGCACTCACCCTCTGCGCCTTCCTCTTGTCGGCCCTCTGGTTCTGGTGGTAGATCCTGCTGAAGTTGCTGACTATCACAGGCACGGGCAGCGCTATCTAAGAGAAGGCTGGTGGCACTTACCCTCTGCGCCTTCCTCTTGTCGGCCATCTGGTTCTGGTGGTAGATCCTGCTGAAGTTGCTGACTATCACAGGCACGTGCAGCGCTATCTAAGAGAAGGCTGGTGGCACTTACCCTCTGCGCCTTCCTCTTGTCGGCCCTCTGGTTCTGGTGGTAGATCCTGCTGAAGTTGCTGACTATCACAGGCACGGGCAGCGCTATCACCAGCACTCCGCTGAGCGAGCACACGCCTCCCACGATCTTCCCCGCTATGGTGCCAGGCACCATGTCTCCGTATCTGTGAAACAAGACAACGTTCAAATTATATATAGTCGTATAAGTGGTATAAGTGTTTGAGATTTGTGTCTACGGAAAAATGCTTCGGATCTGTTGGCGTGATCGGGTCTCCAATGAAGAAGTCCTCCGGCGTATGCGCACCACAAAGGAACTTCTGCCAACCATTAACCAGAGAAAGCTTATGTACTTTGGTCTACCGTCTTATTCATCTTATCATAGCTTATCATATCCAGAGTCATAATAAAAGAAGAGCTTGTATGAACAAGGTAATGACTCTGGATGAAATGAAAGAAGTATGTGAGGACCGAATGGTGGCGGCTGATCTGTAATGTTATCTGTAATGGCTAAGGCCAAGAATCAATTTTCATTTTTATAGATGTTTTGTAGATTTTCTAGTGTTTGTTTGTTTGTATAACTGGATGTAAGTAATTAATTGCTTGTATTCCTTGACTTATAGGTTGGTATGAGGCTGACCATCCATACTGTAAAAAAATGGTTCACTTTGCCAATATCACCCCTGTGTCAGGGAAGGTCGGCAAAAGTTGTGGGGCTTATGTTCATTTGAGATTTGGATTTTATTTGTAAGTAGGTACACATTCAGCATTTGTAAGCGCGAACTACACGTGTTTATTTGTGGGCATGCTTTTGAGAAATTTAAATGAATATATCCTTGCAACTTAGATTATAGATAGATCACCCCCCGTGCTGTAAAAATTGGTTCACTTTTGCCAATGCCACCCTGGTTTCAAGGAAAAGCGGCAGGCGTTGCAAGGTTTATATTCATGTGAGGTTTTGTTTATGTATGCACGCATGCAGAATGTGTAGGCGCGAACCTACGTGTGCCTGTCTGTGGGCATGCATTTAATATGAGCCTTAAATGTTAACATATCTTTGCAGCTTAGATTACAGGTTATAGATAGATATTGTTACGAATTTTGGGGTTCGAAAACTTTTCAAATGAAACTCTATTCTTCTTTTTACTTATTTATTTTACACAATTTGATTTATTTTTACACTTTCATTTATTTCTAGAAATCACATTACACTTCGATTTATTTTTGACTGGTTTTGGTTCACTGATCTAATTTATTGACTGTATTGGTAAGAGGTTGAAGGTAAACTACTCCGGTGCAAGCGATTTGCGCCCTTTTATACTGTGGAGGTAGAACTATGGAGAACATATTTTTGCTGGACTGTTCTATCACCTTCCAGTAGGTAGATACTTATGCAGAAGATTTCAAAAACTAAGAGTACCAACATAATTATTTCCTATACCTATCTACCTACCTAAATATTTGTACTTTGACTATTTACATAACAATATAGACGATGATAATTATTAAGGACCCTAGTCACCTACACCGATGACGTCAATCAGCTGAGGGAAATTCGGCATGTTTCTACTCCATTGTTACACTATGCCATGTGTTAAAATAAATACAGTTCATTTGTGAACTTCTGACTCGTACTACGATATACAGTAGATTCGTTTACAGTACGACACAAATAGCGCTGCGGTCTATTTCAGGATAAACAATCCCGCGTGCTATGGCTGCAGAAATATGCGTGCCGAGCTATTTCAGACGTGGGTACTCCATCATGTATTTCTGTAGCGAGATGTGGAAAGGAAATCCCGCACGCAGAGATGCGCTAGGTCTGTGGAGGTGTGAGCGAACACATTGCGCTAGGTCTTGAAATCTACTTCTTCTGCGATGGCCCTACACACAGATCAAAGAATTCTTTGATCTGTGGCCCTACAGCTCATATCTAGCCCTATATGACCGGTCGGTAGTCCAGTGGTGACACTTTGGACTCGTAAATGGAAGGTTGTGGGTTCGAATCACGGTGGAGCACAAAAAATAAACCATTTATATTTTTAAATTTTCTCTTCGCTGGGTTGGAAAATTCATACACCTTTACATCAATGACAGGTCAACAAAGGTCCATCGAGCCTTACTGGATCTGACGACAATCAAGCTCGTAAAAAGGTCGATAGCTCAATTGATAGAATGTTTGCATTCCATGCCGAGAGCAAGGGTTCGATCTCAAAGGTTTACTCAGCCTTCACAAGAAATGAGAACCAGCCCCCCCGGGAGCTGGGAAACCCCCACTTCAAACGGAAAGTGGTTGGTGTGACGCCGGCCCCCTTACCTGTAAAAATAAATAGGTCCCGAAGCGCCACATGCGATCCCTTCGGGGATAACGCAGGCAAGAAGTTACACTATATATGTAGTTTAGTTTCGTTTGCGTAGAAGCGCTATTCTGCTAAATTCCTTGCGATCTTAAGGCGATGAGATTGGTGTCCAAAACTAATGTGTACTGTGTTTTTTTTTTATCTATGGAGCTCTTTCGCAAGCGCTAGCAAGCTCCGACTTGTATTGATATCTAAAGTGTAAAGAATTTAGCAGAAAAGCGCTTCAAGGGCGGAGGTCTCGACGGCCTTTGGTAGATCTTACCATATCTATTTGATGATATGACGTAATAAAACATGGCGGCATAGCAGCAGCTGATCCATTTTGAATGGAACAACGATCAGCTGTTCAGGCACCTCCATGTTTTATTACGTCTTTTCTTCAAATAGGTGCGGTAAGATCTACCGAAGGCCGTCGAAACTTCCACCCTTAGAGTAGTTGAAAGTAAAGTCCACATTTACATGCTATCTAATCTAATCTAAGTTGCAAAGAAATGTAACATTAGGGATTCACATTATATGCATTCTCACAAACAGATATGTACAAGTTCCAGCTTGCACATGCCGCATGTGAACCTGCAATATAAAAACCCAATCTCAAATGAACATAAGCCCTGCAACTCTTGCCGTCCTTCCCTGAAACAGGGGTGACATTGGCAAAGTGAACAATTTTTTACAGTATGGGTTGTCAGCCGCATACCAACCTATAAGTCAAGGAACATATTGGATTGGAGTGATTGGTTGTCTATTTTATCATCCATATTTTAGTTTCGTTTTACACAGACTATCAGCTCAAAGAAAACACTCTTGCGTAGTATTTTTTTATGTGCCACTTTTGAATGACGTTATTAAGTCATCACTTGTGTAACATTTGTGGTTGTCACTTTTGCATGAACTGAATGAACGATCCATACCTGGGGTGGAAGTCTCACCGGCCTCTTACCGTATCTATTTGAAGATAGAACGAAAAAATGGTGGTTCCTAAACAGCTGATCGTTAATCCATATAAAATATAGCTCTATAATAATATAAATTGACGGTTAAAAGACAGGATATATAATGCTATCCTACTTGAAATTTTCCGCTCTTTCTAATGCACTAACTCCCATAGCTCTACGATGATATTTTTGTTGTTTATGTCCAAACAAACAACTACGTTTTCATAGCATGGTTTTGGTATAACCGACAAGATTTTGGCCTTTTTTGTCCCGAAGGCGTTTGTGAAATAAAAAATCGTAAAACCACATTAATAGGAATACCAATAAATGCCTTTATTATTTTAATAATAATAATAATATGCGTTTATTCCAGCTATATATAAAAAATGCCTTTATTCTTTTAATTTTAGAGCTGCTTTGATTTTAACGATATTCTTCTTCTTCGTGTCAGCTTCACACCGTATTGGCCCAGTAACGAGCAATGTCTACAGCTCTTTGGTTTCCCGCAAAGAGATCATCCGTGGAGCAGCTTGTCGGACAGGAGGGACAACACCGCAGGTGCTCCATTGTTTGCTGAGCTCCACACTCACATAGTGTAGAGTCCTCCCGTCCCATAAATCCCCAGGTCAACATGTTGGCCCGGGCTCTTCCAACATTGGTCCTCAATCTGTTCATAGATTTCCACACGGGCCACTCGAGGTTCTTTTCTGGAGGTAGGCTCTTTGCAGGCTGCACAAAGCTCTCAGGGCATTCCTCTTTCCACATTCGCAATCTCTCCGCCACTGGATCCGTAGACAAGGGCTGCACGGAACTAAGGAAGCTGTGTCTCGACTTCAGGCGCTGCTGTGATGAAAAGCCACTTCCGTAAATGCAGTGCTGTGTGCACGTTAGAGCCTTCTGCCTCTTGACTCTCGAAGCCACCTCGCGTCTGATGTGGGGTGGGGCTATTTTGGTTGTATTTTAACGATATGATAAAAAATAAAAAGTTATGCCATTTTTCTGCAATGTCAAATGATAATGATGATGATGATGAGTTGATGATTTCTTTATAGCGCTGTTTCGTGATGTAGTCACTCCAAGGGCGCTGGTGCAAACGATGCCAGAAATTTGCTTGTCTTCAGTGCATTCCGGAACTTTCCATGGTCCTCTAGCTCTCTCACATGATGTGGCAGGTGGTTCCATGCCAGAGGGCCAGCAACTGCAAATGCACGCTCTCCAAACACTGTGTTAAGTCTCAGCTGAGCGCAGTGTTAGGCTTTTCTGCCGAGGGTGACTGGTTTGATTAAATCAGCGAGATATTTGACTTATTATCAAACTTTTAACCGCTCTCCTGAACAATTTAGTTTATGTCGCTTATGCCTTTTAAACATCGATATTAAAATAAATCGATATTAAAATAATGTATTCTAATGCGTAATTCAACCTGTACACGTGCTTATTTTAATGATTAATTATTTATTATTGATTTTGTATTGAATTACCCGAAGTTCGTTTATTTTCACAATGTTACAAGACGGAGAGAAAAAATCAAAAGCGGGCAGCTCCATATTTATCGAGTACACAAACAGTCAATAATAATTCTGTTTGAAAACGGAGTCAGTCCTGTTTGAAATCTGTGTATTATTATTTATTGTAATATTTTGATAAGCAGTGATGGACAACAATTGCGTAAAGAAATACGTCTTTTAGTCTTGTTGGCATTCCCTGAAATAACGATGACATTGATAAAGTGAACCATATTTTACTTGTTTATACCTGTTTAATCGAAGTGTTCTCCATTCTCCATTCTAAAGTTCCAATTGAGGCTATCAGGGCAATAGTGGTGTAATCCACAATTGAGGTTTAGTGGCGTTCTGGCATAATTTTCATTCCTTATTACAGTATCTACCAAATCAAAAGTGAAAAGCTCTTTTACAATAGCTAAACTCTCTTACACCACTTCTGATTTGGTAGGTACTATAATAAGGAATGCAAATTAAGCCAAAACGCCACTAAACCTCAATTGTGGATTACACCACTATTGCCCTGATAACCTCAATTCACTTTTTACAATATTTTATTTCTGTCTAGCACTTTCGCCTACAAGGCATCATCTAGGCAGGATGATGCCTTGTAGGCGAAAGTGCTAGACAGAAATAAAATATTGCAAAAAGTGAATTGGAACTTTGTTAATTTGATTAATATACAATGGACTTTCACTGTGTAAACCACCAAACCCTTAAAAATATTTAATTTGTAAGTTCACGTGTCGTTTGTCGGCATACATTTAATATGAATTTTGAATGTATATCTTTGCAACGATAACAGACATAATTTTATGATTTTATGGTTGGACACAGCTGCTTTACAATTTGACTGGCACGTAAACGCTTTCGCCTCCATAAATAAGATGTTACGGGCAAATTTGAAATACGGTAATTCGGGAAATAAGGCAGACCCCGCCCACCGTTACCGTCGCAATCTGTAAAACAAATAAATACGCGCACTCACAGAATACTCGACTGTAACGCATGCAAGTTATTTATTTCTACAGGTAGAGTGAGAACTGTATTGAGTTGTTTTGACCAGATTTTTTTTAAAGAAATCCTGTGCGTGAGACTCCCTAGATTCTAAAGACTCTAGGGGTCTATGGCACTTGTTGTAGTGCCGCAGAGGTGTACGAGCTTGGTCGTCGCTACAAAGCGCCAATACTCAAGCAAGACCCAGTTGCTGTAAGGCTGGATGGACCTTTGGTGACCGGTCATTGGTAAAGGTTTATGAATTTTTCAACCCAGCGAAGAGCAAATTTAAAAATCTAAATGGTGTATTGTTTGTGCTCCGCCGGGATTCGAACCCCACAACCTTCCAATTCTGAGTCCGCAGTTTTACCACTGAGCTACGAACCGGTCCTAATTAAAGCTTGTGTAAATAGGGTAATTGCAGTGGTGGAGAAAATGGTTTAAAATACTATGGTTGTGCAGAGTACATTTCAAGGATCACAACCATATATTTTTTAGTAATAGTAAAAGTAAAGATATCATTGATAATTTTCAAAAATAAAATTGAATCCCGCCAAAACGCAGCGGGGCCGGTTAGCCACGCTGTGACGTCAAATTGACGTAGATCGATCCGTCCGTCTTCGAAGGCCTAACGGTACACTACATAGATCCGAAGATCCATCGACGTCACATACGCATAAATGAAAAAAATGCTCTGTTTTACCGGAAATCGAAAATGCTTAAATTTTAAAGAGCTTTAATATAAAAACTAAGCCAGATATTATTTTTTTAAAAACGCAGACGCATTTTTTACAATGTAGTCTATCATTTATGAAATAATAAAAAAATGTGAAATTACCCTATTGTGCGTGTATGTTCCTTGACTTATAGGTTGGTATGCGGCTGACCACCCATGCTGTAAAAATGGTTCACTTTGCCAATGTCACCCCTGTCTCAGGGAAGGACGGCAAGAGTTGCAGGGTGTATGTCCATTTGAGATTTGGTTTTTATGTTGTAGGTTCACATGAGGCATGTGCAAGCGCGAACTTGTACGTGTCTGGTTGTGAGAATGCATGTAATGTGAATCTCCAATGTAACATATCTTTGCAACTTAGATAAGATTAGATTAGATTAGTGCAGAATTGACCAAATAGATGGCAGACGACGCACTCTTCGTTCTGCACAGGGTGACGCCGTAAATAGGCTTCAGCTGCCGCTTTGGCGGAACAGAACGAGTTTTGAGGACAGGGTACGGCTGGTCCATCCTGCTGGAATAGTCTACCTCTGGAGTTGAGAACAGAGACCAGTGTTGGCAGTTTAAGGAATTTGCTTAAAACACATTTGTTAAATAGAAGCTTGGCTCTGGATGAAATGAAAAAAGTATGCAAGGATCGAAAGAAATGGCGGTTGATCTGTAATGCTGGCGATTAAAGCTGAGGCTTTTAATTTTTTTTTTTTTTTTTTTAAATGTGTTTTGTAGTTTTTTAATTTTTTACTGTTAAATTGGTTAGAGTTTATTTGTTTTATATATTTGACTGTATTTATTGCTTGTATTCCTTGACTGATAGGTTGGTATGCGGCTGACCACCCATACTGTAAAAAATGGTTCACTTTGCCAATGTCACTCCTGCTTCAGGGAATGTCACTCGGCAAGAGTTGCAGGGCCTATGTTCATTTGAGATTGGGTTTTTTATATTGTAGGTCTACATGCGGCATGTGTAAGCGCGAAATTATGCATGTCTGCTTGTGGGAATGCATTGAATATGAATCTCAAATGATACATATCTTTGCAGCTTAGATTTAGATTTTAGAAGCTTCAACACACAAAAGCGCCCTTGGAGTGGCTAGTGCCACTAAAAAGCACTGTATAAAATTATAAATTTTTTATTATTTATTAATATGGCAAAAATGAGATTCCATCATGGGACTCAACCAATATTTTAGAAAACAAAAAGTAACACTCCAAATATACCAGCCTGCCCACTCGTGCTGCGCACGGATACAGCATTCCAGCATCCAGAATAGCTTCGTCAGCACACTTTTATCCTGCTCTGATTTTTTTAATAAGATCCATAAGAACTGATAAGAAACAAACTTAAGTAGACAATCAGCCAGAACCTCAGACCAGCTCGTGCTACTTCCTGTTATCTTGCAGGTGAGGCTTTTTCCTGCTTGTAGCAAACCTGATACCTTGGATGGAATCTGACGCTAAAGAATATTTACAGCACCAGGGTTATATTGTGATCATAAAACATAATTGTGCACGCTGTATCCCTTGTAATTCAGAATCTCCTGTAAGGCGATGCCGACACAACGCCAGATTCACGCCATTTTCAGCGTCACTTTTCGCGGACTCTATTAATTTCGCGCGACAATTAATCAAACTGTCATGGCCGACTCGGCTTTCTCTCCCTGTTCTGCACCCTAAGTACGAGTTGCAAAACTTGAAAAAAGTAAAGTTTACGGAAAATATTAAAGCGTGATTTCTCCCAAAATCTGCCGTTTTTTTTTCTTACACTTTGTTGTCTTAGCAAAAGAGTTCAAACAAACGAAAACGGCAGATTTTGGGAGAAATCCCTCTTTAAAAATTGCCGTAAACTTTACATTACTCAAGTTTTGCAACTCGTACTAAGGGTACTGTTCCTTTCTGCTCCATCCTCCTCACTTTACTCCATTTTCCAGCACAATAGTATACACGTTTAGGGGGCATAGAAACGAGATAATTTTAGGATAATAACCGTTAATTGATGTGTATTATATATTTTCTTGACTTGCAAGTTGGTATGTGGATGACCACACGCACGCGTACTGTAATAAATGGTTCATTCTACCAATGTCACCTAGGTAAGGGCTGTATTTCATTTGAGCGTTTTAATTCCTTGACTTACGAGTATAGGTTGGTATGAGGCTGTTGGTTGGTAGCAGGCCGCACGTCTAAATCTAACTTGCAAAGATATATCTCATTTGAGATTCATATTAAATGCATTCCCACAAGCAGGCACGCATAATTTCGCGCTAATACATGTGGACCTACAATATAAAAACCCAATCTGAAATGAGCATAAGCCCTGCAACTCTTTCCACACTTCCATGAAACAGGGGTGGCATTGGCAGAGTGAAACATTTTCTACAGCATGGGTGGTCAGCCGCATACCAACCTAAATTAGTTAAGGATCATATACAATAAATTACACTGCCCGCACTGTAAAAATTGTTTCGATATGTGCACCTGCACTGCATACCTGCGACTCTTTCGGGGACAACGCTGTCAGAAGTCGCACTATATGTGCAGCTCAGTTGCGAGTTGTGATGACACTATGTATCTAGGGGACATTATGTACCTTGGGACCCTACGGACATTAAAGGGACACTTACAAATGAACGTTTTGTCCGTTAGGGCTACAAGCATTTAGAATTTTAGATGGGCACTTAGTACAAAACCCGCCTAGTCCGAAAATGTCGGCACATTTCAAAATCACTTAATTCCTAACAGAGTTCCGTAGTCTAGTGGTAACGCTTCGGACTCCTAATCGGCAGTTCATGAGTTTGATTTCCAGCGAAGCACAAAAAACATATACATTTTCAAAATTGCCCTTCGCTACGTTTTTTTTTTTTTTTTTTTTTTTAAAAAAATAGATTTGTGGAAAGGAATGCAATCCACCAACCTATTTTACCTGGCCAGTTGTCTTCATGCGAAAGCAGAAGCTTGTGTGCATGCAACGGCATCTGTTGAACCAAGGTCGAAGTTATCGTCGCGGGATTCGAACCAGCGTTATCCGGTTCCAAATAACCTGTCTTGATCCCCGCGGCTATAACACCGACACGTTGAAAAATTAATTGCCTCTACCAAAGACCGGTCATTAAAAGTCAATCCTGCCTTACAGCAATTGGGTCTTGCTTGAGAATTGGCCCTTTGTAGCCATGACTAAGCGCGTAAAAGTCCGGTTGAAAGCACAGTAGGTAGAAAGCTTGCATTCCATGGCGAGAGAAAGGCTTCGGCCCCCACCGTGGATGTCAGAAATGTGTTTCCGTTTCAGTGTTCACTTCAAACCCACCGGCAAGGTTTACTTAGCCTTCATAAGAAATAAATACTAGCCCCCTCAGAAGCTGGGAAACCCCACTTTAACTGAAGTGCTTGGCGTAAGACTAGCCCACTTACCTTTAAAAAAAAATAGGTCCCACTCGCCACATGCAACTTGTAACTGTAGCTCTGTCGCCATTCCGCTAGGGGTAGCCAGAGCCTCTGCATAGCTGCCTCAATTTTTTCCTATCCTTGACATTCCTGACATACCTCTTTCAATTCATTCATATCCATCACCTTTTTCATGCATTTTCTTCTTTTACGCTCACTTTGCACATTCCATTCTTTCGCCTCTCCTCATCTCCTCAATCTGATCACTCCATACTTTTCTCGGTCTTCCCTTTCCTCTTTTTCCTTTCACACTTCCTTCGGGGACCCCTTCTGGGATAAAGTTACACTATATGAAAGAAGTTACACTATATGAATAGCTTAGTTGCGCTGCGTTTTAGGGTAGCTAAACTCATGCCAACCTTTAAGTTAAGGTACTGCATTTGCAGAGAAAAATGGCTATGCATTCCTTTTGTGAACACTTATGCAGAAATATTGCATTGTTTTAGCGCAAACTTACACGCGTTTTCATAAGCTTGCGCAACGCCATAGTTATTCATATCGACGGTTAAAAGGAAGTATAAGCGACGTTTTGGTCAAAAATGAGTAATGAATGTTATCCTACTAGAAATTTTCCGCTCTTTCTAATGCGCTCACTCCCAAAGCTCTACGATGATTTTTTTTTTCGTTTATACTCAAGCAAACAACTGCGTTTTCGAAGTATGGTTTTGGTGTAACCGACAAGATTTTGGCCTTTTTTGTCCTAAAGGCGCTAGTGACTAAAAAAATCGTAGAACCACATAAATGTTCCTTGACTAATGGGTTGGTATGCGACTGACCACCCATGCTGTAAAAAGGGTTCACTTTGTCAATATCACCCCTGTTACAGGGAAGGACGGCAAGAGTTGCAGGATGTATGTCCATTTGAGTTTGGTTTTTATGTTGTAGGCTCACATGAGGCACGTGCAAGCACGAACTTGTACGTGTCTGGTTGTGGGAATGCATGTAATGTGAATCTCCAATGTAACATATCTTTGCAACTTAGATTAGATTTGATTAGGAATGCCAATGAATGCCTTTAATTTTTTTTTATTTTAGAGCTGTTTTGATTTTAACGATATGACAAAAAAAAAAAAAAAAAATTGCAATTTTTTCTGCAATCTCTAACTCTCCTGTACAATTTAGTTTATGTTTTAACCGTCGATATGTGTATGCAACTTAGATAACGTATTCGATTAAAAGTGAAATCAGAAATTTTGTATTTCAATAATGTGTATTTAGCTGATTTTGAAAGTCAACTCTATAGAGGTCCAAAATCTAGTGACCGCAATGTAAGAGACGGACGCCGGTCCTATGTTAATTTTAATGGGACAATGAATAAGTTTTTAGCCTTAATTTAATAGAAGTTCCTAATGCTATAATATTTTGAAAAATTAGCTGACATTATTTCAACCCTAACTATAATCTTATGTAGTTGCAAAGATATTGTTACGAATTTAGGGTTCAAAAGTCTTTCAATGAAAAATACTGGTCTTCTTGTACAGTTGTTTATTTTACACTTTTAATAATTTATTTTCACAAAGGTAGTCTCGACTATTCCATTACACTTGGTTTCTGTTCACTGGTTAACTTAGTTCAATGTAGTTGTAAAGCTCGTAGGATACTGGCTCTGCAAGCAACTCGCACCCTTCTTATACTCTTCAAAACAGTACAATCTAGATCTATATTCGCTAGACAGTTCCAGAAAGGCGTAGTAATCATTATTTCACGATGCTTCAAGTATTTTTATTCAATGATTCCTACCCACACAATACAATACAGAATTCCTATAACTATAACTAATACCTACTTATTTTAAATATTTATATTTCATATTTACATAACAATATATTACATTTAAGATTCATATTACATGCATTCCCATCAGCAGACATATTATATGTACATATAAGGTCACTCTTACAGGTGTACATGCAAATTAACGTCCAAACTTCAAATGAACATACACCCTGTAACTCTTGCCGATCTTTTCTGAAACAGAGGGTACATTGGCAAAGTGAATCATTTTTTATAGTATTGCAAGTCAGCCTCATACTAACCTGTTAGTCACGGAAATTGATTATATAAAAATGAAAATAAAACCATTCATGAAAGATTCCATGAACTCTTATTCTTTATTTATGAGATCGAGAGGAACCTATTTATTTTTACAGCTAAGGGGGCCGACTTTGCGCCAGCGACTTAAATTGAAATGGAGGTTTCTCAGCTCCCGAGGGGGATGGTACTCATTTCTTGTGAAGGCTGAGTAAACCTTGCCGGCATTTTATTTTGGGCATTTTTAAATAAACACGGAAACAAGAAATCATTTCTGACACCCTCGGTGGGATTCGAGCCCGAGTTTACGGCATGGAATGCAAGCACTCTACCAACTGAGCTATCGACCGGAATTAAATGGGACATAAATAAAGTTCTTTTGATTTTACGTAACTTTAAAATATCAGGAAGTATTCACTTATGTTGCGCAGATGTTTCGTATATTTCGCGAGAGCTGTCTGTCAAACTTAACTGTCATAATGGAGCTGTCGATAGAATAATTGACAATGACGTCACAGAGGGGGAAAATGGCCGCCTTTGTCTTGTTGTTAACCCTTTGCGTACCGACGTCCGCTTGTTATTATTATTTATTTGTTCAAATAAAAATGGAGAGAATGAGTTATGAAAGACTGACTTAGAAAGTAGACGTTGCGTGAATTGATGGATGTCGTGGTCGAGGAAGACGTAGAAAGGTATGGATGGACCAAATTTCTGAAAATATAGCAAATGAATGGGATATCCAGAGTCATAATAAAAGGAGATCTCGTAAGGAAAAGGTTATGAATCTGGATAAAATTAAATAAGTATGTTCGGACTGAAATAAATGGCGGTTGATCTGTAACGTTGGCGGTTAGGGCTAAGGATTTTAAAAAAGATTTTTGTTTAAATTATTTGTTGATTGTAAAACAGTTATTTATTGTGTATGTCCTTAAATTGTAGGATGCTGCTGACTATCCATGCTGTAGAAAATGGTTCACTTCACCAATGTCTGCCCTGTTTCAGGGAAGGTCGGTCAGAGTTGCAGGGTGTATGTTCGTTTGAGATTAGGGTTTTTATGTTGTATGTTCACATGCGGCATGAGCAAGCGTGAACTTATACGTGTCTGCTTATGACAATGCATATAATGTGAATCTCCAATGTAACATATATTTGCAACTTAGATTGGATAAGATATTAGACGTAAGCAGAGGATATATTTACATATAACGGCACTTCAGGTTTATTCTGTATAACATTATTATATTGTGGATTATTTCGGTTCATTAATCATCACGGTTCGACACCCCTGATCGCCATACAAATGAGACAATGCTGTCTGATGGCCTTGCTTTAAATAGACAGGGGTCGCAAACATTTTATATATATATTTTTTTATTTTTTTTCAAAACGTAGTTTTATTTTCACAATAATTTTATCTGCCTCAAGTACTTTCGACCTTCAAGATTCAGATCATTTAGGTCATCTTGTAGGTCGAAAGTACTTGAGGCAGATAAAATTATTGTGAAAATAAAACTACGTTTTGAAAAAAATATTTTTATTTCAAATTAAAATGAATTTTCACTGTGTGAATACACAAACCCTGTAACTGTAACTGTAACTCTGTCGCCATTCCGCTAGGGGTGGCCAGAGCCTCTGCAGAGTTGCCTCCATTTTTTCCTATCCTGACATACCTCTTTCAATTCCTTCATATCCATCACCTTTTTCATGCATTTTCTTCTTTTACGCTCACTTTGTATATCCCATTCTTTCACAACCTCCTCAATCTGATCACTCCATACTTTTCTCGGTCGTCCCTTCCCTCTTTTTCCTTTCACACTTTCTTTGTATACATACTTTGTCAGTCTATCATCTTACCCTACCAAATCTAATTTTATATTTAAACTATATTTTTATATTTTATCACGTATCTCATTGAGATATTTGCATATCGATACCTGAAAGGTACAACTGAGTAAGTGTCATATTAAGCTGACATGAATTTCTCAGATAAGTGCACCTTTTTTCCTATTTTCTACGAGAGAAAACACTACAGAAGTGTAAAAATCCTGTAGTTAAGAAGTTTTTCATGATCGCTTCCTTATAATTAGTTCACTTACTGAAAGTGATAGTGCTCCTTGACTGATAGGTTGGTATGAGGCTGGCTCCCCGTGCTGTAAAAATTGATTCACTTTTGCCAATGACACCCCAGTTTCAGGAAAAGACGGCAGGAGTTGAAAGGTTTATTTTCGTGTGAGTCTTTTTTATTTGTATGCACACATGCAGAATGAGTAGGCGCGAATGTACATGTGCCTGTCTGTGGGCATGCATTTAATATGCACCTTTAATGTCAACATATCGCTCCCCCAGTTCTTGTTTACCGTATACGCCAATCTTGTCAAATATGACTTTTTCATGCAGTTGTCTTATGAATCAAATTCTACACAATCTGAGCTAAGAAAAACCGTAAAACTCGATAATGTGACAGTTGTTTTAAATATTTTTTAAATAAATTTCTTGTTTTCATAAGACACATTGGTCCAGTACACATGCAAACATTGCTCATGTAAAATTTTCTCAATGGCGTATACGGTAAACAAGAACTAAGCCAGCGATATATTTGCAGCTTAGATTATAGATAATAGACTTACTATGAGAAGTTACCCCCAATAAAATGTTTTATTTACGATATCTCAAATGAGGTGGCTGAAAAGGATCGTCCAGTGGAAGCCTAGAATGTCCAGCCACCCCAACTGAGGTGGCTGGACGACATCAAGGGAACTGCAGGCAGAGGATGGCTGAACACAGCAGCCGATGGACAGGAATGGAGAGTATTGGAGAAGACCTATGTCCAGGAGTGGACTGAGAAAAGCTGAGGAAGATGAAGAAGGAAGAACACTATCATTATTATTCTTATGTCATTTAAATGCTAAAATCTATGCTTATTCTCGTCGAGTAATATGCAATAAATTCAGATATCAGACAGATCATATTGGTTTCAAAATTCGAATTTCAAATTTGTGTGGGTCTATATGCCAGGGACTCTGACGTCTCGAACAAAAGGCAGGCCCGCACTCAGGAGCTCTGTCTGATGGGTATTCCAATTTAGTCCGGCCTCAAACTGTCACTAGTGCGGCTCTGGAGTGCAGTTAGAACCAACATTTTTTTTAGATTTTGTAAAAAATCTACGAAAAGCGGAAAAGAATAATGAATTTAAAACGACAGTACATATTTTGTAATATTCCTTGACTTAAAGATTGGTTCTGTTCACATAAATGGTTCACTTTGTCAATGTCACCCCTGTTTCACGGAAGGTCGGCCAGAGCTGCAGGGTTTTTGTTCATTTGAGGTTTGAATTCTAGTTTGTAAGTACACATGCAGCATGTGTAAGTGCAAACTTACATTATATTCAATGCACCTTCACCTGTTTGTACGTATATTTGACGTTTTGCCGTTATATTATTGTGTCAATTTTCATCATATTTCACTTATTTCGTTCCGTGGTACATGCGTTACTATGGAAATAGTTTTGAAACACGTCATATTTTATTTGCATCGAGGGAAGCCTAAATTTTATAAAAAAAAACACTTTGGAATAGATGAAAAAAATTCAATGTGCTAGGCCCCCGTATTTTCAACGTTAGCATAGCGACTGTATACTGAATGAAAAGGACGCACTTACGTCAATCGTGTGGGTAGTTTTTTGTTATCAGTTGAAAGTCACAAAAGGTAACGTTGAAATACCGGGCCTAGTGAAGACCTATGTATAGTACCTACATATGTTTTAACAGTAATTGAAAAGAAAGTGTTTTATTAGAATTTGTTCCTAAAAACTAAATAGCGAAATATAGATAGCGAAATGAGTAAAGTATGTACGGTGGAAATGAAGCATTTGAGAAGCATGACAGGAAAAACTCTGAGGGATAGAGTTAGGAATGAATGGGTAAAAAAATAATGTAATTTGAAAGAGGATGTGAAAGTTAAAGTACAAAAGAATGTGATGAGATGGTTTGGGCATGTGGAAAGAATGAATTATGATAGACTGACAAAGTATGTATACAAAGAAAGTGTGAAAGGAAAAAGAGGGAAGGGACGACCGAGAAAAGTATGAAGTGATCAGATTGAGGAGATTGTGAAAGAATGGGATATACAAAGTGAGCGTAAAAGAAGAAAATGCATAAAAAAAGGTGACGGATATGAATGAATTGAAAGAGGTATGTAAGGATAGGAAAAAATGGAGGCAGTTCTGCAGAGGCTCTGGCCACCAGTAGCGGAGTGGTGACAGAGTTACAGTAACAATATGAATTTTCACAGTGTTAACCCTTATCTTGGCAAAGTCCTATTTTTACAAATACTTACTATTTTTTTTGGTTGTTCCTTGTAATATGGTTAGTCTTGATGGAAAATTGTGCAAGAAAAAAATCTTAACTTTTTATTATAGTATATTTTTATATGTTACACTTGTGTTACAATGCCAAACTGTCAACAAAACACAATTGTTGCAAATAAGTTACATTGCCAATAACATATAAGTATAATTTTAATAATAATTTCAAACAGAATAATCATACAAGAAAGGAAACTGATATTTAAAACATAAAAATCAATTGTGAATTACAAAGTACAAATTTCTACAATTAAAAAATGTAATTGAAGACAGGAAAATAAAAAAAAAACCTATTTTTTATGATGAAAGTCGTAAAAACAATTTCTATTCTCTGTAAAACAAAGTCTGATTTTCCACTTCTCACACTCCACTGAGGTAATGCCCTTTGAACACAATCGACACCGACCTCTGCTTGTGCCATGAATCGGAAAATGACTCATATTATCAAAACGTATATCTTGATCGGGTTTTGGTGCCGTTTTTCTTCAGCTATGGTGCCGAATTTTTGCCTCACATGTTCTAGAAGAGGTCTTATTTTGAAATACCTGTCGTCATTTACATCATCGTTATTGACAAAATGTAAGCTCCTTCTTAGATGCTGATATCTTTTCAGTGGCATTATAGATGCCACTTTTTCAAATCGTAATTCTTCTGACCAATAGTCTGTGTACGCAGACATTGGCACAATACCCATCAGCAATTCGATGGCCAAAAAGTCCTTTATTTCATTCTTGTTAGTATTTATACATTTGTTGAATTTTTGGACCGAATATAAATTTGTATTAAACACAATATCATCAATTAAGCTGTCATCAAAAAATCGTTGAAAATATTCAAGATACGAGTATTCTGTGCTGTCATTGACATCATGCAAGTCTTCCGGAATAATAACGTTGTGTAAAAAAATTTCAAGAGTCCATTCATAGGTTTTTTTTTTAATACATATTTTGCGTTGTTTTTGTCTAATTGTAGATGGTATGGAAGGTCGTCCTACAGATCGAAGTGTTTGTTGTTGGGTATATAAATGGTTAGGTGTAGAAGTTGATGGCTGATTTTCCATCACCTGATTGCTTGAGGAAATGATTTCTTCTGGATTTCCAACAAAGAGATATTATATGTCTTCAATATCAACAGCTTCTTCAAAAACGGTGTGCTGTTGTAGCGCAGTTTCCTTATCCAAAATATTTTCAAAATCAGATTCTGAATCATCATCAGAATCTTGTCTTGGCTTGGGCAATAAAGCCATTATTTTTTCAGCTCTAGAGCGGTAATACCCTTCCATCTGAAAGAGAAAAATACTTTTTAGATACAATAAATCAATTTTGTTACTGAAAAATAATAATTTAAAAAAATAGCAATGAATTAAAATAAATATGTTTATATTACTCCAACAAATGAGTTGGCAATGTAATACGGGTGTTACAGAACATATTCATTAGTCAATTGGCAATGTAACAAGGGCGTTACATGACTCATTCTTTGGCCAACTGGCAAAGTAACACCGGTGTACAATTTATATAAAACATAAAAAAGGCTACTGAATGTTTCTATAATTCAAAACAAATACAATATTTTCAAAACCAAATAACTAATAAATAAAATGATTCGAATACTTTTTATCTAAACTTAGTGATTGATAAGATATTTCAAGATTACTTACCCCTATTTTTGAATCGCTGCAACGTTGTCCAGACATGTTGACTTACTTATATTTGACAGCTTGTAATGTTACAAATATTCATCACTAGATGGCTCCACTGCACACAATAATGGATGTGTAGCATTTTGATGTGTTGTCACATATAAAATAACGTTGGAGTGTAGAGGAAAAAAAATAAAAAATCCTTAAGCAAGTGTAACACCCGTGTTACACCGCTAAGATAAGGGTTAATACACAAACCATAAAATATATAATGTTTTAACAGTGGTTGATGATGCTGAAATAGAAGAAGACGTGGTAAACTAAAAGGTTGGCGTCAACCTCACACAAATTGCAGGGTGTGAAAGCGTTCAGGGGTGGACTGGGGCCTCCACATACGGGTTAATAATAGGGGGTGAGAAATTGCAGGGCAGGATTCTAAAGTGAAGTGTGCTATTTGAGTAAATCTAATATGGCCGCTTTAGCTCTAAGCGGGGCTGACAATAATTATAGCCCATTGGTTAGAGCGTCTGCCTTGCGAATTGGGAGGCTTAGGTCCTGAATTGGAATGATCAAACAGATCGGCTATCAAATAATACACGCAACGCAACTAAACTACATATACAGAGTAGTTTCTTTCGCATGTGGCAAGTCTATTCATTTTTACAGGAAAGAGGTTCGACCTTATGCCAACCGCTTCAGTTGAAGTGGAGGTTTCCCGGCTCCCGAGAGGCTATTACCTACTCATTTATTGGAAAGGCTAAGTAAACCTTCTATAGTATATCTTAAATATCTGATAGAAATTGTGAATAGACTCGGCACAATAAAAAACATCTTCAGCTTCAGGGCTCGGGTTCGAATCCCACCGAGGGTATTAGAAATGATTTCCCTTTTCGGTGTTTATTTCAAAAACCCAAAATAAGATACCGGCAAGGTTTTATCAGCCTTCAAAAGAAATGAGTACCAGTCCCCTTGGAAGCTGGAAAAACCTCCACTTTAATTGATGTGGTTGGCGTAAGACCGCGCCTCTTACATGTAAAAATAAATAGGTTCCACTCGTCACATGCGAGCCCTTCAGGAGAAACGCGGAAAAAAACTTACACTGTATGTGTAGCTTAGTGGTGTGTTTTTCACAGAATAAGGAAACTAGAATCCAATAATGAATTTTACTTTTAAAAAGTAGCACCTAGAAATACATAAATCAGAATGAATATTTTCTTCTATTCCTTTAACCATTCTTACAATATGGATGGTCATTGGTCAGCCTCATACCAACCTATAAGTCAAGGAATGAGTAAAAAATAGCACTGCTGTGAATAGACTCCCCGCAGGAGCAACACGGCCAATTATTTGCATAGTGCCTTTTGTATTGCCGAATGCCAGCCCTCTGCTTTTCAATGTTTCACCACACGAGCTGACAGCTGTGGAGAGTGCAAATGTTGTAAATCAATATTGAAGACATGTCTGTTCAGGATGGGCTATGGCTCTGCAGTGGCCTTGCGGTGAACTCACAAAACGGCACTTAAAATATTGTTATATTAATATTATTACTATCCTGGCTTTTCTTTATTAGTAACATGAACCAACTGATGTATTACATTATTCTGACATTGCATTTATTCTGAAACTGGAAAAAATGTGAATGCGATGTAATTCTTTGCATACCGTACATATTTAAAAATTTGTCTTTCGTGGATTCAAGATATTCGGAACATGAACAGAATTCAATCACCTTTTATCACAAAATTTATTAAATGATATCTTAAAGCATTGAATGAAATAAAGAACATATGGGCAAACAATTATGGCGAAGCCATAAGGACCTAGCAGCCAACCGTGCGGAGCGCGGTATGGTCTGCTAGTAGAAAATAAAATAAATAAATAAAAGCAGAAAATGTGCGAGGAAGAATTTACAGTACAAGTCTCCAGTTTCAAATTAATAACTGTAAACGAGAAATTAAAAGGAGCAAAAAATAAGAAGGAATGGCGGCCATTTTTCCTGCAAGCTGTTTTCCCGCGCTCTCTCCGGCAAACGGAAGCGGAAAGAACGGAAGGAATTTTTAAATCCCTTTTACTGTTCCTAATTCAAATTTGATGAAACGAAATGTCGCTCTTTTTTTACTGCACTTTTACAAACAGCTTCACTTTTTAATTTCATAATGAAGTGCTATTTAATTTCATAATACTGTAAAAAATGGTTCACTTTGCCAATGCCACCCCTGTTTCAGGGAAGGTCGGCAAGAGTTGCAGGGCTTATGTTCATTTGAGATTGGGTTTTTTTTATATTTTAGGTCCACATGCGGCATGTGTGAGCGCGAAATTATACGTGTCTGCTTGTGGGAATGCATTTAATATGAACCTCAAATGATACATATCTAACTTAGATTTAGATTAGAAGTGCGCACATGAATTGTACTGAACTGTATCCTACCGCCGTTCCACTAGGGGTGGCCGGTACCTCCGCAGATGCGTCTCCACTTTTTTCTGTCCTTGCATACCTCTTCATCTCTTCAACATTCATCATTTTCTTCGTACATACTCTTCTCTTACTCTCACTCTGCAGCTTCCAATCTTTCGCAATCTCACGCTATTTGGTCATCCTAATTGACAACAAAAAATGTGTTTTTGATAATATTCATGATATAATTGGGCATATACGCCCAATTATTGACTTATTTATTACAAAATTATTCATTCAAACACGGCAATTAGCATTAAAAAGCACCGTTTCGTTGAGGAAGCTTAATAACAACTCTAGAGCTGTATTTTGTTTTAATGGCAATCGTTTTAGTCACGTCAAATATAAAGATTTATTGTCACACTGGTAGGTATATAAAATCTGACGTTTAAAAAAGCTGCACTCGCCAAGTCAACAGCGCGCATACAATGGAGAAAACAATGTGAAACATTCGAAATTCGAATTTCAAAATTCAAATCAATAAATACAGAGAAGACATAATCAAAGAACTTGGAATGTTTCCGACACAGGTGTACAAAAATGAGTTTTTCTTGCGGGGAAAATGTCACACGTCTATGTTACTATAGCGCAACATGGCTGTGTGACGTTACAACTTTTTTGCCGATGTCAAAAATAATTACCCTTCGTTTAATTTTTGAATCATCAAATCAATAATGTAGTCGGAAAATTGCGATACTCTTTCATCGGAATGACGTCCAAAATAACTGAGATCACACCTCAAGAGCCCTCTGCATGCTTGTTTATCGCTCGTCAGTGTAAATTTTGCTTTTGCTGCAGATTCGATAAGCCTTATATTATTAGAGCATATTTCAAAACATACTCTTATTTTTTTTACTCTCCGCCGGGAATCAAACTCACAACCTCTTGTTTGCAAGTCCATAGCGTTAACCACTAGAATATAAACTGGACAAAATGATATCTCAACATTATTTAATTTTGAACTTTTTCTCGACGAGGAAACGTCAGTCTTGTATGGAACTGCCGTCCTTAGCAAACAAAAACAAATCATTTGTTTGCATTTTCCCTAGCAACCCGGCCGAATGATGATTGGACAAGCTTTCTATAGCGATGATCAAACTCAAAGAGAGCTCTTGAGGTGCGATTCACACAAAAACAGCGCTCGTCAAATAAATCATCCTTATATGTATAATAATAATAATATCAGGATGATTTATTTGGTGAGCGCTGTTTCTGTGTGTATCACACCTCAAGAGCCCTCTGTAAGCTTGCTCGTCGCTGTAGAAGACGCCAATTCTCAAGCAAGACCCAGTTGTTGTAAGGTTGGATGGACCTTTCAGTGACCGGTCTTTCGATAAAGGTTTATGAATTTTCAACCGAGCGAAGAGCACATTTGGAAATATAAATGGTATATATTTTGTGCTCCACCGGGATTCGAATCCACAACCTTCCATTTACGAGTCCGAAGTGCTGCCACTGGACTACGGACCGGCAGCATCCGCGCCCAATGTTGCTTAACTTCGGTGATCTGATGAGAACCGGTGCTTTCAACATGGTATCGTCGTTGACAAAATAAAATATGACAGAGGATCCTCTTTTTCTTTTCTTGAGTAGAGGAACTTTAGCTGATTAACTTCAACGGGAAGGCCTTCCGCCGCCAAAAAAACATTGCAAGTGAAGTATCACCAAGTGAAGCGACTCCGCATGAGTTGTATGAACTTAACTTGGTGGGTGGAGGTGGGTAAAGTGCCATTGTCCGTTCTGAAAATGACCGTTGGAAAAAATATATTATGTTGGATTTGCACACACGCCAATGCTACATCTTCGAAGATAAAACGGTGAGAAATTGCGTATTAGACTTGCAGTTAACCGGTGCTCGCTGTTTAAGACGTTCCCATGATTACGTCTCGCAAAACAGAGATTAATTTACGGTCTATAAAGCCACTGGCGGGCAAAGCCGCTTGCCAAAAGCGATTAGACGTTTGTCAAAAGCGAACGCGACGCTATTTTATGTCGGTGATCATTGTTAATTCGAATTTGGAACGTGGAGCATAGAGAGCAAAAGCGGCCGGCGTATATTTAAATTTGAAAAATGAACCCCTGTTTCAGGGAAGGTCGGCAAGAGTTGCAGGGCTTATAATAATAATATCAGGCTAATTTATTTTATTTAAAATCAAATTATTTTTTATTAAACGTTGTTTTATTTTCACAATAATATTTTAAATCTCGAGTACTTTCGACCTTCAATATTCAATTCAATATTAAAATGAATTTTCACTGTGTGAATACACAAACCCTACAAAATCTAATTTATTTTAAATTACAAATGATAAGAGAGCGCCGTTTTTGTGTGTGTCACACCTCAAGGGCCCTCTCCGATCATGGATAAGACTTTCTAAAAAAGTGTGTCTTGTGTGCTCCGCGAAATACATTCACAGATTTGGAGTTCTTCACTCCGGGTGGCAGTTTGTTCCACTCCACCGGACCCGCAACACGGAAAGCGCGGTGTCCGAAATTTGTACGAATTTGACGGCGTGGCTGAACCAAATTGACTACTCCATCGCCCGCGGATCTAAGTGTCTGCCTCCTTACACCCATCTCAACAAGCAACATCATGTCAGTCAAATAAGGTGGAGCCAAGCCATTGATGGCTTTATATACCATCAGACAAACACGGTAGACCACCCTCTCCGGGAAACGAAGCCAATGTAGTGTTTTTAACAGCGGAGTGATGTGAGCGAATTTGGGTATCCCGAATATGAGTCTTGCTGCCGAATTCAACACAGATTGAAAGCGATTGAACTGCTTCTTTGGCTGACCACTATACAGCGTCGAACAACAGTCAAGTTATGTTCATTTAAGATTGGGTTTTTATATTGTAGGTCCACATGCGACATGTGTGAGCGCGAAATTATGCGTGTCTGCTTGTGGAAATGCATTTAATATGAATCTCAAATGATACATATCTTTGCAACTTAGATTTAGATTTAAATATCCAGAGTCATAATAAAAGGAAAACTTGTATGAAGAAGGTTATGACTCTGGATGAAATGAAAGAAGTATGTAAGGACAGAAAAGAATGGCGGTTGATCTGCAATGTTGGTTTTAGATTAGATTAGAATCATAATCGAAATGAAGAACAGCTTTTTATTTTAAATAAATACCATAAACAAAAATTCTACGAAATCACGTAGAGCATTGGAAAAATTGTTGGTAAAATGATAGGATTTGAGAAGAATACAAATGTTGCAAGACTCATACGGTGTTATTCTCAAACAGAAAAGCCATGGCTCATCCACAGACTACAGTGAATTTTGTATACAAAAAATAGATGATCCATAGTTCAGTAATTAATTGATTTCTAACCTTCTCAAATACGTTATACTCTTTGCCTCAGATTAACAATTATGGTACTCCGACTTTTTATTTATTTAATCAACCTAATTAATTATTAATCAAAATATTCCTTGACTTATAGGTTGGTATGAGGCTGACCACCCATACTGTAAAAAATGGTTCACTTTCCCAATGTCACCCCTTTGTCAGGAAAGGTCGGCCAAAGTTGTAGGGCATTTGAGGTTTGGATTTTATTTGTAAGTACAAATTCAACATTTGTAAGCGCGAACTCAAAAGAGTCACACAGGGAGCAATGGAGGGAGCCATGTTGGGTGACAGTTTGCGGGACAGACTCAGAAATGAGGACATAAGAGTCAGGACAAAGGTTTCCGATGTCATCAAGATGGCCGCAACCCTCAATAAGGCGATGGGCGGGACATATCGCTCGCGATCCAGATAAAAAGTGCTGTGCTGGTGCCCAAGGACGGCAAAGCGTGGAGTTGGGCGCCCAAAGTTGCGTTGGCGTGACGATGTTCAGAGAAGTGCAGGACTTGCCTGGATGCGGATCGCTCAGGATAGAAACGAATGGAAAATGCGAGAGGAGGCCTACGTCCAGGAGTGGACGATCAATACAGGCTGAAGAAGAAGAAGAAGCGCGAACTACACGTGTTTGTTTGTGGGCATGCATTTGATATTAGCTTTAAATGTTAATATATCTTTGCAATTTAGATTATAGAAATATTTATCTTAGCACTAAATTTCGAACTTAGCATCTTCTGATTCGCAGTCTTAACCATTCAGTCAAGTCAGTTTTAACCATTACACTAACCACTTCTCGGTTATTTAACTATCCATGTTTCGCTCCATTTAACATTTTGCGTTGTTAAACATCCAGACACATGGATGTACATATATTAGAAATTAACACCTAGGATCAAAGACAGAAGCGTTTTAACTTTAATGAAGTATGCGTGGGCAATACAAATGTAACATTCACTTCATTAAACTTTACTGCCTTCGGATGAAGATATCTTAGGCGATGGCCGGTAGTCTAGTGGTTAACGCTTTAGGTAGGTAGTGAGCTCTATAATCTATAATCTAAGTTGCAGAGATATATTAATGCTTATAGGATTCGTTGACTTTTAGGTTGGTATGAGGCTGACCACCCATTCTGTAAAAAATGATTCACTGCGCCAATGTCACCTTCCCTGAGACTGGTGTGACATTGGCAAAGTTAACCATTTTTTAAAGTATAAGTGGTCAGCCTCATACCAACCTTTAAGTCAAGGAAGCTAGTTTCCCCTAAATGCAAAACGAAACGCATCAGATGCGCTATTCTGCTAAAGTCCTTACGATCTTAAGGCGACGAGCTTGCGATTCGTGTCCAAAACTAGTCGGGAGCGCTAGCACTTGCGAAAGAACTCGGCTGGTATGCGGCTGACCACTCATGCTGTAGAAAATGGTTCACTTTGCCAATGTCACCCCTGTTTCAGGGAAGGTTGGCAGCAGTTGCAGGGTGTATGCTCATTTGAGATTTGGTTTTTATGTTGTATGCGCAAGCGCGAACTTGTACGTGTCTGCTTGTGAGAATGCATGTAATGTGAATCCCCAATGTTACACATCTTTGCAACTTAGATTAGATAAGATTAGATTAGACGGGAAATCATTTCTGAAAACCTTGGTGGGGATCGAGCTCTAACCCTTCAGAGATATCGACCGGACTATAACGGATGTTATCTATTGAATTTACAAAAAGCGATTAAATTTAGAACTAAGCTCCTACAAATTAAACACTATTAAACTAGATAAGCTCGGTGCAAGGTTTTATGACTTACGTTCTGTCGGTGGCATGTTAGAACGGCACAGTGACAAAACGGCACAGTGACAAAACGACACTTGACAGAACAAAACATGACAGAACAACACAATTACAATGCATTACATGATAAGACATCACTGTGACAAAACAACGCAGAAAATAAATCACTTTGATAAAACATCACATGGCTCTCTTGTGTTGTTGTGTCGTTTTATCACTGTGTCGTCGTCATGTGTCGTTATGTCATGTTTCGTTATGTCTTATCTAATCTAATCTAAGTTACAAAGATATGTAACATTTGGGGATTCACATCATATGCATTTTCTCAAGTAAAGACGTATAACATGTGGACTTACAATATAAAAGGTCAAATCTCAAATGAACATACACCCTGAAACTCTTGCTGAACTTCCCTGAAACAGGGGTGACATTGAAAAAGTAAGCCATTTTAAACAGCATGAGTGGTCAGCCGCATACCCACCTATAAATCGAGGAACATACACAACAAATTACATTTTTAAAATCGACAAATCATAAGTATATGTCATGTATCGTTTTGTCGCTGTGTTTCAGAAATGATTTCCCGTCTAATCTAATCTAATCTAAGTTGCAAAGATATGCAACATTGGGGATACACATTACATGCATTCTCACAAGCAGACATGTACAAGTTCGCGCTTGCGCATGCCGCATGTGAACCTACAACATAAATACCAAATCTCAAATAAACATACACCCTAAAACTCTTGCCGACCTTCCCTGAAACAGGGGTGACATTGGCAAAGTGAACCATTTTCAACAGCATGGGTGGTCAGCCGCATACCAGCCTATAAGTCGAGGAACATACACAACAAATTACATTTTTTAAATCAACAAGTAATAATATGTACATGTCATGTGTCGTTTTGTCACTGTGTCGTCCTAACTTAGAACCGTTCCGTCTACGCCATCAGAATGCGCCTCAATTTCCAGCATAACTAGAGGCAAGGCTGGTCTCAAGAACTAGCGTAGCATAAAAAGAACTCGACTAAGGCCAGATAGAAATGAGGTTTTCAAGTAAAGAGCGCAAAAAATAAACCTCTGGCTTTTTCATCTCTACGCTTGTCGGCGAGAGACTGCACAGTTAGAGATGGGTGGAGTACTTACTTTTTTAGAATATTTAAATTTCATATTTTTGAAAGAGAACTTTATTTGTTTAGTTTTCAAGGTTCATTTGTGAGTTTTTTTTTTAAAGATTTGAATGGTTTGAATATGAACGCAAGCTGGAAAAGGGTTCTGAAAGAGAAATGTTTTTTTAAAAAAACATTTTTTTTAAGTATATGTCCAGTTGATAGCTCAGTTCGTAGAGTGCTTGCATTACATGCTGAGAGCTCAGACTCGAATCCCACCAAGGGTGTCAGAAATGATTTGTATATTTCAAACCCAAAATGCAAGGTTTACTCAGTCTTCACGAGAAATGGGTATCAAGGGGCTGGGAGCTGGAAAACCTCCACTCCAACTGAGGTGGTGAGCGTAAGGCTGGTCCCCTTTCTTGTATAAATGAATAGGCTCCGCTCGCCACATACGACCCCTTCGGAGAAAACGTGGTAAAAAGTTATGCTATGTGTGTAGCTTATAAGCGTGAATCCCTTCGAATTCGCAACAGTACAAAATAATGATTTTAAAATAGAAATACGAGGATTAGATAATTTTGTATGGAATTAATTGCGTCGCAGAAAAAAACGAGTTTCTCAATGTTTCTTCGATGGCATAGCCAATGTCGTCAGGAGACTCGTCTTCTCAGTTCGTCTTTATCCGTTGAAGAAGAGACTAGTGTCCTGATGACATCGGATACGACTTGGACGAACCGTTCAGAAACCAGTTTTTTTTTTAGACAGTCCCACCCTGTTGGAGGGTTTCAGGTTGTACGTGCCAAATGACTATAATCGGGGACGAGGTCATGATTTATTTCATGTATCGATGAGTCCCACTGACGTCTTGGCGCAACATCCTTTAACTCGGAGTGTTAAACTCATTAACGAATCAAAGATTGACATATTTCAATATAATTTAGACACCTTTACATCCATGGTGAAAGAGTTCCTCCCAGCTTGTTGATGGCTGTGAGGGTGCACTGTAATTAGGGTGACCTGTTGTGCACCATCAAAAAAATGTAATATTAGTCATGAAAACCTTGCAAACAAAACTAAAGGAAGAATACAAAAACTATATAAAAAAGAAACTGTAGTTTACAGCTCAGTTGTTAGAACGCTTTTGTTCAAAGCCAGGTCAGGGTTCGATTCCCTGCACTATGTCAAAAATAATATCCCGTTTAAGTGTTTCTTTCAAATTTAAAATTATAATGCCGACGAGGTTGTCTCAGCCTTCACAAGAAATGAGAACATGCCCCACCCCGGAAACATTGTAAGTGTGAGCCCCTTCTAAATCTAAGCTGTTGAGATTCATATGAAACGCATTCCCACAAGCAGACACGTATAAGATCGCGCTAACACATGCCGCATGTGAACCTACAATATAAAACCCCAATCTCAAATGAACTGTGAGGGTTTTTCTTCTGTCCTGCTGATTGACACAATTAATAATTAACAGCCACTTTAATATGTTTATTTTTATTCCTTTCACAATGTATACACAATAAACCACAGCACAATATTAATTATAACAAAATTCACATGCTTCTGGCTCTCACGCCAGGCAAGCTTCTCTCCTCTTTCTGCCTTCCTTTGTTTTCCTTTTCATTCAAATTCAAATCTCATGTTCCATTTTACCTAACAAACAAATCCATCTCGTTACAATACACCTCCTTCCTCTCATAAAAAAAAAAAACATTCCCAATTTTTTTTTTTTTTCTTTTACAATGAGTAAATAATGTATCATAATGCTCAGCCGGCGCCACATATTTTGTTTTATTTTAAGGATAAATTTCAAAAATATGAAAATAAAAAAAAACCTGTTTCTGATACATTATTCAGTCATTAATACCTTTTTTAACAATACCAATTATTTTCATACTAAAATTAATATATATTTTTTTTTTTTAACACAAATTTCATATTCAATATTATAAACAAATATTTGTTTTTTTTTAAATACTTAATTCAACAATTCAAAATAATCAAATAACAATACATAATAAACATTCACCAGTTTATTAATCAATTCATTAAAATAACTTTTTTTTTTTTAAACATGTATCACATCTTTCCCAATATTTAAATTTATTTCAAATTTATTTTTCATTAATAAATTTATCAGTCCATCATTTTTTTTTTTAAAAAACTTTACCTTCATATGTAATACTTTGTTTAATTTATGTTTCATACCTTCATTCATGCAATATTTCATAATTCATTCTTTCACTGATCACTTTTATATCAACTTTCACCGTATCATTCATCACCTCAAATTTTTCATACACATGAAAATATGTTTTTTTTTTTTTTTTTTAATCTAATTTGATTATGTCCTTGATGTGATATTTATTTATAACATTTGTGTCTATATCTTTTAATACATAGACTATCTTGCTAACTTTCTTTTCTATTCTGGCTTTGACAAATTTTGGAGCCAACTTTGTACAGAAGTATTTCCCTGCATTTGATTGTATGAAATTTTTACGCCATACAATATCCCCTTGATCATAGACACGATTTGATCTACCTTTATTATAATAATTTGCATTTTTATTATATGCATCCCATAAATTTTCTGTTACAATTTTGTATAATGTGTTTAATTCCTTCATTTTATCTTTATGCAAATCTCTATATTTATCTAATTCTTCCTTTGATTCTATTTCATCATTTACTATTTCACCATGAATTTCACCATTTAGTACAATCTCCCTACCTCTTGCTAATACATTAGGTGTGTATCCTGTTGCTAAATTGACTGTATTATTTATTATGCTTTGTACTGAATCTAAGAAAGTATCCCATTTTCTTTGTTCATTTTCAACAAAAATAGCTAATGTGTATCCTATTGTTCTATTATATGTCTCTACATTATTGCACATGGGAGTATATAAAGTTGTATAAAATATTTTCTGTACTCCATATGAGTACATAAAATCTTTAAATGCATTAGACTTTAAATTCTTTCCATTATCTGTTATTATCGTTTGCGGTACTCCTTCTGTTAAAAATATTTTATTTTCTATTAATTTTACTATTTCTTCTGTAGTTGCTCTTCTTAAAGGAAATAACCAACAATATTTGGTAAAAACATCTATTATTGATAATATATGTATATAGCCCGTACTTGATTTTGGTAATGGTCCTATCAAATCAATACTCAACATTTTTAACGGTCTATCCACTCTTTTTCTATTTTCCATTTTTCCTGCTGGAGGTAAATTATTCGGCTTATACATTTTACATTTTTGACATTTATTTATAAAACTTTTTATATCTGCATACATATTTTTCCAATAGTAACATCTTGATATGTATTTATAAGTTTTAAAAATACCTACATGTCCATTATCATGATGATTCTTTATTATAGTTAATCTATTGTCTATAATAGGTATCTCTTTCCAATTATATTCCTCTGTGAAAGGATTATCATCATTTATTAGTTTAAATAATTTATTATCTACCATTTTGAATTTTTTGTATTTGTGTGGTGTTTTTGTACATCCTTCTGCGATATTATTATACCAAGGATCTGCAATATTTGAATTTATTACTTCCATTTCTTTAGTACCAGGAATCCTAGATAATACATCTGGCACTGTATGTTCTTTCCCTTTTCTATGCTCAATCTCAAATTCATACTGTGAAAGTCTCATGGCCCATCTTGCTAATCTACCTGTTGGATTTGATATTTTATTCAAGAATTTTAATGCCATATGATCAGTTATTACCTTGAATTTCATCCCATCTAGATAAGATCGAAAATGTTCAATTGACTCTACAATGGCAAGAAGCTCACGTTCTGATGTCGAATAGTTTTGTTCTCTAACTGTCAAACTTCTTGAAAAATATGCTATTGGCTTTTCGGACCCATTGATATTTTGGTTTAATACTGAAGCTACTTGATTTTTACTGGCATCAGTGTGTAAAAAAAAATCTTTTGTGAAATCCGGACATATTAATACAGGGGCTGTGCTTAAGGCTAATTTTAAATTATTAAATGCATCCTCAGATTCTTTTGACCAATTAAAATTGTTCTGACCTTTTTTACCTCTCAATAATTTATTTAGTGGATATGATATCTCACTGCAGTTTCGTATAACTTTTCTATAAAATCCTACCAAACCTAAAAACATTCGTAGTTGTTTTAAATTTTTCGGTGAAGGATATTCCTCTATAATCTTGACTTTATTTGAATCTGGCCTTAATCCATTTTCATCAATAATGTATCCCAAATATTTTAAACTATCTTTGCAAAATTCACATTTTGAAAATTTTACCGTTAACCCTGCTTCTTGTAATATATTTTTAACTTGTTTTAATAAATTTAAATGTGAATTGAAATCTTCGTTAATAATAATTAAGTCATCGATATAACAAAATATGTTAGTATCAAATTTAGGTCCAAATAATTTGTCTAATAAACGCTGTGTTTCAGAACTTGAATTTTTTAAACCGAACGGCATTTTTGTGAATTGAAACAACCCTCTATTTGGTACGACGAAGGCAGTTTTTTCTTTGGACGATTCTTCTAGTGGAATTTGCCAAAACGCCTTGCTTAAATCTATTGAAGAGATATATTTGGCATTTCGTAAATTTGCTAAAACTTGATTTAAATTTGGAATTGGATAGTTATCTCGTTTTGTTACTTCATTGAGTCTTCTAGAGTCCAAACAAAATCTAGGCGTTCCATCCTTTTTAATTACAATCACAACAGGACTGGACCACGAAGATTTGGATTGTTCAACTATACCTTCTTTTAACATTTTATCTAACTCTGTGTTAACCTGTCTCTGTCTTGCTGGACTGAGTGGATAATACTTTTGTTTTATTGGAGGACCTTCTGTCTGAATTCTGTGTTCAATGAGGTTTGTGCATCCTAAGCCTATTTTTTCATAAGAGATGTCCTTGAAATCATTTTCTATTGTTTTTAATTGCTGTAATTGGTTATCTGTTAATTTAGTTCTATTTGTAATTTTACCTAATTCACTAATATTTTTGCTATTTGAATATGTAATTTTACTTATTAAACTCGGTTCTAATTCAAATTTTATCCAAAAATCTATTCCAAAAATTAAGTCTTGTTGTAAACCTTGTAAAACATAAAAATCTACATGTTTTATTTGATTGTCACATTTTACCTCTAAATTTATTTTACCAAGTATTTTTATATTTTTACCATTTGCTAACGAGATACTTTCATGGGTTTTTATAATTTTGTAATTTCTTTGTAAAAAATAATCAAATGTTTTTTTATTGATTGCAGAAATAGATGCACCTGAATCTAGTAAACCTGTAAAATTTTTGTTCTCAATATTTACTGTTAAAAATGGTCTTTTATCAAATTGTTTAGCAAAAATGAGTGGTGCAATTTGATAATTTTTATTAAAAATTTGAATGAAATTAAGCCAGCTCTTCATTTCTGATTTTTGTGTTTGTACTGAAGGCCGACTATCTACAAGTTTTTTTGAATTACTATTGTATGTCGTATTTGTTCTGTTTTGTATATTTATATTTCTGTTCATTTTTGTTTTGTCTGTATAATCACTTTTTTTATTTTTAACAAAACAATCTTTTTGTACATGTCCTGTACGCTTACATGAGTAACAGATTACTGTGTGTTTTTTAAAATTTCCATTTTTTATAAAACAATTTCTTTCCACATGCCCTCTTTTATTACAATAGTGGCATACTATATTATTTGTGAAACTTCTACATTTATTCTGTATGTAATCTAATTTTCTATTTTTAGTCCAACAATCTATTTCATCATGTCCTAATTTATTACAAAAATTGCATTTTTGCATTACATTTTTCTCTTTTATGTCATTCATTACATTTAAATTCTTACATTCATTAAATTTGAAAAATGATTCAAACTTGCTACATATTGTAGATAATTCCTCTGTATTTTTAATTTCAGATGTTGTCAGTAAAGTTGCATATTTTTCTGACAATCCATGAATTATTATGTCCATAAGTTCTTTATCATGCATTCTTTTATTTAATAAATTATTTTTGGATTTGACCTTTAAAATATAAACAGATGCATTATCATGACCTTGTACCATATTTAAAATTTCTAACTTAAGATTCCTTTGAAAGTCATATTTTTCAAATTGTTGTAAGAATTTGGTTTTAAAAATTTTCCAATCAAATTCACAGTTAATTGCTCTGTACCAAGTTAACGGAAAATCTGTTAAAAATATAGGCATACACTCTACCAAATAATCTAATTTTAATTTGTAGACTTTGGCTAATTCTTCTAACCTTATTATAAATTCATTTGGTTCACTTTCACCATTAAAAGATATTTTTAATTTGAGAGGATCAAAATTTATGGACTCCATTGTGTTACTTTCTAAATCCTTTTTATTATTTATTTTTTTAGATTTCGTCATTTGCTGTATATTTTCAATTTGTGTAATGAGAAAAAATCATTTCATCTCAAAAAAATTTCATACAAATTAAATATAACACCATCTATATATATTTATCTAAACTGATTTGAAACAAACTGGTTCATATCCATTCTTCATTCTCCCGCGACGTTCGATTTTTAAATGTTCATTTCTTCCGAACGTAGGTAGGTAATTTGAATTCTCTTGCCTTCAATATTTTCAAAACAGCGTTTCAAATCTTGTAATTTCTTGTTGTTAAATTGTATAAGTTGATGCCTTCAATAGCTTTTAAACGTGTTGATGCTTTCACAATCATAAATCTGTTCAATTTTAATTATTTCATATATTGTATTGTTTTCAATGTCATTTATTGGAATCGAATGTCATTTGTTTGTGTTTGAGAAAATTTTCTTCATAGGAATTTCATTTACAGATTTTTCTTTTACGTTGGGCGCCAAAATGTGAGGGTTTTTCTTCTGTCCTGCTGATTGACACAATTAATAATTAACAGCCACTTTAATATGTTTATTTTTATTCCTTTCACAATGTATACACAATAAACCACAGCACAATATTAATTATAACAAAATTCACATGCTTCTGGCTCTCACGCCAGGCAAGCTTCTCTCCTCTTTCTGCCTTCCTTTGTTTTCCTTTTCATTCAAATTCAAATCTCATGTTCCATTTTACCTAACAAACAAATCCATCTCGTTACAGAACATAATCCCTGCAACTCTTGCCGACCTTCCCTGAAACAGCGGTGGCCTTTAATCGTGAAAATAAATAGATTCCACAATGCTTATGGAGACGACGCGTTAAAAGTTACACTATATGTGCAGATTAAAAAGCTTGGCTACTACATTTATAATAAATGTTTCTTTCGATCAATGTTTATTTTCTTTCAATGTAATTTTCTTCTCTTTTTATATTTTCTTTCTCTGTTTCTATTTTTCCTATATGTATTTTTAGATCAATGTATTTATTTTTTATATGGCTAGTCACGTATTGCACCCTCCGCGTGACCGGGCTGGAATAAAGATTTTATTATTACTATTACTATTATTATAACGTGATAAAAATATGACCAAAGAACATTACACGGTGCTTTGAAAATCTATTTAAAGTATCTGATACAAAAATAGAAATACAAATTATTGTGCACTTGTAGCGATGTTTTGTAACTGATATTTTTAGCGCACTTTCCCATCACTGCCAGGTGGTATTTTTAGACTATCATAACAAGTTATACAAGTGACTCTGAAACTCACAGTCAGAGTGATGAAAAGTGAAGACAGATGTGGAAACTGCAACGAGGTGCAAAGTATTAACAAGAACCTGAAGTGATAACCTTAAAACATGTAGGTACTGCTGCGATTTACGGGTTCAATTGAATCGTTCCTTGACTTATAGGTAGGTATGCGGCTGACCACCCATGCTGTAAAAATGGTTCACTTTGCCAATGTCACCCCTGTCTCAGGGAAGGACGGCAAGAGTTGCAGGGTGTATGTCCATTTGAGATTTGGTTTTTATGTTGTAGGTTCACATGGGGCATGTGCAAGCGCGAACTTGTACGTGTCTGGTTGTGAGAATGCATGTAATGTGAATCTCCAATGTAACATATCTTTGCAACTTAGATTAGATTAGTCACGTATAAGTTCACGCCGACACATGCTGCATGTGTGTGTTCTCACGAGTGTAATATCGAGCTCAATATTTCTCGCATTAAATACAGCTTAACTTCTTGCCGCGTTTTCATGTGACTAGTGGAACCTATTTATTGTTACAGGTAAAGGGGTCGGCCACAACCGGAAACAACCATTTCAATTAAGTGGGGGTTTTGCAGATCCAAAGGGGGCTGGTACTCATTTCTTGTAAGGCTGAGTAAACGTTGCAAACGAATGTTTAAAATAAACACCGCGAAACACCCTTGGTGGGATCCTGACCGCAGCTCTCGGCATGGAATATAAGCATTCTACCAACTGTACCTACCTACCCTGAGTACGAGTTGCAAAGCTTGAGTAAAGTAAAGTTTACGGAAAGTATTAAAGAGTAGTTTTCCCCAAAATTTGTTTGAACTTGATTTTCTTCATCACTGTAACTCTTTTGCTAAGACCATAAAGTGTAAGAAACAAAAAACGGCAGATTTTGGGGAAAATCACTCTTTAATACTTTACGTAAACTTTACTTTACTCAAGTTTTGCAACTTGTACTAAGGGTACAGAGCTATCGACCGAAACTGTTAGTTTGAAGAAAAATGAGAGTTTATTGTCTGAGAAACCCTTTTAAGTCTATATGGCAAACAGTAGAAGCCGTATGAACGTAAAACAGTCAAGAAATTACACTAAGAAGGCATATTTTACCTTTTATAATCATGTAATCCCTTGACTTGACTTATAGGTTGTATGAGGCTGACCACACATACTCTAATAAATGATTTACTTTGCCAATGTTACCACTATTTCAGGGAAGTTCGGCAAGAGCTGGATTTGTCTATTCCCAGCTCTAAACTAACCTGTAAGTCAAGGATTCACAATGGGCAGATATTTCTTCATCTTCCTCAGCCTTTCTCAATCCACTCCTGGACGTAGGCCTCTCCAATCCTCTCTATTAATGTCTATTCGCTGCTGTGTTCAGCCATCCTCTGCCTGCAGTTCCCTTGAGTCGTCCAGCCACCTCAGTTGGGGTCTCCCCACTCCCCGCTTGGAAATTCTGGGCCGCCACTGGACGATCCTTTTCGGCCGCCTGTCATGGTCTTGCCTTGCAACGTAACCAGTGCGTCTACGGATCTCCTGGATTGGAACCCTGTCTCTAAGGCTGATTCCCAGCATCCTCCTTTCAATGGTCCTCAGTCTGTTGGCGCTATACTGAGTGAGCCCTTTTGTTTCCAAGCCATAGGTGGATACTGGAAGCACGCATGACTCAAAGGCCCTGCTTTTCAGGGTAGGTAGATATTTAATAAAGGTAAGCTCTTAAGTTTTGTTATGTCACGTTCTTTATGAGGTAGTCATGATAAGTCATGTGCTATATTATCTTGTGATTTTTTGTCGTGTTACCATTACCGGGCTTGCCTGGGTTAGATATATATTTTTTAAGAAATCTGTGCGGGAGACTCCCTAGATTCTAGAGACTCTAGGGGTCTATGACACTTGTTGTAGTGCCGCAGAAGTGTACGAGCTTGGTCGTCGCTACAAAGCGCCAATACTCAAGCAAGACCCAGTTGCTGTAAGGCTGGATAGACCTTTGGTGGCCGGTCATTGGTAAGGGTTTATGAATTTTTCAACCCAGCGAAGAGCAAATTTGAAAATGTAAATGGTTTATTTTTTGTGCTCCGCCAAGATTCGAACCCACAACCTTCCCATTCAGAGTCCGCAGTGTTACCACTGAGCTACGGACCGGCCATATATGCCTGTCTTTTCAGATCAGATATGCCTACATTAACCATTAGTATAGCTCCTGTCGATAGCTCAGTTGGTAGAGTGCTTGCATTTCATGTCGTCAAATTGTGTTCAAATCCCACCGAGGGTGTCAACAATTATTTCCCGTTTCGGTGTTTATTTCAAACCCCAAAATAATAAAAAAATCAGCAAGATTTACTCAGCCTTCACACGAAATGAGTATCACCCCCCGCGGGAATTAAAAAATCTCCACTTCAACTAAAGTGTTGGACATAGGGCCACCTCTTACCTGTAAAAATAAGTAGGTTTCACTCCCAACATGCGAAACCCTTTGAAAATAGCTCGGCTAGAAGTAACATTATATGTGTAGCTTAGTTGCGTTTTTTTAGGATGGTGAAACTGAGGTCCAGATTGACGACACTGTCAGGGGTCGGACTGTTGGCCACATTTAGCCCGCGGGCCGCAGTTTAGTGATCCCTATATGATAGACGATAAATTTAAAAGCGATTAGGTAGCTTGGAGCAAAAACTTTTTAAATTGGAATCAGTTTGGCCTGGCCCCAGAGGTCATTTTCGCTAATCAGCCCATCGATCTCTCTCACCGAGCGTGCTTGGTAATCTTCACTATTGGATGAGGGATTATAGCACTTATGTACTTCAAACGGTTTTCATTTTAATCTCATGCACCAAATCTACCGCATTTTCTGCGCAGTCTAATCTTATCTAATCTAATCTAAGTTGCAAAGATAATATGTTACATTGGAGATTCACATTACATGCATTCTCACAACCAGACACGTACAAGTTCGCGCTTGCACATGCCTCATGTGAACCTACAACATAAAAACCAGTGAATTCTTTAAATATTACATAGAATGAGGCTGACCACCTATGCTGTAATTTTTTTTTCACTTTTGCCGTTGCCTCGCCTGTTTCAGGGCAAGGCTGCAAAAGTTGCAGAATTGCAGGGTTTATATGTTCATTTGAGATTGGGTTTTTATATTGTAGGTCCACATGCGGCATGTGTGAGCGCGAAATTATGCGTGTCTGCTTTTAGGAAGGCATTATTTTAATATGAATCTCAAATGATACATATCTTTGCAACTTAGATTTAGATTTAGATCCCTTGACTTATAGGTTAGTATGAGGCTGACCACACATGCTATAAAAATGGTTCACTTTGCCAATGTCACCCCTGTTTCAAGGAAGGTCGGCAAGAGTTGGAGGGTGCCTGTCCATTTGAGATTTGGTTTTTATGTTGTAGGTTCACATGCGGCATGTGCAAACGCGAACTTGTACGTGTCCGCTTGTGAGAATGCATATAATGTGAATCTCCAATGTGAATCACATATCTTTGCAACTTAGATTAAATTAATATTTTTTAGTGTTGATCTGTTAGATTAGATTGCAATAAACATCGAAACGGAAAATCATTTCTGACACCCTCGGTGGTATGAGGCTGACCACACATGCTATAAAAACGGTTCACTTTGCCGATGTCACCCCTGTTTTAGGGAAGGACTGCAAGAGTTGCAGGGCTCATTTTCATTTGAGATTGGATTTTAATTTGTAAATACACATGCAGAACGTGTAAACGCGAACTTACACGTGTCTGTTTGTGGGCATGCATTTAATATGAATTTTGAATGTCAATTTATCATTGAAAAAAAAATGCTTCGTGGCATTCTCGGACCTGTATTTGAAGATGACAGGTGGCGTATCCGGACCAACGCGGAGCTGATGTCCGTGTTTCAAGTACAAACATAGTGTCGGTAATTAAATCAAGAAGACTCCAGTGGGCCGGACATGTAGCACGTGCAGAGGACTCCAGGATCATCAGAACAGTCTTGGATGGTGCCCCCTCAGGTGTTAGACCACTCGGACGTCCCAGGATGCGGTGGGCAGACAACGTTGAAGCCGACGCCGAAGTTCTGGGAGTGAGGGGACCATGGAGGGAAGCAGCACAAGACAGAGAGTCCTGGAGGATTGCGGTGCGGGAGGCCCTGAGCCTTCAAGGCTTATGAGCCGAAGAAAGTAAAGTAAAGAAATATATCTTTGCATCTTAGATTATAGATGGATAAAGAATACACTTAAGTGTTTATGCATGAATACACTTAAGTATTTATTAGTAAACTTAAGTATTTATGTGAAACTAAGCATGCCCATCAGAGAATAGTTGAAAAAGAGCATCAACACCTTTTTGATGTGTTTGAAATAAACCAGGTGAGTCCAAAATACATTTTATTTAAAACACACCTACAGATTACAGATCTGCAAATTTTCTGTGCACACAATCTTATCTAAGTTGCAAATTTAAGGATCGGTATTATTGAAACCTTGACCAATAGATAGGTATGACGCTGACCACCGTACTGTAAAATTTTTTTCACTTTTTAGTTCATCTAAATATATAAACTAATGTATGCAAAGATATATTATTACATTTGAGGTTCATATTAAATGCATTCCCACAAGCAGACACGACTTTCCGCATGTGGACTTAAAATATAAAAACCTAATCTTAAATGAACATAACCCTGCATCTTATGCCGACCTGCCCTGAAGAAAGGGTGACATTGGTAAAGTGAACCATTATTTTACAGTATGGGAAGTCAGCCTCAGTTGTAGTAATAACATTTAAGATTTATATTACATTTATTCACACAAGCGTCACGTGTATGTTTGCGATTACACATGCGGACTCAAATGCCCCATTTCAAATAAACACAAGCTCTACAACTCTTAAAACGATCTACCCTGAAACAGAAGTGACATTGGAAAAGTGAATTATTTCTTACAGTCAGCGTGATAACAAACCTATAAGTCAAGGAAAACGTCTTCACTAAGCTATCAACCGTTTTTTTTTTAACTTTATTTAAAAAACTTACTTGTTAAGCGTTATATACTTTTGTTATGTTTGTACACTGGTTCTATTTAATTAAAACTGATTTACTGTACAAAATGTTTTTCAGATTCGTTTCGGATACAGAGTCACTTTACACTTGTACAACACAACGGTCGGCTGATTTCTGAAGCTACAGAGATTTTTTTCGCTTATTTCAACAGTAAGAATAAAGAGACATGGAGAATCGCTACTTGCTAGACTTTGCCAGAACATTCTACCTAACACTCAAGCAATCTCGAGCAAATTATTATCCTTATAAGTACCTACCTAAGATCTATTAATAATAATAATACTATTAGGATGTTGAAGCTTTCACGGCCGGTTTTTATTGACATGGTTTTTGTTAACAGACCACGGCTACATAGCCCGAAAAAAAAGATTGTTATGTCAATATTAGGATGATTTATTTGGTGAGCGCTGTTTTTGTGTGTATCACACCTCAAGAGCCCTCTAACTAGTATTATCTATTAATTTCTAGAGAGACTTCACATACTTTATTATTAACTCACACAGACAAACACAACACACAACTACATTTTCGTAACGTGTTTTTATTCCTGGCGTGTTCATTGATAGTGCTGCCACACTCTACTGATGATTATCTTAAAATAAACCTCATTAAAAAGATTGGCAGTTTTAAGTTTGAAATTTACACGATTCCGGAAACGATATTAACTTGTATACTGGATAAGCAGACATACCTACCTGTGCTGCGAACAGTTTAGACTGCTATACTCTACTGGCGGTGTGTTGAAAGCTTTGCTATCGTTGATTATAATCATCTTTAATCTAAGTTGCAAAGATATAAGGAACAACGGAATGAGTCAAAAAAATTAGCATGCAAAGTGATTCTTTAGATATATTTTATCTAAAGAATAATTTTGCTTACCAATTTTTTTGACTCATTCCGTTGTTCCTTTCGCCCACAGATATTCACATTTAAGATTCATTTCATACCTATGCATACCCACAAACAGTAACGTATTGGTTCACGCTTACAAATGTTGAATGAGTACTTACAAATTAGAATCCAAACCTCAAATGAACATAGGCCCTGCAACTTTTGCCGACCTTCCCTGAAATTGAGGGTGACATTGGCAAAGTGAACCATTTTTTTACAGTGTGGGTGGTTAGCCTCATACAAACCTTTAAGTCAAGGAATTAGTTTCAATAAAAATAACAAATCAATTTTGCTGGAGAGATGTTTTCCGGGATCTGTTGCCGTGGTGTGTCAGCTGGAGCTTCCAGACGTTTCACTCATGTCTACGATAGGCTTTTTAAGAGCCTATCGTAGACACAGAAACCCCTTTAAATTGTACTGAAATATAAGTTGAGAAAAATACACAAGCAGGCACGTGTAAGTTTGCGCTTTTATATACTCGTATTTCTGAAAGCCTTCCCCATACTGTAACTTCAACTCTGTCACCATTCAGCTAGGAGTGGCCAGAGCCTTTGCAGAGTTGCCTACGATTTGATTCATTCATATACATCACCTTTTAAATAGAGTACTATGCAAAAGGTGTTAGACCACTCGGACGTCCCAGGATGCGGTGGGCAGACAACGTTGAAGCCGACGCCGAAGTTCTGGGAGTGAGGGGACCATGGAGGGAAGCAGCACAAGACAGAGAGTCCTGGAGGATTGCGGTGCGGGAGGCCCTGAGCCTTCAAGGCTTATGAGCCGAAGAAAGTAAAAAGTAAAGTAAGCACTAGGCAAACGTTTCACTTAATCAATGTTACCCCTTTTTCAAGGCAGATGGGCAAGTGTTGCAAGGTTTTTATTTATTAGAGATTTAGGTTTTTCTATTGTATTTTCATAAGCGGCATTTGTCAGCGCGTGTCTGCTTGTGGGCATGCACTTAATATGAATCCTATATGTTATAAATCATAGCAACTTAGATTATTCATTATTATAGATTATGGATATCCATCACCTTTTCAAAACATTACTGGGTTGGAATGTGGCTGACCACGCATACTGCAAAAGATGGTTGACTTTAACAATTTCAACCCCTTATTCAGGGTAGGTCGGCAAGACTTGCAAGGAATATATTTATTAGGCATTTAGGTTTTTATGTTGTAATTACAAATGCATTTTGTGAGCATGCACTTAATATGAATCCTAAATGTAATACATCTTTGAAACTTAGATTATAGATTATAAAAGAAAAAAATATCTACAATTCTTGCCGCTTTTCACTGAAATGGGGCTGCCATTGATAAAAGCAAACCTGATTTAACAGAAAGTAAGCTCAGATTTGAAAGTTTACTTTTGGTACCGAAAAGCCTTCGTTAAAGAAAGAATATAAAATAATACCTATATGAAATTATATGAAAGAAAAATATTATACCACCGAAATTACCCTAATCCACTGCGTTTTTACTGTATAGGTTATATAAAGTGATACCTCAGGATACGAGTGATTTAACATACGAGTTATTTGAGAAACGAGCTGTCGAAGTTTTGTTTTGAAATACGTGCAAAATTTGAGATACGAGGAAAAGAAAAGTTCGTGGAAAAGAAACATTCTGTAAAAGTTGCAACTGGTCGTGCATCGGAGCTATTTATTGACATTTACTTAATCTCTGCAGCATTCTGAAAGGAAGGAAGAAACTAACCTCCTTAGATCCTTTTTTTAAGACAAGTGAAGAGAAAAGCAGTGACTAAAATGAAGCATACAGTAGCATTTAAGTAGTGCGTTAGTTGCATATGGCCAAAATACAAATACCTGCATATCGACGGTTAAAAGGCAGCATAAGCGACATAAACTCAATTGTTCATAAGTGCAGTTTAAAGTTTGAGATTGCAAAAAATGGCATAACTTTTTTATTTGTTATCATATCGTTAAAATCAAAACAGCTCTAAACTTAAAAAAATAAAGGCATTTATTGGCATTCCTATTTATGCGGTTTTACAAGCGCCTTTAGGACAAAAAAGGTCAAAATCTTGGCGGTTACACCAAAACCATACTTCGAAAACGCAGTTGTTTGCTCGGGTATAAACAACACAAAAATCATCGTAGAGCAATGGGAGTTAGCGCATTAGAAAGATCGGAAAATTTCAAGTAGGACAGCATTCATAACTCATTTTTTCCCAAAATGTCGCTCATACTGCCTTTTAACCGTCGATATGTGTGTGCACTTTATAACAACCAGTTTTTTTTTCTTAACATTCTATATATAATATATATATATATATGTTTTTTTGATACAATATTTTTCATGTATAAATACATTTTTCTTATTCAAAAACACATTACAAAAACAATTTGAGGTAGCTTTTTTAGGGCTGGAACAGATTAATGGCATTTCAATTAATTCCAATGGGGAAAATTGCTTTGAAATACGAGCAAGGTTACGGAACGAATGAAACTCGTATATTGAGGTATCACTGTACTTTTATACGATGAAGTTCGAGATTTAAGCTGCAGGTGTGCTTTTTCCTGCACAGATATTTTCCCGGATTTTGGCCCGGGAAGTCACATAAAACTGTGATTTGCAAGGGAAGCCATTTTGAATTTCCTACAGCAGTGCTCTCTAGTATAAAACAATGAGTGAACTCACCTCGATTTTGTAAATTAAAAAAAATGTATGAAAACTAAATCAGTCTCTAGGAGTGCGGTTGCATATTGCATTCATTTTTGATTATCGTTGGGAGGTTTACGAAATGCAAGTTTGTTACTATTTGGAGAGATGCGAGAATAACAAAATCTACAGTGCTTGCATTCCATGCCGAGAGCTTAGGTTCGAATCACACCGAGGGTGTCGGAAATGATTTCCCGTTTTGCTGTTTACTTCAAACTGAAAATAATATACTGGCAAAGTTTTCTCAGCCCTCACAAGAAATGAGTACCATCACCCTCGGAAACTGGGAACCCTCCACTTCAACTGAAGTGCTTCATCTGGCGTAAGTCCGGCCCCCTCACATGTAAAAGTAAATAGGTTCCCCCTCGTCACATCTGACTCCTTCGGGGAAATCGCAGTAAGAAGTTACAGTGCATGTGTTTTATTGTTTATTTTTTTGTAGACTTAATTTCGGCTTTTATATATTTTGGCTCTCGACCTATATTAGGTATATAGAACCCAACTGCATTTTTTTTCTAAATTTAGTATTTAAGGCTGCGTTCAAAAATAAAATCCCGTTGTTTTTAAAAATATGTTTCTTATACTTTATGACCTTAGTAAAAAAAAACATTAATGAAAAAAATCACGCGTGTTAAATAGTTTTTTATCTTAATTATAAAGTTAGTTTTTCTTATATAACTTAAAAAATGACGCCACAAAAAATATTTTAAAGAAACTCGTTTTTTTGGTAGAGTTTTTTTTCTTCTTAAAATATCTCAATTTTTCTCATGAACCTTCCTTGACTTATAGGTTGGTATGAGGCTGACCACCCATACAGCAAAAAATGGTTCACTTTGTTAATGTCACCCCTTTTTCAAGAAAGGTCGGCAAGAGTTGCAGCCCCCGGCTTATGTTTATTTGAGATTGGGTTTTTATATTGTAGGTTCACATGCGGCATGTGTAAGCGCGAAATTATGCGTGTCTGCTTGTGGGAATGCATTTAAATGCATTTATGCACATAAAATGCATATTAATATGAATCTCAAATGATACATATATTTGCAACTTAGATTTAGATTTAGAACCCAACAGGAAAATATTTTATTCTATTAATCATCTACCCACTTGAGTCTTTTGAATCAAAATAAAACAAAACTACATAAAAAGAAAAAAGATATCCCGAGGTATTTGGGATCTTCCAAGTAATGTGCTCTTGTCCCGGATAGATAATTGTTTTCTCTTTTTTTTCTGCTTCGCGAAAAGAAGAGATAAAATGGGAGAGATTGCCCGGACGTGAAATAAAATAACGTTATTTTATACGAGAGCCTCAATTCCCAGACTGTACCCCTAGTGTACTCATCACTCTGATGTAGGAGACACAGTGCCGGGTTCATAAACGCAAAAAAAGAAGAACGCAACTGAGCTACAAATGCAGTGTTACTTCTCGCCTGCGTTATTCCCGAAGGGGTCGAAGGGTTCCTTGACTTATAGGTTGGTATGCGGCTGACCACCCATACACTGTTACAGGGAAGGACGGCAAGAGTTGCAGGGTGTATGTCCATTTGAGATTTGGTTTTTATGTTGTAGGTCCACATGAGGCATGTGCAAGCGCGAACTTGATCGTGTCTGGTTGTGAGAATGCATGTAATGTGAATCTCATATGTAACATATCTTTGCAATTTAGATTAGATTAGATTAGCCGCATGTGGCAATTCTGGACCTATTTATTTTTATGGAAAAGGGGGCCGGCCTTACACTACCAACAATAGTGTACGACGATACCAGTTGAAAGCACCGGTTCTCATCAGATCACCGAAGTTAAGCAACATTGGGCGCGGATGCTACTTGGATGAGTGACCGCTCAGGTACACCGCGTGTCGTTTGCATTTCTTGGACCGGTCCGTAGTCCAGTGGCAACACTTTGGACTCGTAAATGGAAGGTTGTGGATTCGGATCCCGGCAAAGCAAGAAAGAATTTATATTTTCAAATATGCTCTTCGCTGGGTTGAAAAAAATCCTACAACTTTTACCAAAGACCGGTCACTAAAAAGGTCCATCCAGGGTCTTGCTTGAGTATTGGCACTTTGTAGCGACGACCAAGCTCGCACATCTCTGCGGCACTACAACAAGTGTCATAGACCCCTAGAGTCTCTAAAATCTAGGGAGTCTTCCGCACAGGATTTCTTAAAAAAAAACGTCGCTACTAAACGCCAATTCTCACGCAAGACCCAATTGCTGTAAGGCTGAATGGACCTTTTGAATATCGGTCTTTGGTAAAGGTTTCGAATTTTCCAACTCGAGAACATTTTAAGATACGACTGGGTTTCAGAAAAAATATTTAAAAAATATTTATTCCTTGTGAAATAAAAAATAAAATAGGGCCCTTAAAACTTAATTTAAGTGAACAAGACCTTTCTCACTTGAACCCGGCATTGGTTTCACGTGGTTTATTGCAAAGAAAACCAAGACGAAACAAAGAGAATACAGTCCCTCCTCTAACTACAAAAATAATCCACCGCTACTTTGTAAGCCTTGAGTGTGCCATAATAGTCCCTACAATTGCAGCTTCATTCATTTCAACCACATTTTTCTAAAAAACAAACGAAATTGTGTACCCATATAAAAATACATCTTTTGATCAGATTCAAAATAGTTTAGTGGTTAACGCTTCGGACTCGAAAATGGAAGCTCGAGTGTATGGTCTGGTGTATGCTAGAATAGTCTTTAGTCACCTATAAATACGGATTGCATTGCTTTGAAGAAGATGAGTGCCCGATTAGTAGCCGAGCCGTTTTAAGCGAAAAGTACAAAGAATGTGAGCAAATTTCTAAAATAAATTGAATCGAATTTTTATTAAATTGATCCCAAGAAAATCATTGCAATATATATGGCTCCTTGACTGATAGGTTGGTATGAGGCTGACAGATCGGTTCACTTTTGCCAATGCCACCCCGATTTCAGGGAAAAGCGGCAAGAGTTGCAAGGCTTATGTTCATTTGAGATTAGGTTTTTATATTGTAGGTCCACATGCGGCATGTGTTAGCGCGAAATTATACATATCTGCTTGTGGGAATGCATTTAATTTAAATCTTAAATGATATATATCTTTGCAGCTTAGATTAGATTAGATTAGATTAGAACCACACTTAATTTAGATTTTTGTCTGATTGGAGCTTGAAAAGCGGCAGGAGTTACAAGGTTTATGCTCCTGTGAGGTTTTGTTTATTTGTATGTACGCATGCAGAATGTGTAGGCGCGAACCTACATGTGCCTGTCTGTGGGCATGCATTTAATATGAGCCTTAATTGTTAACATACGAATAGATGGTTTGATGGTCTATGAAAGGTTATCCGATAATAGTGTTTATCCAAATTTATAATTTTGCTTGAAGATTTTCAGATAAGAAAACACTGGGCTTTTCAAAGGCATAAATTGATTCGTGCCGGTGTTTTGGTACTGGAAAAGTATGTGAATTAATATCGCATTAGTGAGAGGGAAAAAAAACAGCTGGGGTGAAGAAAAAATGTGTACAATTACAGTGGTAGAATGAAGAAACATTGGGGGCATATAAATTCTCAATTTTTGTTCACAGGCATGGTTTTGTAGAGCCTTGTTAGCATGGTGTTTTAAAACAGTCCAATGAATTGGCTGTCAGTGTTGTTAGTTATTTATTTTATTGCAGAATTAATGATCATGGCACATTTTAACTGTAGGGAAAAATGTGATGCCATTCGGCCAGGCTACGGCTAGTTATACAGGAAAAAGTATGCAAGTAGTTAGAACTGTGCCCGGTGTATAAATTCTGCAACTCTGTTTCAAATCATACGGTAGAGTCATGGCTACAACATCTGATGTTTTAAAATTGAATCAAATCTTCTTGCTTCGAAACAGATTGCTCTACCAACAGAGTTCTCGACATGTCTTTATGCAACTTCTTCTACTCTTTTTAAAGAACTTGGTGCGGGAGACTCCCCAACTCTTAAAAAGGCTTGGGGGTCCATGTCACCCTGGAAGGATGCCGTAGAGGTGTTGCTTGAATTGTTGCTTCTATCGTGAGGCGCTGCAAGAAAGTGGCGATTGATGTTGGTTTTGTATAAAACCGGATTGAATTGGTAAGGAAATACAGATGTAGATCATTCCATAAACAGGCAGTTGGGCAAAAAAATGAGTGAACGCCAATGCAAAGGGATGAATGAAAGTCGTACTACGAGTTTCCCTTTCTGAAGTCCGAGCAGGAGGGATTAATGAATGGAACTCATTAGAACAAGCTCCGTGGTAATATTGATAAAAAAGACTGAGCATTCCATCTTGTCTTCTGTGCCGGATCAGATCGGATGTAAGACATGGATCATTGATCAACCTCACTGCCCTCCTTCGCGCAGAATCTTGTTCCTCATTGCTGAGGGTTGTTATCCTTGTTGGAGCAGCCACTCTCAACCAGTTTCACTTGATTGGTGGCATCCATCTGTATGAAACACGCAGCTATAATTTTACAAGCAACACTGACCAAATCACTGGCAGATATTTTTACCACGCGCACTAACCGTCAAAATATTTCACATGATTGTTTGTGAATAATTTATCGGACCGGCAAAGGTTCAAACAGAATTCACGACTCGCATTTAGTACCTGAACAAAATTACAGGGTTAATTAGGTTTAACGCGAGGTGGGGGTGGATGAGTTAACCTCACCCTCCGAGCAGCTGAAAGCAAGGGATAAAAATATTTCGTGAAATTAAAAATGTGCACCCTGTACCTACCACCATCGAATACAAGGGTAGAAACATTGTTAAAATTTCATAAGAAACCTCTAGGGACTAACACTGATGAATATTAAATTAAAAATTGTTTAAAGTGGTTGTTATGCTTTTATTTTTTACTTAGAAGTAGGAAAAAGGGATGGTTCTGGAGGGATCACTAAAACCACATGAGTGAAATTAAGATGACTTGGATTTGTGTACGCGAAACACCAGATGCCCAGCGCTTAAAGGTGTAAGAACAGCTGGTCTTCTGCATCGCTACGTAACGTAACTAAGCTACATATGTAGTGTAACTTCTTGCCTGCCTAATCCCCAAAGAGATCGAGAGTGACTTCCTTTTAACGGGTAAGGGGGCCGGCCTCACGACAACCACTTCAGTTGAATTGGGGATTTCCATGCTCCCAAGGGGGCTGTGGCTCATTTCTTGTAAAGACTGAGTGAACCTTGCCGGTATTGTATTTTAGGCTTGAAATAAACACCGAAACGGGAAATTATTTCTGACACCCTCGATGGGATTCGAACGAGAGCTCTTGGCATAGAATCTTAAATTTTGTTACATCCTTGCAACTTAGATAACAGAAAGAACGTAGATTCACTGCAGATCTACTCTTTAATTTCCATCTCATCTGGAGATGTGCGGGTGACAGGACTCGCATCATGCCAACTTAGTGTAAACAATTTAGAGACAGTCCTCCACAACTCGTATAAGTACCTACACTCAGAGAAGTCTATGGCAGATTGCCTCCTAGCCTGTCACTCTAAAATTAATATTTACATTTATATATTTTAGCTGCGTCTATTGAAATATACAAAGTTGGGTAAGTACTAGATAAGTACGAGATGTCAAAGTGGGTCCATGTTGGAACGGCATAGTGACAAAACAACACATGACATAACGACACATGACAGAATGACGCATGACAGAACGAGACATGGCAGAATGACACATGACAGGACAGAACGACACATGACATAACGACACATGACAGAATGACACATGACAGAAGAACACATGACAGAATGACACATGACAGAACGACACATGACAGAATGACACATGACAGAACGACACATGACAGAACGACACATGACAGAATGACACATGACAGAACGACACATGATATAATGACACATGACAGAACGACACATGACAGAATGCCACATGACAGAACGACACATGACAGAATGACACATGACATAACGACACATGTTAGAACGACACATGACTGAACGACACATGACATAACGACACATGACAGAATGACACATGACATAACGACAAATGACAGAATGACACATGACAGAATGACACATGACATAACGACACATGACAGAATGACACATGACATAACGACACATGACATAACGACACATGACAGAATGACACATGACAGAACGACACATGACAGAATGACACATGACATAACGACATATGACAGAATGACACATGACAGAAGAACACATGACAGAATGACACATGACAGAACGACACATGACAGAATGACACATGGTAGAACGATACTTGACAGAACGACACATAACTGAACGACACATGACATAACGACACATGGCATAATGACACATGACAGAACGACACAAACCTCAACTGACATTACTTCTCATGCCGTTTGCCGATATGATATGTTCTGACACCGTCGCTTCAGTGGGATTCTAACCCATGCTCTCGGCATGGAATTAAAGCACTGTAACAACGAGCTATTGGCCAAGTTTTTACCGCATCACTTCTCATAGTATTACCCAAGTAACCTTTTAGGTTGTAAAAAGGTTACAAAAAGGTCCCAGAACCTTTTTAAACCTTTTTGTAACCTTTTTAAAACCTAAAAGGTTACTTGAGAAGTGAACTCATTATGAAGTATTACTGATGAAAAACTTCTTAACTAAAGGATTTTCACACTTTTGTAATGATTTCTCGAGTAAAATATGGGAAAAAGGCGCATTTATCAGAGAAACCTTTGCTAGCTTAATACGTCACTTGTGGCGAGTTGAACCTATGAACCTTTTTATTTTTACAGGTAAGTGGGCCAGCCTTACGCTAACCACTTCAGTTGAAGTGGGGTTTCCCAGCTCCCGAGGGGGCTAGTACTCCTTTCTTGTGAAGGCTGAGTAAACCTTGCCGGTATTTTATCTTGGGGTTTGAAATGAACACCTAAACGGGAAATCATTTCTGACACCCTCGGTGAGATTCGGATTCGGACTTAATAATAATAATAGTAATAAACATTTGTATAGCGCCTTTTCGTGAGTTCTACCTTTCCGGTCGATAGCTCGGTTTGTAGAGTGCTTGCATTCTATGCCAAAGGCTCGGGTTCGAATCCCACCGATCAGAAATGAAAATGCTGGCAAGGCTTACTCCCCCTCCACAAGAAATGAGTACTATCCCCTCGTAAGCCCGGAAACTCCCTCTTCAACCTGAAGTGATTGGCGTAAGGGCGGCCCCCTTACCTGTAAAAATACATAAAATCCACTCGCCACATTCGGGGATAGTGGAACATATGAGAGAGAGCTTAGTCACGTCACGTTTAAGGTATCGATATTTTAAGAAAGAATATCGATTCGCGCGGTCGTGTTAAAAATAATTAACCCCACGTCTAGAATGGCGAGTAATGTGTATTTTTTGGCGGTAAAGCCTGAATAAGTTACCTTTGCGCCTTTCATTGTCAAACAGCACGCAACCAGGGCTGGAAGTCTCATGACCACGGTAATTCTAACCTACAGAATATCGGTAATATTTGTATTAAGACCTGTCAATCCAAGATGGCCGCAAGTGAACAGCTGATTAGTCTTTATACAAATATTACCTATATTCGGTAGGTGAGAAATACTGTGGGGATGAGACTTCCAGCTCTGGCCCGATATGTTCATAGGTACACGAGCATCGATATCTTAGTACTAGATGGGCTAAGAAAGCGATCCTTTGAAAATTAGGAATTCGCTTACCATTGAGAAATAACAAAGAGAAGAGCAGAAACTAGCTTATTTTTTTTTTTTTTTAAATAGATTTGTGAAGAGGAATGCAATTCACCAACCTATTCTATCTGGCCAGAAACAGGTATTAATATCATCAATTAATAATTCATTATTGTGTATATTAATGAATTATTCATTAATAATTACCCAATAAAATCTGTTGAACCAGGGTCAAAGTTAAAGTCAAGTGACCCAAGCGGGGATCGAACCAACGTTATTCCAAATACGCTAAAAAGATCAGCCTCTTGGCCCACTCGGCCATAACACCGACTGTACATTGAACATTGTACACTTCTTAATTGTACATTGAAGCTTTCACGGCCGGTTTTTGTTAACATAACTTACGTCTTTTCAAATTGTTTTGGTGAAACATTTTTAATTGTGGAATAGAAAAATAAAACATTTGGAATTCCATTTTAGATATTTGATTAAAAAAAAAAAATTTAAAACGCTTAAATAAAAACTTTGTTTTATTCCACTGATGAGTTATTAGATTCCTTGACTTATAGGTTGGTATGAGGCTGACCACTCATACTGTAAAAAATGGTTCACTTTGCCAATGTCACCCCTGTTTCAGGGAATGTCGGCAAGAGTTGCAGGGCTTATGTTCATTTGAGGTTTGGATTTTATTTGTAAGTACACAATCAGCATTTGTAAGCGCGAACTACACGTGTTTGTTTGTGGGCATACATCTGAGAGCTTTGAATGAATATATCCTTGCAACCTAGATTATAGATTATAGATGAGTAATTATTTTCGAAAAAACGAAGAGTTTTTTCGTTTAAGTGTTCTAAAAATTATTTATTTATTTTGAATCAAATATTTAACTTCGTTCATTTATACATACGATACTACAGCCCACATTCATTGTCTAAATATAGATTCACAGGAATGGAGACTAGACTTAGACTTAAACTATAGATTATGGAATCTATAATTTAAGTTGCAAGGATATATTCATTTAAAGCTCTCAGATGTATGCCCACAAACTCCAAACCTCAAATGAACATAAGCCCTACAACTTTTGCCGACCTTCCCTGACACAGGGGTGACATTGGCAAAGTGAACCATTTTTTACAGTATGGGTGGTCAGCCCAACCTATAAGTCAAGGTATACGAATAATAAATAACATTTAAGTATAAAAAAGAACAAAACCTTAAAAACAAAATCTATACAAAAAAAAGTCAATAATTTCCTATCCAAAAAATGTAGCAAATTAATAAACCAACATTACAAATCAACATTGCAGATTAGATTGAATCGTTGTCATAAAATGTTTTCACCTGTGAAATTCTATGTTTTCTTGCTTTCTCCGTTTTGTGTTTTGACACCCAATTATAATACATATGCCATTATGTCTTATTGAAATAATGCCTTTTTCCATTAAAATTTGTCAATTTTATTGATCATAAGATTTATAAAAAGGGGTTGAAAAAGTAATATCGACAGTTAAAAGGCAGTTAGGCAGTTAGTTAAGCAACATAAACTAAATTGTTCAGGAGGGCAGTTTAAAGTTGGCGATTGCAGAAAAATGGCATAACATTTTTTATTTTTTATCGAATCTAATCTAAATGTAAGCTGCAAGGATATGTATCATTTGAGATTCATATTAAATGCATTCCCACAAGTAGACCCGCATAATTTCGCGCTCACACATGCCGCATGGAGACCTACAATATTAAAAACCCAATTCGCAACTATTGCCGACCTTCTCTGAAACAGGGGTGACATTGGCAAAGTGAATATTTTTTAAAGTATGGGTGGTCAGCCTCATACCAACCTATAAGTCAAGGAATAAAATGAAGGCATTCCTATTAATGTGGTTTTACGATTTTTTTATGTCACAAGCGCCTTTGGGACAAAAAAGGCCAAAATCTTGTCGGTTACACTAAAATCATACTTTGAAAATGCAGTTGTTTGCTTGGGCATAAACAACACCAAAATCATCGTTGAGCTATGGGAGTTAGCGCATTAGAAAGAGCGGAAAATTTTAAGTAGGATTGCATTAATAACTCATTTTTGACCAAAATGATAAGATGAAAAGATATCTTGTTTCGGTGTTTATTTCAAACCAAAAATAAAAACCAGCAAGGTTACCTTAGCCTTCACAGAAAAAATGATTACCAGCCCCCTTGAGAGCTGGGAAACCCCCACTTCAACTGAAGTGGTTGGCGTAAGGCTGGCTCCCTTATCTGTAAAAACAAATAGGTTCAACTCGCCACATTCAACCCCTCCGGGGAGAACGCGGTATGAAGTAAGACTATATGCGTAGCTTTGTTGCGTTTCAAAAAAAGAAAGTTTACTTAGTGAAAGTCGGTCGATATTTTTATTGGTTTCAGTACAAAAGCTCTAATCTTTATATATATTTTTCACAGGATAATAGTCCTTATCGCAGTCAAAAGTAAAGACCATATTTACATGCTATCATCCATCTTTTAGTTCCATTTTACACAGTGTAGTGAACCTATAGACTATCAGCTAAAAGGCAACATTCTAGCATAGTATTTTTTATGTGCCACTTTTGAATGACAGGCCATTTTTTTATAATGTAAATAATATGTTGCTAAGTATAGAAAAACTACAACTATTTGAATAATTACATTTCTTGATAACAGTTTTTCCATATTTATTCCAAAACTATTGCTAATATAAAATAATGGACTGTATGATGCTAAACGATGTATAATTCTGTAATTAAAAAAAAAAAAAACATTTTTCCAAAATAAAGCACATACGAAAAAAATGAGTTTTTTTTAAATATTTTTTTATGGTGACAATTTTTAAGTTACATATTTTTGACACCTTTATAATTAAGATAAAAAAAATAGTAAGCACATCGGAATTTTTTCATTACTATCTCTCTTCTACTAAGACCATAAAAATTAAGAAACAAAAACGACAGATTTAGGGTATATGTTAAACACTTTTAATACGCCCCACGTTTCTCCTTGAATGTTTTATGTACGTGCATGGATTTACGCGCAATATTGTCATGCGAGAGTGATTGTTTGTGGGGAGCACAAGACTTTTAGGTCAGCTCTCAGGTCAGTCTTCAGTCAAGGGAGGTTTTAGATTCAGTTTTCCGATATGCAGACGGTTTGGCGATGCTTTTCTTCTACTTGTGCGTGTCGGTTCAACCGGCCAAGTTTTCCAGCGACATAACCTCCCATTAGTGCTTGTTTGTCTTATTTCCATCAGAGGTGATTTCACATGAGCAATGTTTGTACATATGTGTACTTTCTTTCTCTTTTTAAGAAATCCTGTGCGGGAGACTTCCTAGATTTTAGAGACTCTTTATGCCACTTGTTGCAGTGCCGCAAAGGTGTTGTTTACGAGTTTGGTCGTCGCTACAAAGCGTCAATACTCAAGCAAGACCCAGTTGCCATAAGGCTGGTTGGACCCAAAATAATGTGATGAGAGGGTTTGGGCAGTGGATAGAATGAATGATGATAGACTGACAAAGTTTATATACAAAGAAAGTGTGAAAGGAAAAAGAGGGAACGGACGACCGAGAAAAGTATGGAGTGATCATATTGAGGAGATTGTGAAAGAATGGGATATCCAAAGTGAGCGTAAAAGAAGAAAATGCATGAAAAAGGTGATGGATATGAATTAATTGAAGGAGGTATGTCAGGATAGGAAAAAATTAAGGCAACTCTGCAGAGGCTCTGGCCCCCCCTAGCGGAATGGCGAAAGAGTTACAGTTTTACAGTTACAGACCTATAGTGGCCGGTCATTGGTAAAGGTTTTATATATTTTACAAACCAGAGAAGAGCATATTGGGAAATATAATTGTATATTTTTTGTTTCGAACCCACGACCTTCCATTTACGAGTCAGAAGTGTTGCCACTGGACAACGAACCGGTCAAACTGTACTGAACCAATGTATCTTAAGGAAACTGGAAATTTACTTAAAAAATATTTAAAACAATTCTGAAATTAGCGTGTTGTACGTTTTTTTCTTAGCTTAGATTGTGTAGAATGTGATTCTTAAGACAATTTCATTGGAAGGTAATACTTGAATGAAATGTTAGATAAGCCAAACAAGCACTAGAGGGACGATAAGTAGAACTAAATAGTAGATATATGTTATTTTGATGGAACGGTTAACCTTTTGTACACTTACAATCGGTTTGAAATATACACCGAAACGGGAAATTATTGGTGGGATTCGAACGCGAGCTCTCGGGATGGAATGCAAGCACTCTACCAGCTGAGCTATCGACCGGACTGCATACTTAAGAAATGAGATTTTTTATGGGTTTTCTTGCAAAGCAGCTTTAAGAGGACCCTTGACTAGAGATTCAATACTGGCAAGGCTTACACAGCCTTCACAATAAATGTGTACCCCCACCAAAACTAGAGTGCTGAGCGTAAAGTCGGCCCCTTACCTGTTAAAATAAATAGGTTCCATTCGCCACATGCCAATCCTTCGGGTATAACGCGTCAAGAAGAAACAATATATGTTATAATAATAATACAATATTACGATGATTTATTTGGTGAGCGCTGTTTTTGTGTGTATCACACCTCAAGAGCCCTCTGCAAGCTTGATCGTCGCTGTAGAAAGCGCCAATTCTCAAGCAAGACCCAGTTGCTGTAAGGCTGGATGGACCTTTGGTGACCGGTCATTGGTAAAGGTTTATGAATTTTTCAACCCAGCGAAGAGCACATTTGGAAATATAAATGGTATATTTTTTGTGCTGCGCCGGGATTCGAATCCACAACCTTCCCATTCAGAGCCCGCAGTGTTACCACTGAGCTACGGACCGGTCCATGTAGCTTAGTTGCGTCGGTGGAGATAAGCCCCTTGCTCTCTGGCTTTGAACGCAAGCACTCTACCCACTAAGCTATCGACCGGACATGACTTTGTTATCATACTAATACTTTGTTATCATAATGCAAGCCAGAGTATAATTTTTATTAAAATATATATTATTCCCTTTTCAGCACTAAATTTTCATTAATTCCTTTTGAGAAGTTTCTTGTACAATGTTTATTTAATTAACTTAAAAATAATAGAGACGGTTTAAAATTTATTTTTGACTTAGTCATTAGAGGGTAAGAAAATAAAAGGTTTACATTTAAGGGTTAAATAAAAAGAAAAGTAGCAGCCTGTAAGTCTATATAATCTATAATCTAAGTTGCAAAGAGATATATTAACATTTAAAATTCATCTTAAATGCATGCCCGCAAACAGGTTCGTGTAATTTCGCGCTAAAAAATTCTGCACGTGCACTTTTAATTTAAGATTCAAACCTCAAATGAACATCAATCCTGCAACTTTTGCCGACCTTCCCTGAAACAGGGGTGACATTGGCCAAGTGAACCATTTTTTACAGTATTCGGGGTCAGTCTCATTCCAACAGTCATAGGAATAAGTCAAAGGAGAATATATTACAAATTGTAAAATACAGTAACTAACTACAAATCAACTGATCGATAAAAAATGAACAGTTAATAATTGAATAAGTTAGCTGCCAACTTTGCAGATAAACCGCCATTTCGGTCTTTATTTCATTTCACTTCTTTCATTTCATCTAGAGTCATAAACTTTTTCAAACAATCTCACATTTTTATTAAGTTCCTTGACTAATAGGTTCGTATGAGGCTGACCCTCCACTGATGTATAAATTTGGTTTACTTTTACTAATGCCACCACGGTTTCAGCGAGAGGCGGTGGGAGGTGCAAAGTTTATGTTCATTTGAAGTTTGGTTTATTTTTTTATACACACATGCAGCATGTGTAAGCGCAAAGTTAACTTTTGGGCATGCATTAAACATGAACCTAAAAAGCCAATTTATCTTTGCGACATAGATTATACATTTTAGATTATAGCATATCGACTGCTCCAAGGAAGATGGCACTAACTCCGAAATTGCGATTTTTGACTTATTTCCATTTCTGAAGGTAACAAATCATTATCTTTATTCCAAGATGACAGCCGTGTCTCTATCTCTTTTGAATTTGTTAATAAATTAATGTAAAAAATAGTTTAGGCATTGTACTCCATGGAATAAATAACATTCAGTTGGCTTTCCTGCAAAACTATCTTTTTTGACTTAGTGCTGTCTTCCTTGGAGCAGTAGATATGAAAAAAAAAAATAAGAAAAACGATGCAGCAATTTATCACTCAAGAGAGAATTCAGCAATCTTCAGCATTCCTCTGTTAAAAACATATATATTTTTTAAAAACTTGAAAAATTAGCCAAATAAAATCTGAAACAACGGTCTACGTAAATTTGTATGAAGAATATGGCTGAGAAAGTGGAGCACTATCATGACTCAAAATTAAGGAAATTTGAATGCAGTGAAATAAATATTTTCAAATAGGTTAATTAAAGACGTGTGTAATAAAAAAATATTAAGAAAATTAGCACGAAGATGGACGGATAAAGTCCGATAGCGCTTAGGCATTGTAAACTTTAAAAATGTGAAAATAAAACGGTTTAAAAAATAAAAATAAAATGAATTTTCACTCTGTGAATGCACTCATTCCAGAAATTTAAGATTAGCACACTGGCTGCAATGCAGCTTTCTTTGGTGCTACTTCTATCGAAAATCGTCTATTTCCTATTTTCACCATGAATGCTGCTGATAATGATGATTTGTATAGCGCCGTTTCGTGACAACTCGCTGCCTTAGTTCTTGTTTACCGTATACGCCATTGAGAAAATTTTACATGAGCAATGTTTGCATGTGTACTGGACCAATGTGTCTTATGAAAACAAGAAATTTATTTAAAAAATATTTAAAAGAACTCTCACATTATCGAGTTTTACGGTTTTGATTAGTTCGGATTGTGTAAAATTTGATTCATAAGACAACTGCATGAAAAAGTCATATTTGACAAGATTGGCGTATACGATAAACAAGAACTGGGGGAGCGTACTGTCACTTCAAGGGCGCTTAAACGACTCGAAACAGGGACTTTTGTTAGACCATTGTCGCAGTTTTTTCAGCCACGATGGCCTTCGGCGTCCTTGAGATCTTCTCCCCTCAATCTTACCCTGTATGACAAGATGTAGCAGATGGTATTTCTAAGTACATCAGTTTTCTCTGCTTAATAGTTGGCAGAAGTTCCTTTGTGGTGCGCATACGTCAGAGGACTTCTTCATTGGTGACCCGATCACGTCTACAGATCCGAAGCAAGTTTCGGTAGACAAACATCTCCAACGCTTTTTAAAATTAATTATTAATATTGACTAATAGGTTGGTATGAGGCTAACCTCCAATGCTGTTTACAGCAACTTGGTTCACTCTTGCCAATCCCAGCTCGATTTCACGGAAAAAGCGGCAGGAATTGCAAATTGTATGCTCATTTGGTGTATTTTTTATGAGTCCACATGCGGCATAATATGTAACGCAAACCTGCATGTGCCTGCTTGCGGGCATGCATTAAATATGAGCCTTAAATATCAATATATCTTTGCAGTTTAGGTTATCGATAGATATTAAAATTTACAGGGCAACGAAACAATTAAGATATTCAAGGATTCGATCCTGCGATCATTTGTTAAAACTACTAAGCTACACATTTAGTGTAACTTCTTGTCGCGTTTTCCGCAAAAGAGTCACACGTGACGAGTGAAACCTATTTGGGCTATAATAATCTTTAATCTATAATCTAAGTTGCAGGGATATATTCATTTAAAGCTCTCAGATGTATGCCCACAAACCAACACGTGTAGTTCGCGCTTGCAAATGCTGAATGTGTACTTACAAATAAAATCCAAACCTCAAATGAACATAAGCCCCACAACTTTTGCCGACCTTCCCTGACACAGGTGTGACATTGGCAAAGTGAATCATTTTTTACAGTATGGGTGGTCAGCCGCATACCAACCTATCAGTCAAGGAATGTGACGTGACGGTCGATAAATGATTTCATTTAAAAAATAGATGTAACCAAATTACAAAAAAAACTATGTCAATTTCAGAGATACTACAATCTACAACTAGGAGACCGTTTTTTTTCGCACTATGGAGTTACAATGACTCAAAGTTTTTGTTTGTTTGTTTACACTAAAGAATTCTTTGCGTGTGCTATTTCAGAATGTGTGCCATTCATTTTTTTTTATAAACTCCGTTTTAGTTTCGACTCTCTATTTTTGTCTTTCACCGAACAAAGAGCATTGTTTGTTTTTGTATGAAATTTTAGATGCATTTTTTTTTGTAGTCGGGTCGATATAATCTCTTTGTTGACGTCTAAATCTAAATCTTAATCTAAGCTGCAAAGATATGTATCATTTGAGATTCATATTAAATGCATTCCCAGAAGCAGACATGCGTAATTTCGCGCTTACACATGCCGCATGTGGACCTACAATATAAAAAACCCAACTCTCAAATGAACATACGCCCTGCAACTCTTGCCGACCTTCCCTGAAGCAGGGGTGACATTGGCAAAGTGAACCATTTTTTAAAGGATGGGTGGTCAGCCGCATACCAACCTATCAGTCAAGGAATGTGACGTGACGGTCGATAATCTCAGGCACGTGCACTGTATAGAGGCAAATACACTTACCAAAGTATTTTCCCTTGTCTTTAATAGGACAATACAATATTAAAAATAAACATGTTTTGTTGTTGTTGTTTTAAAAATTCCTCGACCGGTCCGTAGCTCAGTGGTAACACTGCGGACTCTGAATGGGAAGGTTGTGGGTTCGAATCCCGGCGGAGCACAAAAAATTACCATTTTAAATTTTCAAATTTGCTCTTCGCTGGGTTGAAAAATTCATAAATCTTTACCAATGACCAGTCACCAAAGGTCCATACAGCCTTACAGTAACTGGGTCTTGCTTGAGTATTGGCGCTTTGTAGCGACTACCAAGCTCGTAAACACCTCTGCGGCACTAAAACAAGTGTCATAGACCCCATAGAGTCTCTAGAATCTAGGGAGTCTCCCACATAGGATTTCTTAAAAAAAAAAAAATACACCAAAGAGCTACACTTTTCTGACCACTTTCCTATTCGTGATTTGGTTCTCAAAACGGCTCTGATGCTCCAACAATTTGCTTTATATTGATCAAAGTTTTCAAGGCTCTGATTAACGCAAGTTTCCAACCGGTGTCAAACAATGTTTTAGAATAATGGCAGTCTGGTTTAATTGGTTCCCGATACGTGGGTAATTATAGATGAATCAAAAGGATTTGTTGAAACGCTGCCAAAGTTTCGCGACTGTTTGGTAGTAGACACACCATCAAACATAAATAGTACAGAACTAGTTTGGACTAAGGAATTCGACCACCTGTTAGTCATGTGAGATAGGTGATGAGATACCCACTCACCTATTGACAATGCCTTTAAGTTTTAAATGTTCTAAAACTAAGAACAACACTAATTTCAAAGATATGGCTTTAAAAGTTTGGCAATTGTTACCAAAGAAATGCTCTGTTACGACTTGTTTGTAAACAAATCATTTACCCAAATAGACAGATCTGCTAATTGATTCAGTAGTAGATTGAATTTGAACTAAACTGACAATATTGTAACTGCTGTTCATTCTTGATCACCACACCGCAAAGTTGTTTCCCAAAGACGTTGGTTACGACTCCAACAAAGGTCAAGAATCAAGTAAGCTCTTTAATTGTTGAATATTTGAATTTTTAAATTGATTACATTTGAAAACATGATTCAAGAGTACTATGGCCGATATTTTTAACTTTAGCATTTGTGACTTTAAACTGATAAAAAAAAAACTATCCACACGATAGATATAAGTGCGTCCTTTAATTCAGTATAAATTTTCTGTGCTAACGTTGAAAAAATCAGGCCTTAGAGGATACAATAGGCATGCATGTTATTATAGAAATGACTTACCCCAGAGTGGTCATGGTGACAATGGTGTACCAGAAGGCAGCAGGGATTGATGTGAAGTTGGTCTCTGTTTCATTTTTTTCAGCGTAGAACATCACTGTGGCAAAGATGATGATAGCCATAGCAAGGGAGAAGACCAGGAATCCCAATTCAGAGGCACAAGACTTGAGGGTGTACCCCAAAATTCGGAGACCTTGAGAATGTCGTGAGAACTTGAAGATCCTAAACACTCTGAACACACGAAGGGTCACAAAGGCCCCGGAAACGTCATCGTTGTCTGTGATACCGAGCCCGATGTAGTAAGGCAAGATGGCAACGACATCTATGATGGACATCACACTCCGAACAAATTTGCATCGATCAGGTGCGGCGAAAAGTCTTAGCAAATATTCAGCGGTGAAAATCATCACACAAGCCGTGTCCAAGCAGAAGAACACAATCTTGTATCGTTCCCCGCAAGGCAAGGTCCCTGCTCTTCCAGGTCTGTGACCACATGGAACAGTTTCAACAACGTTTGCCATCACAGACACGGCAATGAAGAAACCTGTGACGTAGTAGAAAACTAAAGCTGCAGTTGACGTGTGTGGATTTTCGAATGCTCTCCACATCTTCTGTCTTAAGTCTGTTAGGGGTGGAAGACTCTGAGCATCGCTGTCGCTCAATCTGTCATCCATAAGTCTTTCCGCGTTCTCACGCTTTCTATCTCTGTAGTCTTCATAACAACAATCTCCAATGACATCAGGCAAAATACCAAAGAACGCCAACTCTTCGTCGTAAGAAGTTAGACATTCGTGCTTCGGGTAATGGAGTTTGCCCGTACGGTAATAATTTAAGATGTGCCTGAAGATGTCAGGGTCTCTGTCGAAGAAGTATTCCCCACTGTCCTCGTCGTAGAAGAATTCTCTTTCGTTGCTTCCTAAGAGGGTGTCTGGATATTTTTCTAAAGTGTTTCTCCAGGTCTCGAATCTTCTCCCGCTGACATTGATGAGGAGCTTCTCGTCTTCTGATTTCCGCCTGTCTTTTGGCACTGGTGGAGGTGGCAATGGATGCGTGGCGATGGGCACCCATCCTATTGCCGCGGCCCGCGCAAATGGCAACCACGCGGCGACCGATGCCATCTTAGCGACTCAGCTAGCTCCACCACCAATTCTCGATAGGCAACCCTTTCTCCATCAGCCTCTCACCCTTCACACAATCTCCCGTCTGGATTCATCAATTCTTCACCAAATTCAATTCTTCTGTCTTCAATCAATTATAAACTCCAACAGGCCACATTTTCATTATTTTATTTTTTCTTATTTGGTCATTTTTAATGATTGCTTTATATTTTATCCAATGTTATTTGACATGAAATCTGTTACTGGAAGAACAAAAAACAATTTTATATTTTTAAACATTACACCATTGGTAACTTATCCAATTTTATTAATTAAAGACGTAACATGATTAAATTTTAATATATGATTGCAACTTCTACCGCTCTTTCTTTAAAAACACAAGGCTGTAATTATTTCAATAGACTTAGTCGGTTTTCGCTGAACGCTGTCAGAATAATAGCAGTCAAAAGTCGACCTTTCCTCGAATAACTGTTTTATTTTCTTATCATTAAAGGCGTCCTTTGTTCTCTAAAACATTCATTAGCGAGATGGTTGAAGAAAGGTCGCGGAATATTTTGACTTATTTAAAACAAAAATATACACATAGACCTGTACATATAAGAAACACTGAATAACTTTTTAATAAACTTCAAATATATATATTATACATATATGTATTTACGAATACCTAATGACACTTTGAATACGAACAACAACAAATAAATGATTCTAGTACGTAAAATTTTTGGCTTATATTCAATCTTACTGTGTCCTTTATAACACTAATTTTATGTGGTCTTCCAGCTGGACGTTGACCAATCATCTCATAAATTACGGTGTGAGTCAGTCTATCATGGCTCATTCTGGATACATGGTCTGTCATCTTACTACATATGTTCTCTATTTCACAGACTTTCATGTGGTCTTCCAGCAGGACGTTGACCAATTGTCATCTCATAAGCTACGGTGTGAGTGAGTCTATCATGGCTCATTCTAGAGACATGGGAGATTAAGACCGGTCCACAGTCTAGTGCAAACCCTTCTAGCTCTGAAGTGGAAGGTTTTGGGCTCGAATCCTGGCGGAGACAACATTTACCATTTATATTTTCAAATGTGCTCTACGCTGGATTGAAAAATTAATAAAACTTTACCAAAGACCGGTCACAAAAAGGAAAGCATTAAGCCTTACAGCAACTGGGTCTGGGTCTTTCTATAGCTATAATCAAACTCACAGAGGTCTCTTGAGATGTGATTCACAAAGAAAACAGCGCTCGTCAAATAAATCATCCTAATTAGAATATCATCAGGAGACACATCCTTTTTCGGCGGAGAGCAAGGATGAACTCTATCGTCTCATGAGCTACAGAAGTATAAGTGAGTCGCAACTAAGCTACACATATAGTGTAACTTCTTGTCTGCGTTATCCCCGAAGGGGTCGCATGTGGCGCTTCGGGGCCTATTTATTTTTACAGGTAAGGGGGGCGGCCTCACACCAACCACTTTCAGTTGAAGTGGGGGTTTTCCATCTCCCGGGGGGGCTGGATCTCATTTGTTGTGAAGGCTGAGTAAACCTTTGAGATCGAACCCTTGCTTTCGGCATGGAATGCAAGCATTCTACCAATTGAGCTATCGACCTTTTTACGAGCTTGATCGTCGTCGCTAAAAAGCGCCAATTCTCAAGCAAGATCCAGTTGCTGTAAGGCTGGATGGACCTTTGGTGACCGGTCATTGGTAAAGGTTTTATGAATTATTCAACCCGGCGAAGAGCAAATTTGAAAATATAAATGGTATATTTTTTGGGCTCCGCCGGGAATCGAACCCACAACCTTCCCATTCAGAGTCCGCAGTGTTACCACTGAGCTACGGACCGGTCGACATTTTATATTTTAAACACACTCCTCACGTCCTCTAACTCTCATGTTATTCTGTTACACGCTGTTACAATGTTCCCGAGTGTTCTGCTTGTTACAATGTTCCCGAGTGTTCTGCTTGTTACAATGTTCCCGAGTGTTCTGCTTGTTACAATGTTCCCGAGTGTTCTGCTTGTTACAATGTTCCCGAGTGTTCTGCAGTGGCAGCTGTCATCATATTGCATTTAACTCCTTCCCGCAGGGAGCGCGCACAATTTTAAATATTCACAATTCACATTCTGAATGTATGTCAGCGAATGACGTCAGAGGATACTTAAGGAGAAAGCCCCGGCCGGCTGTCCACAGGAAAATATACAAACTGCTATCTGGGGATATATAGTTTTTTCCAATTATTTATTTATTTATACAGTTCACACAACACCCTCATATCCACCATACATTTTGTAAGTAAATCAAAAATAATACCAGACAAACCGAAAGTGTAATACCGTCAATGTTTACTCAGCCTTCACAAAAAAAAATCATTCCCCTCGGGAGTCAATTCCATACTTAGTAAGATGCCCTTTTCTTGGCCCTTCCTAACCTGTTTTTCTCCTAACGAAGAATCTAGAAAAACACATTGTCAGTCCTCAATCATTCTCTCAGTTTTTCAAGCTTCCAAGCCTTGTCATCACATTTTTTTGATACCCTTAGGGTCATTTCTTATTTAGCTGACAAACCGTGTGGCAGCTTTTATACATCTCCATACACTACTGACTTTCAACCCGGTGACGGTCCGTAGTTCAGTGGTAACACTTCTGACTCTGAATGGAAGGTTGTGAGTTCGAATCCCGGCGGAGCACAAAAAATGTACCATTTATATTTTCAAATTTGCTCTTCGCTGGCTTGAAAAATTCATATACCTTTACCAATGACTGGTCACCAAAGGTCCATCCAGCCGTACAGCAACTGGGTCTTGCTTGAGAATTGGCGCTTTGTAGCGACGACGACCAAGCTCGTAAAAAGGTTGATAGCTCAATTGGTAGAATGCTTGCATTCCATGCCGAGAGCAAGGGTTCGATCTCAAGGCTTACTCAGCCTTCACAAGAAATGAGAACCAGCCCCCCCGGGAGCTGGGAAATCCCCACTTCAATGCAGTACAAAATTTAACTCGGTGAATGAAATCTTAAAATAAATTGTGTGAAAAAAATCAACCGAAGATTTATAAAATTGAAACCGTAAATCACAACAATATGCTGGGACAAAGGCATAAAAATGTTTTGTTATTGATTGCTACGGATCGTAGTAACATAGTCGTGGAACGTTAGTCCACTGAGAAAACAAAACTGTTTCCACATTAATTGTGAGTCTTTCATTTCATATGCCCCTGTCGTTGTTTTCAAGATTTCCAAAATTTATAAACGCTTGAGTGTGTGCAAAGATATATTTTTGTACGAACTAAGAGTTTGTGTGCACGTGTATCTAGGTATGTGCGCCTAATCACAATGGTGTGTGTCCAAAAATCCATTAAAGAAGTAGGTATGTGCAATAATCTAGAACATGTAAGAATTGTCTCTTTCGTACCTATGTATACGAGCCGCTGGTGTAGAGAGACAGGACGCTTGAAACATTGTGACGCAAAGTCGATAGAGCTAGAGAAGTACTGTGTAACCGTATATTGTGTAAAATAAATCCTGACAAATAAATAAATTATGCATCACCGAAGGTTAATAAAAGTACCTACAACCTTCGGCCTCGATCAAACAACAATAATTCAACAGTTCGTGGTTCTTCTTTGTAGAAGACACACGTCTCCTGAGGACGTCGGATATGACTCCGACGAAAGGCAGAGAAAATCGTTCTTCTCTTTTGCACGGTCAGTAAAATCCGTTTTTTCATTCTATAAAATAAATCGCAGTTTATGTTTTTTAAAACCGCCAGAAGTAAAATCATAACAATATGATGGATAGTTTTGAAATATATATTTCGTGAGTGGATGGCCGGCTGGAGGATCAAAGAGTGTGACTGTTTCATAATAATTCACAGAATTAGAATGTGCAGTGCAACGGACTGCCGAAAATAAACAAGAGGGAGACCCGTTATCAAATAATCTTAATTAAACATGGCACTAGTAATAACTCTTCATCGTCAGAGATGAAATGTGTAATTAACTTCGTGTCACAAAAATTAAAATGAGTTATTGCTTCAGAAATGTTTGCGAAATCAGATGTGACATAGAGTCTCCAGAATGAACCATGATAGACTCACTCACACCGTAGCTTATGAGATGACAATTGGGCAGCGTCCAGCTGGAAGACCACATAAAAGGGGCATGTAAAATTACAGACCGCATCTTCAAATATACTCAAAAAACGCAAATCATGAGATGACAATTGGTTAAAGTCTAGCTGGAAACTACATAAAAGTCTGTGAAATAGAGGGCATAGTAAGATGAGAGACCTTGTCTCCAGAATGAGCCATGATAGATTTTTTCAAAACGCATATCACGAGATGACAATTGGTTAACGTTCAGCTGGAAGACCACATAAAATTCTGTGAAATAGAGGACATAAGATGAGAGACCATGTCTCCAGAATAAGCCATGATAGACTCACTCACACCGTAGCTTATGAGATATCAATTGGTCAACGTCCAGCTGGAACACCACATAAAAGTCTGTGAAATAGAGGACATAGTAAGATGAGAGACCATGTCTCCAGAATTAGCCATGATAGACTCACTCACAACGTAGCTTATGAGATGACAGTTGGTCAACGTCCAGCTGGAAGACCACATAAAAGTCTATGAAATAGAGGACATAGTAAGATGAGAGACCATGTCTCCAGAATGAGCCATGATAGACTCACTTAAACCTTATGAGATGACAATTGGTCAACGTCCAGCTGGAAGACCTCATAGAAGGGACATGGTAAATTGACGGACCGTGTCTCCTGAATGAGTCAAGATAGCCTCTCTCAAAACACAGATCATGAGATGACAATTGGTCAACGTCCAGCTAGAAGATCACATAAAAGTCTGTGAAATAGAGGACATAGTAAGATAAGAGACCATGTCTCCAGAATTAGCCATGATAGACTCACTCACAACGTAGCTTATGATATGACAATTGGTCAACGTCCAGCTGGAACACCACATAAAAGTCTGTGAAATAGAGGACATAGTAAGATGAGAGACCATGTCTCCAGAATTAGCCATGATAGACTCACTCACAACGTAGCTTATGAGATGACAGTTGGTCAACGTCCAGCTGGAAGACCACATAAAAGTCTATGAAATAGAGGACATAGTAAGATAAGAGACCATGTCTCCAGAATTAGCCATGATAGACTCACTCACAACGTAGCTTATGATATGACAATTGGTCAACGTCCAGCTGGAACACCACATAAAAGTCTGTGAAATAGAGGACATAGTAAGATGAGAGACCATGTCTCCAGAATTAGCCATGATAGACTCACTCACAACGTAGCTTATGAGATGACAGTTGGTCAACGTCCAGCTGGAAGACCACATGAAAGTCTTTGAAATGTAGGGCATAGTAAGATGAAAAACAATCTTCGGAATAAGCTATATGACAGACCAACTGTCACCATAGTTTAATTTTTTTTTTTTAAAACAGAAAAGGTGCACTAAGTCTTTACAAGAAAAAAACGAAGCTTGAACTATTGTTAAAATCAACCTTGCCACATAATTTATAAGTCTAAATTGTATCACGCACTAATAGCCTTTGAGGATAAATGTTCATGCCTTTAAAAGCACATATGTGCAAAATTTTCTTTTGTGCACATTTTAAATTGTTTTCTGTTGGTCTAGTGTTGTGAATAGCAGCAAAAGTTGCAAGTGAAATCAAATTAAAAAAATTTTGGTTTGGATTTTATTTGTAAGTTCACATTCAGCATTTGTAAGCGCGAACTACACTTGTTGGTTTGTGGGCATACATCTGAGAGCTTTAAATGAATATATCTTTGCAACTTAGATTATAGATTATAGATTATAGATGCACGATTTGTTTAATTTTTTGACAGCTATTATTTGGATTTTGCAACAATATTTTTCATCAGTCAATGAACAGAAAAAATGTGAAAGAGTTTATGAGTGTTGTTACAATTTACGAAAAAAAAAGAAGACGACTTTTAAATGGTGGACCTGACCTTTACTTTTATATCAAGTAAGTATGATTCATTTTTAATAAAATTAATACTGTTATTTTAACAGAAAACACACATTATTCATATGATCTTCCAAAGTTTATGATAATATAGTTTTATGCATGCCAATTCACATTAATGTATCCATTCAAAATATGCATGTATTTATTTTAATGATTTTTAATAAATTTGTGCCAAATTTCTATATTCCACGAGCTTGTTTGAATGTGAATATTTACATTTGCCAATGTTTATAATTATTTGCATCAAAGACTCAAAAAACAAACCAATCAATCAATAATGTTAACAATCTGTCAAAAATATGTAAACGGGTTGAACAATCCCTGTCATTTTTTTTTTAAACAAATTTTAACACACGCAAAAATCTCAGCTCTGTGAAATTAATTTCACTAACAAAAACAAAAAAATCAACTCACAGAGCTGAGATTTATAAAAAAAATATAATTTATTTTTTTACACACACAAAAATTCAGGTTGAAACTGAAAAACTACACAAATCAACACAATTTTTTTAAACGTTTTTTTACTATTGTTCACTGGTTTGTTTTTAATGAGTTTTTCAGTGTTTTTCGGTTGTTTTCACACAGTCCGGTTTGCCGCGTCGGTGGTGTGTTTTGGGTCGGGGCTTTGCACGGTTTTTGTGGTAGGTTTCGCGCGGCCGGTTGCCCGCTTGCCGCCAACACTGGGACGGCCGTACTCAACCAGCGTCGAGCTATTTTTGTCAGATACTGGGCGCACGATGTCGACAGTGTTGCCATGCCATAACATGAAAATCTCTAATTTCCCGAAAAGCGCCAATCTGAAAAAAAAATCAACATTTACATTTAGATTCGTTAAGATGAATACAATTCATCAAAATATTTTTTTTCTGACCAGAAACACATACATATTAATATTATCAATGGTTCACTTTGCCAATGTCACCCCTGTTTCAGGGAAGGTCGGCAAGAGTTGCAGGGCTTATGTTCATTTGAGATTGGGTTTTTTATATTGTTGGTCCACATGCGGCATGTGTGAGCGCGAAAGTATGCGTGTCTGCTTGTGGTAATGCATTTAATATGCATCTCAAATGATACATATCTTTGCAACTTAGATTTAGATTTAGAATGATTTATATTTGTTGCATTAGAGTCAAAGTTATGGGCTCGGAGATGGAGAAATTGTAACATAATGGGGTATGGAAAAGGTGATGGATATGAATGAATTGAAACAGGCATACAAGGATAAAAAAAAACATGGAGGCAAATCTGTAGAGGCATCGGCCACCCCTAGCAGAATGGTAACAGAGTTTCCGTTACAGTCGATACCTCAAATATAATACTGAATACGCCACATAATTGAGTGTCTCAGATAATGAAATACGACTTATGTATAAATCTGAAATTTTTAAATGAAAGGTTAACTCATTTATAATGATGATAATAATAATTTAAGCATTATTACAGCCCGGTCAAGCGGAGGGTGCAATACGTGACCAGCAATATAAAAATAAATACATTGATCGAAAAATAAATATTGGAAAATAGAAACGGCGAAAAAAAATATAAACAGAGAAAGAAAATTACATTGAAAGAAAATAAACATTATGTGTAAATGTTTTCAGGCTTTCACGGCCGGATTCAGATGCTTAATTTTTTTGGATCCGGGCCATGACATGAAAAAAGAAGAAAATAAGCAAAAATATGGACCACGGTCATAAACCGGAACCAAAAAATTAAGCATCAAAATAAACATTGATTAATATTATGTTAAAAATGCAAAAAAAAAAACGATGAAAATTTTCCCTACTTTTAGGGGAATTTTCCCCGCGCTCCGTCTGGCAGGCGCAGCGCACAGGCCGCCGGGAGCTCTCCGGGCCGCGCCTGCGCCCCCCATGACGTCACGTAGACTGAAATTGATTTTATAGCGCCGTCCCCCTCTGGCGCGCGCGTCCTCCGCACAGCGGCGTCCCGCTCCCGCGCAAGGGGTGGGAGGAGGGGCTGTAGAAGAAGAAGACGCGGGGAACTTGCGCAAAGGGGTGCGGCTGTTGAAAAATAAATCCCGGGAATGTTAACGCAACTAGGCTACACATATAGTGCAACTCCTTGCCGCGTTCTTTCCCAAGGAGTCGCATGCGGCGAGGGAACTTATTTATTTTTACAGCTAAGGGGGCTGGCCTTACGCCAACCACAACAGTTGAAGGGGGGGATTTCCATGTCCACTCATTTCTTGTGAAGGCTGAGTAAACCTTGCCGGCATTTTATTTTGAATTTTAAATAAACACCGATACGGGAAATCATTTCTGACACCGTCGGTGGGATTCGAACCCGCGCTCTCGGCATGGAATGCAAGCACTCTACCAGCTGAGCTATCGACCGGACCATGTTAATAAAATGTATAAATATCAATACCGGTCCGTAGTCTAGTGGTAACGCTTTAAACTCGTAAACGGAAGGTTGTGAGTTCAAATCCCGGAGAAGCAAAAAATAATACGACATTAATATTTTCAAATGTGCTCTTCGCTGGATTGAAAAATTCATATACCTTATCCTAAGACCGGTCCCCAAAGGTCCGTCCAGCCTTGCAGTAACTGGGTCTTGCTTGAGAATTGGCGCTTCCTATAGCGACGACCAAGCATCTTGAGGTGTGATCCACACAAAAACAGCGCTCACCAAATACTGTAACTGTAACTCTGTCGCCATTCCACTAGGGGTGGCCAGAGCCTCTGCAGAGCTGCCTCCTTTTTTTCCTATCATGACATACCTCTTTCAATTCATTCATATCCATCACCTTTTTCATGCATTTTCTTCTTTTACGTTTTTTTTGTTTACTTTTACTTCATCACTTTGTATATCCCATTCTTTCACAATCTCCTCACCCTGATCACTCCATACTTTTCTCGGTCGTCCCTTCCCTCTTTTTCCTTTCACACTTTCTTTGTGTATATACTTTGTCAGTCTATCATAATTCATTCTTTCCACATGCCCAAACCATCTCATCACATGCTTTTGTACCTCAACTATCACATCCTCTTTCAAATTACATTCTTTCTTTAACCATTCATTCCCAACTATATCATTCAGAGTTTTTCCTGTCTAGTAAAATAAATCATCCTTATATATTTATTCGTTATTAAAACTGGCAATTAACGTCACATTGACTTTTAAATACCGGGAATGGAACAGGAATATTGTGCCCATCCCTAGTGGGTATATGCCTGAACGGCTGATAGATGACTGCGTAAAGTTGGTACCTTGGTAAATAGGGATGCGAAAAATAATATTTTATTATTTTAATAGAAATATTAAATTAGTTATTACTATTATTATACAATCAAATTATTTGCAGAATACATACTCAATCCATTTTGTTACTCCTACTTAGCGAGACGCAAAACAATGAAAAACAAGAAAAGCGGTGTAAGATCTTCCTAAAATATTTACAGTTTACTTAGAGGCTTACAATATATTACATCCAAGAAGACCTTGAAGATTTAATGATGATGATGATGAGTATTTTTTGAAAGCGCCGTTTCGTGAAAGACTATCACATGCAATATCTATAAAAGATGGGTCTTCACTGCAATATTATATTTTTGTACTTAAAATAATAATCAAATTAGGATGATTTATTTAGTGAGTGCTGTTTCTGTGTGAATCACACCTCAAAAGCTTGGTTATCGCTATAGAAAGCACCAATTCTCAAGAAGGACCCAAAGACTGAAAGGTATATAATTTTTTCAACCTAGCGAAGAGCATATTTGAAAATATAAATGGTATAGTTTTTGTGCTCCGCCGGGATTCGAACTCACGACCTAACATTTACAAGTCTGAAGCACAAACCATTTTACTACTTACTGCTTTTAACCCTATGGGGTGAGTGATAGAAAAATTCTAAAATATTTATTGTTATACTTAGGTAAATTAGTTTTCAGAAAAAATGGTAAAAGACTGAAAACAAAAATGGAAATTGGTCGGTAATGTATGCGACTATAATATTTTTTTATTAAGAAGTTGTAAACATGTATTTTTAAAAAGTTAAAATCACAACAATATGCTATATCTGTTTCACCTAACACTAACGCACATCGTCTTTAGTTAGAAAGAGAACACAAATGCTCCCAGTGTGACTACACTCTAAACAGAAAAGCAAGAAGTTTGCGCCGAAATGTTGGTCATCATCAAGGTTTTCTTTTCAGACAGGTTTTTAAATCAAGTAATTTTGATCGAAAAAATATATTTATCAAGAATATTTTTCTATAATATGCATCAAGAATTTTAAAACGAAAGCAGGCCCTTATTTTATATATTCAAAGATTTGTCGAGCGCATGCATTCCATGCCGTAAGCTTGGGTTCGAATCGCACCTAGGGTATCAGAAATCCGTTTCGGTGTTTATTTCAAACCCAAAAATAAAATACCGGCAAGGTTTACTCAACCATCACAAGAAATGAGTGTACAAGCCCCTTTGGGAGCTGGGAAACCTTCATTTCAGCTGAAGTGGTTGGCGTAACGATGGCTCCCTTACCTGTAAAATAAAAGGGTTCCACTGGCCACATGCGAAACCCTTCGTAAGAAGTTACACTATAAGTGTAGCTTAGTTGCGTTGATATACGTCCTTAAAATTCGTAAGTAATACAAAATGTTTTTATTTTTATTTTTTTTATTTAAAATTTCAAAAAATGTTTTCACACCTTGCAACAAGTGTTCTGGGCACCCCGTTAGAATAATGGGGGTTGAGGGTGGGGATGGGGGGTGCTAACACTTTCATCTTCTTCTTCTTCTCTCCTTCGTTTGTCCTACATATGAGAGAAAGTACGATGTGCGCATGCGCTGTTTAAAATGTTGCTACAGGTCAAAAAAAAAATGTGGGAAAATGTTAATTGTACAGGTAGGTATTTAGACCGCTCTTGGTCTATCTATAATAATAATATAATCTATAATCTAAGTTGCAAGGATATATTCATTTAAAGCTCTCAGATGTATGCCCACAAACCAACAAGTGTAGTTCGCATGTTGACCTACAATAAAAAAAACCAATCTCAAATGAACATAAGCCCCACAACTTTTGCCGACCTTCCCTGAAACAGGGGTGACATTGGCAAAGCGAACCATTTTTTACAGTATGGGGGGTCAGCCTCATACCAACCTATAAGTCAAGGAAAAAGTCTAATGGTTATAATCATTGAGTGGACGGTTTGATTCCAAGCAGAGCTCAGAATTTTTTTTTTGAATCGTGAATACGGAGACAGCTCAGCAGAGGCTCTGGCCACCTCTAGCGGAATGGCGACAGAGTTACAGTTACAGTGAATACGCGTGCGGTTAGGAACACAAATCTTTGTACAAATGTTAGGTAGCATTACTGACAGTAAATCCCCCTTAAATCCATTGAACTACATAAGTCTGTTCCTAATTTGGAGATAGAAGATAATAAATTTAATTTTTTTGTGAACTTGGATCCTGCATTTTATGGCGGTATGTGTGTATTTACAAAAAAAAACATTTTGTGGTTGAATTTTTGTGAAATTATTATCAATGTAAAGCTTAGTCAGTACCTGTTTTTTTATGTTCGTACATTTCTGTTGTTGCAAACATGTAAAAGTTGGTCGCAAGTTGGCGCTTACACATACTGCTTACTTACTTACTTTACTTCACTTTCTTCGGCTCATAAGCCTTGAAGGCTCAGGGCCTCCCGCACCACAATCCTCCAGGACTCTCTGTCTTGTGCTCCTTCCCTCTATAGATAAGACAAAAATTGTATAGCGCCTTTTATGAAGTGTGTCACTACAAAGGCGCTTGTCCGTATGATTGGTCGAAGAGATGAGTCTTGAGACCTCTTTTAAATGGTCTCTCCATATCCAGTTCCCTCAGTGAGGCGGGAATAGCGTTCCAAGTCATTGGAGCGGCTGCCTTGAATGCTCTGTCTCCAAAAACAGTGAGGGGCCTTCTTGCAGGGATGTCCAGGCAGCTGCTTCTTGATGCAGCTGACCTCAGTGTTTGTCCGCGCGAGGTTGTAGTAGCTGGAGACACCAGCTCCATCAGGTACCCCGGAGCACTCCCACGCAGTGCTTTGAAGGTGAGCAAACCGACTTTAAAAGTGATCCTCTCGCAGGGATTTTCAGCCAATGCAGAGCTTGAAGATGAGGAGTGATGTGGCAGGACTTTGCGGCCCCATATATGAGTCTAGCTGCGGCGTTCTGCAGCGATTGAAGCCTATGGAGCTGATTTTTGGGCTGGCCCAAATCCCAAATTATAATTTAAAAAAAAAATTAAAACCCCTAGCCAGGATAATTGTTGTTAATTTTTTTAATTGAGAAGGTTGAGGACATATTAATTGTTTTATTTACCTTCTTTTTCACTTTTTGCCACTTTTTTTTCTTTTTCATATTTCCTTTATACATACCTATACCGGTCATTAGCTCAGTTGGTAGAACGCTCGCATTCAATGCCAGAAGGCAGTTTTTTTTTTTTCGGCTTGTTGTCTAACTTTGGACTTTATTTTGACAATCTGCTCATTTCTTTCTTACATTTACACCTGTGAAAATAGATAGGTGCAAATATCACAACCTTTGAAGATTAATTAGAAAATAGTTGCATTTAAGGGTAGCCAAAAGCTTTTTTTTTTGTAAAAGAAGTAAAAAACATTTACCATTTATTTTGAAATTTTTAATTTTTATTTCAAACATAGCAATCGATTTCAATAATATTTTTTGTCATCTCGCCATTAAAGGGTTATAAGAAATCATCTTTGTAAAGCAATTTGAAAAAAATATTTTTCAAAAATATGTGTTCTTGTCTGTTTTTAATAATTTTATAAAAACAATAATTATACAGCAAAGAAACAAAAATATATATAGTGGATAGTTGGTCTGGAATTAAAAAAAAATGACTAGGATTTTTTTAACCCTATGATGAGAGACACCCAAAAATTTTATCATATTTTTTCAACTTAATTTTACAGACTAGTTCAAATAAATAAATTAAATTGCATTACAGTACATTGTTTTTTACTTCACCTTCTTGATAATAACGTATTTAACACTAATTTGCAATTTCTGTTTAATATACTACAAAATATTCTAATTTCTATTATTTTTTTACAAATCTTTGATACAAGGTTTTTTTCATATTTAACTTTACAATTTTCGCATATATTTCTTTTTCTGCAAAAAGCATATTGTATAATTTAAAAATCACAAAATAAAAAGCTGTATTTTCAAAAATATATTCAATTTTTTTTTTTACTGGAAAGTAAAAAAAACGGTAAGTGTACAAGTAAGGGTTTTAACTCTATGTAGACAAAAATCATTTTTTAATTTACCAAGAATATTGTCCTGAAAAAACTGCAAGCCAGTTTGTTTTTCAATCTCACAAATTAAAATTTTAATAAAATGTGGCATGCCTGCCAGTGATCAACTGATATATTTTTTTCAGAAGGCTCTTGAGGTGTGATTGCACAACACTCTTCAAATAAAAAATCAAAATTAAATTGATTCCTCATTATTTTGGAGGATTGAATTTTGTAATAGTTTAAATGCACAAAAAGATTTTGTTGTTAAAAAAAAAACTTCACAAAATAAATAAATTTTAATTTGGGTTCTTATATAATAAAAAAGTCATCTTTGAAGCATTACTTTTTAAAAATATTTTTACATTAATTTTTTTGGAATGTACCTGTAAGTATAGGTTGCAAATATTTTTTGAGCCATAATTGTTTTCCTTGAAGCTGACGATATAAATTTCATAAAAATATTTTTGGAATGTGTAAATAAATATTTAATATTTTTTTTTAACATTCGGATGTACTTATGTAGGTGTTATAAAAAATATTTTACAAATTACAAATAATCTAATTTAAAATACAAAAAAAAATGACACAGATTGTTGACTAGAAAAATAACTTAAAATAATTAATAAATTATTTGTCATCTTATAATTTAAATACTGACTCTCAAGTCCCTTTGGTATTTCTTAAATTCTTTTTTAAATAATAAAAAAAAAATATTGCACTTGAGCATTAGAAAAATGTGTGTAAGAAATACAATAATTAAAATCAAAAGACTAGCAAATTTTAATTGGTAAATACAAGGAGATTTTCTTATTATTATTTTTTTTTTGACTGGATTTAAAATGAATAGATTTTAATAATTAATTTAAAATAAAATAACCATTGACTTGTAATATCTGTGGACTAGAATTGAAAATATTAATACATGTTTCTGGCCAGGCAGAAAAGGTTGGTGAATTGCATTTTTTTTAATAATAAAAAAAAGTAATGGTTAATTTTTAAAATAAAAATAAATTAAATAAGTACCTCGAGCATAAGCATTGCATAAATTACCTTCGATTGAGTAAATTAAAAAATATATTTGAAAAATCCAATAATACCTCTACTCCCTAGTGAGTGATTTAGTTTTCAAACATTTTTTCTGCTTTCAAAATTGAGGGAACATAAAACGTGTTTTATACTAGAGATATAGATTTTAAGTAAGTAGCGCAAAGGGGCTGTCCATATATTATGTCATTCGCATTAAGGGGGGAGGGAGTCTGGTCTGCGGATGATGGCAAATGATGTACGAGTACCAAAAGTTACGTCGTTCTAGTAAATACCAATTTCTACAATCTAATCTAATCTAAGCTGCAAAGATATATATCATTTAAGATTTATATTAAATGCATTCCCACAAGCAGACATGTATAATTTCGCACTAACACATGCCGCATGTGGACCTACAATATAAAAACCCAATCTCAAATGAACATAAGCCTTGCAACTCTTGCCGTCCTTCCCTGAAACAGGGGTGACATTGGCAAAGTGAACCAATTTTTTACAGTATGGGTGATCAGCCGCATAACAACCTATAAGTCAAGGAACTACAAAATATACAAAATATTATGTAAGGAATATAACATTATTAATTATTAAGTTCATCCAGTATTACAGCAAGAGGAGAGGTCATTAGATAAATAGGTATAGGATGATTGTAAGGAGGGGGGGTCGAAAATCGGCCAAAATCGATGACGTAATTTATGGACGGCCCCAAAGCATCTTAAAACATTTATGTTACTTTTGGAAAAGTTTGTTATACACAATGTTTTTTTTTTTTGGAATGTATTTGTATGGAATTAAATTAACACAAAAATGTAAAACTATGTACCTACATATGAAAAATGTAAAAAATATAAAGTGCAAATCACGAAAAAAAAACAATGTGCTTTAAATTTCAGATCATTAAATTTTTTTATCATTAATCTATAAACTGATATTTTACAGCATTTAAAAAATCAAAAAGCAGAAAATACTTTTTTTGCAAGTTAACAAAATAAGCACTAACTTTTTAGTTCTCATTTTTTTTTTATAAATAAGACTAAAATAATTATTTTGCTAAAAAATAATTCGACTGTACATTTTTTTTTTCATTATAAATATTTTCTTAGAAACTAGTATTCACCTTTTTTCTTATTCACTTAATTTACTTTCAATATCACCCCTTCATAATTATTTTAAAAAAGAACACTGACAATGGATTTTAAGCGTTTTCAGTGCGGATGTTCCGGCTGGCAAACCTCACAGGTTTGTCTAAGGCCCCTAGCAACCAATGACAAAATGTTTTTTGGCATTTGCCTTAGGAAACAAACTGTATCACAATTTTTGTTGTCTATGTCAAATGGTTCCTTGACTTATAGGTTGGTATGCGGCTGACCACCCATACTGTAAAAAATGGTTCACTTTGCCAATGTCACCCCTGTTTCAGGGAACGACGGCAAGAGTTGCAGGGCTTATGTTCATTTGAGATTGGGTTTTTATATTGTAGGTCCACATGCGGCATGTGTTAGCGCGAAATTATACATGTCTGCTTGTGGGAATGCATTTAATATAAATCTTAAATGATATATATCCTTGCAGCTTAGATTAGATTAGATTAGATATGTCAAATGTACCAAGAAAATGCCAATTAAAAAAAAAATGCAAAAATTATGTTGAAGGGGTAATATTCAAAACAAAAATTTGGTTTTATTTTTAATTCATGACTCTTGTTTTCATTTTTTTAGTCAAACACATTCAATCCCAATTTTATGCAAAAAAAATTTAGGACCAAAATATGAAAATAAAAGAAAAAAACAAGAGTCATATAAAAAAAATGTATTTCAAAAAAACATCTAAATTCCTGTCTTTGAATAACTATTGATTTTGTATTAGTTAAACAAAATATGATATCATTTGTGCATTATTAATTTAAATAAAAACAACAGCTATTTTTTGCCACTTTGGGGCACAAAAAAATAGTTAATGTTACTAACATTGTCAAAATAGTGTCAGCATGACATGTTCTTTAAATATTTTTATTATTCAAAAATATTTTTGTTTTCACACAGGAATGCAGATATTTTTTGAAAAAAAAAACACAATATTTTATGTATTAATAAAAACAAATCAGGTGAATTTTTCTACTTAGCGTATTGCATTGCTTCCCTTCAATTTCTTCTAAATTGTGATGTATTTATTTTTCACTATTTTCTCTTCTTTTTTCATTTTAATTAGTCTTTCACACTGTCAGAGTCACCAAAATCACAACATTTTTTATTTTTATTTTAATTATGTGTATTGTTTATAAAATAAATAAGTGACTAGATTTATTTAATTTCTTCTCACTCTTTTTGTTATTTCTTCATTTTGTCCTTTTTTTTATTTTTTGTTATTTTGTCTCTTTTTCTAAATGTATTTTTTTTCTTTCAAGTTTATCATTATAATGGAATGTTGAATTTTCGGAATGTATTTTTTCACTTTTAAATTTTCTTATGAAATCGAGAATATAGCTTTTTTATTTTGCCATTATTTTTTTAAATGTTTTTGAATTAACAAATTCTTCGCAATATTTTTAAGATCTTGGCTGCAGTAGAACACAGATAAATAAATAAATAATTGTAACATAAGTAATCAGGTACTTAAATCTTTCATTTGACTAGAAATGTTGACATTCATTTTGATCCAAAAAAGATCACAAAAATGATTAATTCAAGGAAAAAGACTGCACGTATTGTTCTTTCACCCTCCATTTTTTTTTGGTGTGGTAAAGGTTAAAATACTTTTTTCTAGATATTTTGAAGCTAGAAAAAAGAGGTTTTTGCTTATTATTCTTCATCCATTGACTAGAATGTTTTTTTTGCATATCTCTGCAACTTATATTATAAATAAATAATTAATTGATTGTATCCTAAACATGACAAGAATATTATTGAATTGTTTCATTTAGAAGCACTAAAATGCTTTTTTCAAGCACTAAAATAAGTGAAATATCTGAACAGCCTTTTGCTTTAAAAAGCACTGAAAATCGCTTTTTAGCTTCTTGTTGACAGATTTGTAGCCATTTCGTTTGGACATAATTCATTCAATATCTTGACTTTTAGACAGCTTTTGGTTAACTTTGCAGACAAGCATTAAAATATGAAATTTACTTGTAGCTGACTTCCACAGAAGCACTAAAATACATGTCTCGCTGTTTTGACTGCCAGACAATTATATTTCTTCACACCTTAGATTGTTTCTATTTGATAATTTAAAGATGTTTTCTGACTTTTAAAAAAGCACTTAAAAAAATATTTCATATTTTCTTGAGTGCTAGATGGTTTATCATCATCATATGTGGGTTTCTTTTTCATACAAGCTCTTATCAAAGATTGCTTCTGATTGCTTTAAAAAAAGCACCGAAAGGCATTCATTTCTTCATTGCTTGACAGGTTTTTTGTGACACATAGGTTAGTTTATAAGAATCCCTTCGAAGTGCTTGTTTACTTCTAGGTGTCATATTTAAGGGGCATCCTTTTAAAGAAGCAGTAAAAAGACACCTTTCATTGTTAGCTTTCAAGATTCATTCCTCTTTTTGGATAGTAGATAAACGATTATGGGAGAACTTACTTTATTCTTCTATGTTTTCACAGAAACGGTTTGTGCAATATCCAAAAACAGAATTAATTTTGAAAGTTAACTATATTATGTAAGCTGTCAGTTCAACTCCAGTTTTAACTTGACGTTTTATTCATTTTCTGACTGCTTGACAGTTCATTTTCAACACCACATTGGGAACTTTAAAAAGCACTAAAAGATACCTATCAGAACACTAAAAGATGCCTAAAAGAGCACTAAAAGACGCCTATCAGAGCACTTAAAGACGCCTAAAAGAGCACTAAAAGACGCCTATCAGAGCCCTAAAAGACACCTATTAGAGCACTAAAGGACGCCTAAAAGAGCACTAAAAGACGCCTATTAGAGCACTAAAAGACGCCTATTAGAGCACTAAAAGACGACTAAAAGAGCACTAAAAGACGCTTATCAGAGCACTAAAAGACGCCCATCAGAGCACTTAAAGACGCCTATCAGAGCACCAAAAGACGGCTAAAGTACTAAAAGACGCTTATTAGAGCACCAAAAGCCTTTTATCATCGTGCCCCGGCGAGCAGCTCTCGTTGGGTCACAAATAGTCCTCCTCGGGGGACAAATCCGGAGATCAGAGGACCAGCAGGTGTCTGTCTCCTAGAGTCAGACCCTGGCCAGACTGGCCTCCCGCGCTATGTCACAAAAGGTCGCCCTGATCGTCCAAATCCTGATCGGGATCCTCCAGATCAAGGTCGTCGTCGTGCATCATTCCGTTGTCTCCGCCGGAGTCTTGGGATCCCGGGGCGTCGTCGTCTTTCCATTTGTCCATGGACCTTCTTCTGGCGTTCATGAAGAAGTTGCCGACTGTTGTTGGTTCGAGTCCAAGCTGTCTCGCTATGGTCACTTGCATCTCTTTTGAAGGTCGCTTTGTCTCCTG